>VZRE01005405.1:0-44982 GCA_013396775.1 Cephalopterus ornatus | reverse complement strand
GGAAAAAAAAAAAAAAAAAAAAAAAAGGCATAATGAAAAGGCTACAAAAGAGGAATGTTGAAACATGGCCTAAATTTTCAGTGATGCTGATGGGAAAGCCAAAACTTGACTTGGTTTGAGAGTTAAAAGTGACATCAATGGCAACAAGAGCTTCTGCTGTTACATTAACAATAGAAAGATGGGTAAGAAGGTGCAGGTCTGCTGATGAATGAGCCATTTAACAACAAGGAGATACAGCCAAATTGGAGATAATCAGTCTCTTTTTTGCCTTGGTTTCCGTTGATCATGTCTGCTAGCCTGCACCTAGTGGCAGAGTTTAAGAAGGAAAAGACCTATAAGTAATGGAGGATGATCAAATAAGGAACCTTGAGAAATCTTAACGAATACAATTTGCATCCAAGGGTGATGAGAGAGCTCTCGTATCATTGAAAGAGTACTCTCTATCAAATCTGAAAAGTCGTGTACACTGGGGAAGAGTTCCAGTGACTGGAGAAAGACAAATGCCTCAAACATCTATAAAAAAGGCAAGGCATTCATCTCCAAAGCCACTTCTGACCACATAAGGGGAAGAAGAGGATTGAAAATACCCCATAGTTATTCAACAGGAGTGAATTGCACTTGACCATTCCAATTGCACTCTGATAAAATGATGAGATCCATGGATGTGAAGATACCAGCGGATGTTCATTTTGAAATTAGTGAGGTTTTTAACATGGTCTCCCACAGAATCCTTATATCCAGGTTGGGGTGTTATGTCTGGTTTAATTTATTCAATTAGATGAATGAAAAACTGGCAGGGTCATAGGGTTCAAAAAAACAGTAGTTAATCATTTGGATTCTACCTGAAGGCTTATTTCCAAGTAGAGTTGCTTTGGGTTCTGCCTTATCTTGTTTGACATCTGTATCAGTGACCTGGAGGCAGCTCACCCTCCAGTTTGGTGGTACAGATGAAGGATAAGATTTTCTTTCAGAGAAGCCTGAACAGGCTGGAAGAATGAGCCACTTGTAAAATTCAGCAAAGACAAATGAAGAGTCCAATACCTGGAATGAACAAACCACCTTCAACGACACAGACTGGAGAGTTATTTGTAGGGAAGCAGCTTTACTGAAAAGGACTTATAGGTCCTGATGAACAGCAAAGTAAACATAGTTCAGGAGGAGAGGAAGAAATGGATGCTGACATCAGGAGAATAAATGGGTGAAATAAATGAGTGTAAGGAAAATCTGATTGGGATTAGGCCTGAGTAGAAGGAAGGAAGTTCAGAAAGCTTCAAAGGAAACAGAATATAACAATCCACACATACCTGTACAGAATTCTAATGGATAAATCAAATGGCTGATGATAATTTCTCATTTTCTTTCTCCCATGTCTCACATTTCTGATCAAGAGAGAAACCTGTCAAGTCTTAGAAACTGTTGTCTTCACATTTATTTCTCTTTATCTGAAGCACAGTGTAATACTAAAGCAAGGCTAGTGACTAGTTCCTAGTAGTCTTGAGAGACTTAACCAATGACAGTTTTGAATTTTCTTATACATTTTTAATTAATGGGGTTTTTTTCATGTAATGGCTATTTTGGAAATCATTTGCAGAATTTTGTGTCTTCAGAATCGGAGTGGTTTTAATATTGCTACTTTACTGAGATATTAAGGGCAAAGGGAGGATTAATGGAATGTGTTTTGCAGTGATCTAGCAAATGAATCCTTGTTAATAATATAGATTCTGTTTATTGATTTTCATTTAAGAGGAAAAAAAAAAACCCAAGAAAAAAATCCAAGCTGTATAAATGCCAGAAGCAGCCTTTGTCTGATTTCTGTACGGAGATACAGTTGATTCACTAGCTCAAAGTGTAGTAAATTTAAGAGCTGCTTGTATGTAGTGAACATATTGAAAAGCAGTTGATATAACTTGCCTATTAAATCACAGGAATTCAATAAACAATCTTTAGATGTATTCCTCAATATAATTTTATCTTCTATAGACACAGTTTATAGGGACATTCATCAGTCATTTTAACATTTATTATTGCTTAATATAAGTGTGTTTTCATACTATCCTAGGAAATGAAATTAAAAATATTTAATTAACCTGCAAAATCTAATAAGTTTCATTTTGTTTTCATCATGAATTCAAGAATATGATCTAAATTAAATCTGTAAAAACTATAAATGGTGCTGCACTGAGCAGCACTAACATGAAATTGGAAAGATTAACTTGTTTAATGTGTTTGCTTATCTTTAGCATTTAGATTTAGCTGCTCTTTGTTTCAGAGTTGTTTATTTGCACTTTTGGATTTGTAAGTAAATGTCACCTGAGACTGTACTTGGCTGAAGATAACCCATAATATGCACAGGTGTGGCTAATCTGTTTGTTATACTGCCCTTTCTTTTCCTAAATCTCCTGGAGCCCTGCCTTGCTGTGATTATGAGGCAGGTCTTGCACAGCACAGTGTAGGATTTCAAGCCTGTCAGGACATCAGTTCTGCTTCCAAAGTTGAATCAATGTCATATAGGAAGAGTCCCGTTATGGTTTTTGTGTTTGCACTGCAAACAATTAGAGAGTCAGTTGAAAAGAAATGGGGGCAATGCAGACAACAATTATCTGATTCAACTTGCTTTTCTGGAAGCATCCATGCTTCCTCGGAAAGGTCAATGGAGATTTTAGCATGGTCAGTCCCAAGGTAACACAATGGAATATCAGTAAATCTCAACCTTCTGGCAGCACAGCTTCTTTCTTCCTCTCTGCTGCGCACAAACCAATCTTCTTTTAAAGAGCAGCTCACTAAAAACAGGCTCTAAAACATTTGTCATCTTGTACAATATTCCATTGTTTGCCCATATTCTTCTGAAATGCACACTTCTGAGCACACATTCATTTATGCTTCAGAGATTTAGATTTTTAAAGAAATAATTAAAGTCACACATACATTCATGCTGTGCATATATATCAGTTGAAGCATATGTTTATTTATGTTCCTTGTCCCTCATATTTGGAACCTGAGCCTATTAAACTCATGTATCTGTCATCATTTCAGTTTTTCTGAACTACTTTTTGGAGAGAAATGAATTATTTCTGTTATTTTTAAAATAGGACCTGTCGTTAAAATAAGTTATCTCTTCAGAGTTATTAGCAGCCAATTTTCTGGAAGTGGATTTTTGAAGCTGAAAAGATTAACCCCTTTGCAACTCTTTGCCCAGGGAGCTCAGCTCTGAGACGGATTTCTGTACCTCTCCTTCATATTTTTATGATGATAGACACCATGAAAGATTTCAAATAATACAAGCACCCATATCAAAACAGCCAGGAGATCAACGGGGAAAAAGAATGGATGTCTCTGTAATCTAACCATGTCATGGAAGCATGAGAATTTTGATGAGCTGCCTTCCTCCATCTGTAATCTTCCACTCATACCGAAAAAGGATTTTCTGAGATAGGTTTCTAACATGGGTTTCCTCAGTGCTCTTTCCCAAGGCCTGGGTTCTGCTTTGCTTTAATCACTTTATATCTTTCCCCACAAGACATGCCCTGAATAAAGATTATATTAAAATAGAAGTTGTGGAATTTTCTCTTGTCTTAGCAGAGTCTGCTGTTCCTGTAACTCTGCATCACCATAAGAGACATTTTCTACCTTTCTAGTTCACTTCATGGAGTAAAATAAGTTTAATTTACCTTTTGTTTTGGTTAAAGAGCCATCGCTTACCCTGGTGGAGTAACTCTGTATTTGTAACAAAACATTGCCTTTAAGTTCTTGAAGTGTCCATCACAGCACTTCTACTAGAGAAAGAGCCACAGTTCTGTGGTAGACAGAATCCAAACCTGATGTCTCCGGTAATCTGATATCTCCTGGTTTACTTACAATTATAGTTTCGGTGGGACTACTTGTGTCAATGAAAATGCTCTTTTTGATGTCGGTGAATTTCTATAAGAAGGTTGAAAAAGAGTCAAACTTTCTGGTTGTTTTCACATATACCATGTTTTTTTCTGAACAAAGTACCCTGCAGAAATTATTTACAGCTCTCCTAAGGTGATTTGAGAATTCTAGATGAGCCAGGAAATTAATTTACCTGTCTCCTTTTTCTAAACTTGATGCTTATCCTTCCTCCACTCAGTGTCATTTAGAGGATTGGTTTTTGAGTTGTTTCTCTCATACCTTCTTGAAATATTGAAGAATACTGTCAAGGCTGTTCTTCTGAAGGCTGAGAAGCTGTTGTAATCTCTGTGCTGAGACTCTAATTGGATAATGTTTGTTGTGAGATCTCCAAGTTCACAGTGGAAGTGAGGGCATTTCTCTAGAGTTCAGACTAGATGGGAAGTACCACTAAGAAATGCATATGACAGCTGTCAAGGTGTTATACAAGCAACTTATTAAATCCCTTGTCATCCTCAATCAATTCAGGAGTGACACTGAAATATATTCTTTTTCTTTTAATTTTTTTTTTCTTTGATGAAAGATTAAGAGATGAACCTTCAGTGTAAATGTATATTTGATCTATCAATGGAATGCTACAGAGATGCTCTTCTGCCTCGAAGCCTCCCCAAGACCATCTCCCTCTGGAATTCTGCTGATGAGAGGCTTGGAGGGTGTTTTTGTTCATTCTGTCCTATTTTCATGACTTGACCATAAGAAGTAATTTAAAACAACAGAACAACTCTGGTGCTCAGTGATTCACACAGCGAATGCACATGTAAACTTTACATCTCGTAGGGTTAATAAATGAGGTTACTCAGTAGTACAGAAACTTTTTATCATCTCTCACAGAATCATGGAATTGTTAGAGTTGGAAGGGACCTCTGGAGATCCTCTAGTCTCCTTATATCCTTTGGCAGGGAAGACCCAGAACAAGCCCCCTGACTATTTCTCCTTCACTTTTTTGTATTTCTAGTTTAGATTTATCTGTAGGTGATCCAGATCCAGAAATACCAAAAAGTTTCTAAGATATTACTGAAGTTATCACTTGGAAGTTAAAGTATAAGGGGTTGCCAGTTTTAAGGAAGGCAGGACACAAAGCCCCCAGCTTATAGATGAGGACTCATCTTGTGTTTCATATGCAGCTTTCTGTCAAGAACTGTGTGCATTTTTTTATTTAGTATTCCTTTAAAAAGTAGACACTATAAAGACTATCCTGAGCCTCCCTTGGCAACATTCTAGATTTCCAGAGACAGAAGTTTGTCTTCTGATTTGAAATTTTCTGCTATATAGTGCTTGCTTGTATGCAATAACTGGCACATTGGACTTATTTAGTATTATATTTCTCTGTGGGTTTTATTTTTTTTATGGAAAAAATACTTAGAGCAGATTGCATTGCATGTACTGCTGCAGAAGTCCAAAATGATAATGAGTTTTCAGAATCTGATTAGGCTTTTTCATTTTCTAATACTAGTGTTGGCTTGCGAATCTAAACAGCATTAGCAGTTTCGGTTCTTTGAACCTCCAGTCTCCAAACCTGATTCAGTCTGCATAAATACAGATTAAATATCTTGGTTTATGTTGTAAGGAAAAAACTGCTTGGCTTAATGTGATGAGTATTCTGGCTTATGCTACTCTTTTTTAAAGTACTGGTGCTCTAGTAAAGTGTTACAGTCAGTGAAGAACAGATTTACATATATTGTATTTTCTCCAATAATGTAGTTTATGGGGAAAATAAGGTTTTTCTCTTTTCATATGATAAACATATAACAGAAATGGGATGGAAAATTAATAATTTTCTATTCAGTCACAGCACTTTTATAAAAATAATGAAGGTTGGTCAAACAATATCTGTTTTTCTGGGGATTCACAATTAAGGTAATATTGTTGCTCAGTTCTTTTTTTAGTTTTGCTGGTTGATGCTTAACATGTGACTGAGGCAAGTCTAGAGAATTAAAGATGTACACCTGCCATAAGTTCAAGTGATGATACTTTGTGAAGTCAAAAAATTAGGTGTTTGATTTTATTACAGATTTTTTTCCAGAAGTTTAAATATGAAATAAAACAACACAGTCATTTTATTGAACTATTTCTTGTATAAAATTAGGCTTCAAGGAAATTCATTCACTGTTTACTATGTTTTATCATAATAATCTGAAGAGTATTGACTTGTTTGTTTGATATCAAAGGCCACATCTTTCGCTCATGTGATACCTCTAACTAAACTAGCTATTTTTCCTTTATAGGGTTTTATTTTCATTAAGCTTGGTACGAATAAATACTTTTAAGATGGATTTATAATTGAATACTGAAGAGATGGAAAGAAGTTATATTCATATCCTGGAATGCTTAGTTTTCATTTTTTCATGGGGTTATTTTTGTGGACTATATCATTCAAGTTGATTTGATACACTGAAGTGACTTTCCAATTGAATGACGTCTGTAGGGCAGGGAAGGCTGTGGCAGAGACATTTCCTACTCACAACAGCAACACTTGATGTGCATTAAGGCAGCTACAAGCTATGTTAATACTGACTTTTTGGTACAGAACTCAAACTCCTTATGAGGGCTGGTAGCCAATCTCTCTGGGGGAGCAGCTTCTATTTAGGGTGTTAAAATGGTAAATGTGTCCTATGAGCTTCAGACTTGGGCAAGGGAAGCTTATTTCTACCTCTCTTTCAAAAGATTTATTTCTTTTTGATAAATATTTTTCAGGGACAGTTTCACACATAAGCCCATTTATATATTTGACACAAAAACATCAGGGTTTTTTTAGTCTCTGTAGTCCCTTCTCTCATAGTTTCTTAATTCGGAATTTGTGTTTTAGGATCTGCAACCAAGAATAAGGCATTTTTGAAACTATTTTCTACCATTATTACTTTCTTGAGTTTCCTGTTATGTCAGCATGGAGCTAAAATTTCAGTCCCTATTAATAGCACTGCTATTAATCACATTATTTTTTTAAAGTATATATTATTATATAAATGGAGAAGTACTTAATTAATTAATGTGAATAATTAATACACAATGTATCCAGATTGTGGAAAGAAACAGTCGTTTAGCTGTCCTATATTTCCTCAGGCAATGAGCTGGAAAGAAAATGTCATGGTTCTTCACAATGGATTAAGTCAGCTAAGTAAAACTAGAGATCATTTGTTAATCTGTTAGTTCAGTAGGCAACATAAATATTCATAAAAATAAGGTATGCTTAAAAATCTATGGGAATATTCTTTATAATTAAGAAAACACTTTTACATTATGGTATTTCAAGTTTTAATTTTCATGTATCATACTAGGAAAGAACTCCTGGGTTTCTGGATTTATACATAACAAGAATCTGTATTTTTCTTTAGAGTGGTTTGAATGGGAGTTTTTAATATTCCAAGCATTGGCCTTTGTTGCTTAAGCTGCTGGACTTCATATGGTTTTCTGTAAACCACATGGCAGAGGACATGTGAGAAACTCAATACTGAGTTATTTTTATAAAGGTATGACTTTGTATGTAGCAGAAATACACCAAATATTGCTCATCCCTATCATGTGGAAAAAGCTAAGGATTAGGTCAAATTAATATTTAATGAAGATGACTGTATTTATGAAATGGTGAGGAATCTAGACAAGCAATATGCAATTTTAATATTTTAATATGTAAGATATTAAAAAGCCAAAGTCCGGCAAAGAGAAGTGTAGGTACATGTGTGGATAGAAAAAGTATTATTTCATTCCTAATATATTCAGTCACAAATGGAGCCTCATTTTCTAATGCAGCCAAAGATTTTGCATGTTTCATCAAAATATGCAGAAACATAGTCTCATTTCCAAATGTCGGATATTCAGCACTGTCATAAATTTGAACTTTTCAAGTTATCTCAGAAATACATATTAAATATATATAAATCATTAAAATATATCGAGTAAAATGTATACATGAAATATATATCAAGGTAGACATCACAAGTATATATGAAGTATCTTGATATATTGGTCCTGGGAGGCGTTACCCTATTTGTGTTAGGTTCCTTTTGCAACTAATTAAAAGAAAGAAAACCAGAAAGAGCACTTGGAGGTTGTGAATCAACTGACACATTTTAGATATCTATTTTAGGATACAAAGAGTTGTCTCTAAAAGTGTTTATTTCCTCTGCTGACCGTATGTCATTTGGGATACTGTCTAAAATAAGTAATTTAAATTTGGCCAGGTGAATGATACCCACAATGTTTCTAGAGCACTGCAGTAATGTAGATAGCAGATAGTTGCAGTCTGCAGGTTGTATTTTGGATAATTAATACTGATCCAAATATTTTATAAAATTCAAACTCAGTTTTTATAAATCACCTATTTTATTATTTAGGGTGGTAGACAAAGATTATCTACAAAGGAGCAAATAAGCTGCATTTTTGTCTGCAAATATTCCCGGTATTTGTGTGTCAAATATCTGTGTCAGAGCATGTCTGTTGGACATGCAATTCTGTTGGATTTTTGGGAAACGTTGCTGGGTCATATAGAGCCCCCCGGCCATAGAGCTGGTTTCACTGGTCTTGGTAGTAGCAGGCAATGGCGATCTGTTCCCCTCTTGCCCGAAAGACATGCTCAAAAAGAACTGTTGTACAAAAATACACTACTTTGGTCTGAAGGTTAATCAGAGAGCAATAAAGTGGCTGGCCACTGACACCATAAAATAAAGGTTCATAAAACAAGTAAGTCAAAATATTAAGTATATAAGTGAAAGAAATATGTTCAATTTGCTGCAGCATGGAAAGGTTGAACCCTTACAGCATCATGCGACAAAGTTATTGCTGTTTCTATTTCATAAAGGAATGATTTATTCCCTTACAAAACTTCCTGCCTCACCAGTATATTCTTCTCAAGAATTATGTAAAAGGTATGCAAGGATCGACTGATATTAATGAAGATTTTTGTAAAATCCTTTTGTTGTATTTTTTCCCTTCAATGAACCAAAATATTGAGAATGAAAAATAAAATAAGGTATTTTTCCTAAAGTTCTTAAAGGGATGTCATACCATATCTGACCTGAATAACCATATTGCTGTGAATTCTGCTTGCAAATTTCAGCCTGAAGGTGAGAATAGCTCTGTTGTATGTTAAGATGCTCACGTAAAAGAGAGAACACCTGGGTTCCAGTTCCTGTTCAGTATATGTTTAATTATTTTTGCAAAAAAAACATCCTCAGGAGAGAGACTAAAAGCACTCTACCACAAATTATCCTCTAGCTTTGAGGGAGAAATACTATCTTTAAAAATGAGTGGTTCAAATTTAAATCCCTTTGAGTGCTGACACTCAAAATCTTGTTCTGGGCGAAAGGGAGCATACCATATAAATGACTTCAACAATTTATTATTAGTCCCATTGAACTAATTGCTTAGTTAGCAATAGTCATCCTAACTAATAGAAAGAAGACCTCAAAATTATTGCATGAAAAACCTTTCTGGTGTTTATCACTTTCTGATAGTTTACTCTCCAACTACTAACATTGACAAATTCAGTTCTCAGCAAGGGGAGGTGAAGGTGTCTATGACGAGTCACCATCATCTCAAGGGCTTTGCCAGGAGGAATTCAATTCCTGCAGGGTCCTGTCACAACAATCCCATAAAGCACTACACACTGGGGGAAGAGTGGCTGGAGAGCTGCCCAGAGGAAAAGGACCTGGGGGTGCTGATCGACAGCAGCTGAACATGAGCCAGTGTGTACTCAGGTGGGCAAGAAGGCCGATGGCATCCTGGCCTGTGTCCAGCAGGACCAGGGCAGTGATTGCCCCCATGTACTCAGCACTGGTGAGGCTGCACCTCAAATCCTGTGTCCAGTTCTGGGCCCCTCACTGCAAGAAAGACACTGAGGGGCTTGAGGGTGTCCAGAGAAGGGCAAAAGAGCTGGGGAAGGGTCTGGAGCACAAGTCTGATGAGGAGCAGCTGAGGGAGCTTGGGGGTGTTTAGGCTGGAGAAAAAGAGGCTCAGGGGAGACCTCATCATTTTACATCTACATGACAGGAGGCTGTAGCAATGAGAGTTTTGGTCTCTTCTTGCAAGTATTAAGCAGTAGGACAAGAGGAAATGGCATCAATTTGCACCAGAGGAGGTTTAGGTTAGATATTAGGCAAAATTTCTTCACAGGAAGCACTTGTCAAACACTGGAATGGGCTGCCCAGGGAAGTGGTGGAGTCACCATCCCTGGAGATACTAAAAAGCTGTGTGGATGTGACACTCAGGGACATGGTTTAGTCACAGACTTGACAGTTCTGGGTTAACAGGTGGACTCAGTGGTCTTAAAGGTTTTTTCCAAAAGAAAAGATTCTATGATTATTTTTGTATGAGAACAAAAACATAGAACCAAATGAGGAATATGAAAGGAATGCTTGTAAAATATCATCAGAATAGTTGTGTTATTGATGAAGCCACTTAATGAATTAAGTTTTGTCAGGTAATTTGCACTGTAAAAACTTTTTTTTTTCTGTGTGTATATTAATTCCTGCTTGCTATTTAAGTTTGTTTGTTTTTCTTCAAGAGGTAATTGTATATTCACATCCAGTAGGCTCTACTGAATGGGGAGGTGATGGATGCTTTCTGTGAAGGATAAACTAATGCCTTATGATTTGTCAAAACCCCAATCTTTTCATTTCTTTACCTTTCCAAATAATACACATCCATAATTTTGGATGGTATAGAAATTCCTATGAAGATGCCATATATAGCTTTATCCCAGTTTTTCTCAGGGAGCCATTTATTCTAGAGAAAAAAATAATTCAGCAGAATCATGGGAAGAAGTGAAACTGATTGTGAAAGGATATATGATTTAGATTAAGTTCTCTTAAGGCTGGAATTAAAGACATGAATTTCTTTTCCCGTGGTTCTTATGGAAGCAACTTGTAACATGAAACAAGTTTCATAATTGATTTAATTCAGCATTAGCTGCCACCACCACTGAAATCAGTAGTCTTGATTTGTGGTGCCCCTTTAACTGAAATAAGGTAGGGTAATCTGTTTTGGGAAAGGAGGGAAAATTCTGTTGAGAGGTGTATTTGGAAATATTTCCATGAATGACTGCAAATAAAGGAAACAGAAATCACTGCTGGAACAAACAATACATATGTATATATAGATATTTATATTATAAAATCATGTGTAGTCCACAGTATGCTATCCATATATATGCAAATATTAAAGTTCTTTGTGTGGTCATCATCACATGATTGGTGATGTCTAGTTTGTTTATTTGGTTTTAACCAGATATGTCTCTTAGAAAAAAACCCACAATGACTCAATGGTTGTCTTGCATTTTAAAGAACAGAATTTCATAGGTAATATATTTCCTAGTGAATTTTCTGTTTAGAATATTTTCATTTAATATTTTTTCTAATAACATGGAGAAAATTCTGAGAAACTAGAACTACTGGGAAATGGGAGCATGAAGACATGAGATTGTTCCTTGGGGAACTGTATTTCAAAAAGCCTATAGCTGGAGATTCAGGGATTTTTAAAATGTTACATCATAGTATGTGATAAATTATATGAATATTGGTACACAAAACTATCCAGTGATCAACACAGCATTATTCAATGCAGATTGAGTTTGGAGATTTGTTAGTGGAAATAGAAATACAATCTTAATTTCTATTCCTTTTTTTCTGTGATTAATTATAAGGAAATGTGTTTCCTTGTTTTTGTAGCAAATACAAATTCTGTTTATTCCTTGTGTATTCTAAAGTGACATTAGTGGGGAAAAAAAATCACAGATAGTTATGAAATGCCATCTTTGAAAGTTTAGTTGTCAAGTGTACTTGGGAATTGCAATTCAACCTTCTTTTGAAATTCTGTCTGATGGTATGTTAGTTGGGAGGCCCTAATGAATTATAATGATCTGGCTGAGCATTGTGCTGCAGTTAAAGACTGATTGTAGAACTCCATAAAATCAGCAGATAATGGAGGAAGGGAACAAAAAATTATTATGAACATTGTAACAGAGAAGGAAAAAATGCACAGTGAAGGAATCTGGCACCAACCAAAGAACAGGAATTCCTTTTTGGACAAGTATAATTAAATAATGTAATTAATTGTCAGGAGCTGTTGAAGAAGCCAGAAATCTTAAAGGCTTAGATGATATTGAAGGTGCTGTAATTGCATCCAAAGCAGTGTGGGCAGCAGGGGAGGGAGGGGATTCTGCCCCTCTGCTCTGCTCTGGTGAGACCCCACCTGCAGTGCTGCCTCCAGCTCTGGGGTCCCCAGCACAGCAAGGACATGGACCTGTTGGAGCGAGCCCAGATGAGGCCAGTAAGGTGATTAGAGGGCTGGAGAACCTCTGCTATGAGGAAAGGCTGAGAGAATTGAGATTGTTCAGCCTGGAGAAGAGAAGGCTTTGAGGTGACCTAATTGTGGCCCTCCAGTGCCTGTAGGTACCCTACAAGAAAAGTGAAGAGGGACAATTTAAAAGGGCCTGTAGTGACAGGACAAGGGGGAATGGCTTCAAACTGAAAGAGAGTAGGTTTAGATTGTATAGTAGGAAAGAATTCCTGACTGTGAGGGTGGTGAGGCGCTGGAACAGGTTGCCCAGAGAAGGCATGGATTCCCTTGAAGTGTTCAAGGCCAGGTTGGATGGGGTTTTGAACAACCTGATCTAGTGGAAAGTGTCCCTGTCCATGGCAATGGGGTTTGGAACTAGATGATCTCTTAAGGTCCTCTGCAACCCAGGCCATTCTATGATTCTGTGACCTTACAGGTGATGTTAAAATTGAACGCTTCAAAAACACCTTTGAATGCCAGTGTGCCATCACTTGGAGTGGACAAAAAATCAACAGTTCAAACCAGTACTAATTCCTTGGATTCTCTTTTTTTCACTGCTACAGTACTGTCTAGTTATACTTTTGACCTGATCTGTTTCATGGATTTTAGTCTGAAATTCAAACATTTACTTTTGCTTACATACAGAAAGTACTAATAATCTTCAAGCGAGATACAACTTGACCCATAAAAGATTTAATCAGATTACAGCAGCCTTAATAAATATGCATTTAGTGTCATGAAAGGATTGATTTTTTAAAACTTATGATTGTCTGGTACATTAGATTGTTTGCTTATGAATTTGTCTGGCTAATTTCATATTAATTGCAACCCTGTTGGTTCTCAATTAGAAAGCTTTTCAAAGCAATCCTTTGAGAGAAAATTAGTTTCTTAAATCAAGATAATTAAAGATGAGAACTTGCTAGTACCCATACAATAGGATTCAAAGATCAAAGAGTTTAAGGGTTAAAAGAAAGAGCTTGAAAAGCCAGTCTGATTTCTTATGATCTCTGGCAGTGTCACTTAATTTATAAGCATTTCCTTGAACTTCTAATTTTTTGAAACAGAAAGAATATTTATGCCAGAGACTTTTTTTATAATCCAGACAGGGCTCATGAGGCTGTTCTGACATTTTTCCACAGGTCAAAGGGAATATTTTACCTGTATTAACTGCAATATTTTAAGTTATTTTTATAATACCTCAATAAGTAGCTGTTCCTTTCAAGTAAATTTTTAAGTGTTTTTTCTTGGTCTGTAATACTTCCAATAACTGGTGATAATAATATCTATTCTTTGCCTATTTTTAATACTTAAGTTTTGAAGTTTTGGGTCCTTTTCACAAAAGTCTCATGAAATGTTGCAAGCCTTTATCTCAAGTAAATTGGTTCAATGAAGACATTTGAAAGAAAAGCTATTTAAGATTTTTAAAAATAATTTTACAATCCTGTTTTTTTTAATTCTAGACCTGTATAATTCTGTGTAATTAGAATTATAATAGTTATTACAATTCTAATGCTTAAGTTACAGGATGCCTCTAATTAGAACTGGATCATCAGGGCTCAGGGGAGACTTTATTGCTCTCTATAACTACCTGAAAGGAGGCTGTAGACAGCTGGGGATCAGGCTCTTCTCCCTGGCAACCAGTGACAAGACAAGAGGACATGGCCTCAAGCTGTGCCAGGCAAGGTTCAGATTGGACATCAGGAAGAATTTCTTCACAGCAAAGGTGATTAAGCCCTGGAGTGGACTGCCCAGGGAGGAGGTAGAGTCCCCATCGCTGGAGGTGTTCAAGAAATGACTGGAAATGGCACTTGGTGCTCTGTTCTAGTTGACCTGGTGGTGATGGGTCACGGCTGAACTCCATAATCTTGGAGGTCTTTTCCAACCTAAATGATTTCTGTGATTCTGTGACCAGAGAGCCTCAGAAGCATATTTCCCAGGTAGTCATACCTACCATGTTTTGACTCATGTTATAGAATGATCCCAAAGCAAGCAAACTGGGTTGTTCTCTGCTGAAACTGAACTGAAATCTGTATTCCTGAAATAGAGCTAAGGAACTCTTACCCATTGAAGGCCTTCCAGTTCACAGGACCAACCAAGTATTAGTCCAAAATAAAACTTCTGCATCATATACAGCATAGGCTACAGGAGGTCAGTCCCAAAGGTTTTCCATTGTGCTGCTATTTTTAACCGAAACTGAACTGAAAATGTAGTTGTTCATAAACTTGAAATTGTCTTGATTCTACATCTTCATGATGTCCATGTAATTTCTAGTTCAACTTCTGTATCGTTTCATGGAAAGTATTTGGACCATTAAATACTATATTTTAGTAATTATAAGTAACATCCTCACAAGTGGGTTCAAGTCAGCCATTTCTTAAAAGACGTGGATGATTAGCTTTTCTCTGATAAGCAGTTATCTGTGTTCAATATCTAAACTGGTATTAGTATTTCCACCAAATGTAATTGATACTGCTAAAATCAAAAACTAGGAGGACTTAATCACAGAACTAGTATCAGAATAATAGTTCCAGAACATATATCAAGGCCAGGGTTGGATGGAGCTTTGACCAACCTGATCTAGTGGAAAGTGTCTCTGCCCATGGCAAGGGGGTTGAAATTACATGATCTTTAAGGTCCCTTCCAACCCAAACCATTCTATGATTTTATGATATTATAGCAGCTCTTTAACCATTTCTTAATTTCCATTTGTTTTAGTGGTAACATAGCTGCATGGATCAGGTATTACCTGGTATTACCAGAAAAAAATCTTGATTAAGATAGAGGGAAGAAGTCTGCCAAATTTTACTTATTATTGGCAAATAACCAAACTTACTGCTCAGTACTTTCATTGATATCTGTTGAATGTTCAGTTAAAGAGGAGAAAAATGTTGCAATCAGTAGCAATTATGTCTCATGACATCTATTTCCCAGATAGCTCTTCTGTTTTCCTAAGAAATGTAGTATCATAGTTAATTGATGATTTTGAGGACAATATTAATGCCTGAGTAGCTAAAAAAGTTTAATGGATGAAATCATTTACATTGTTTCCCCAGTCAAGTAAGGTCTAGCTTCTAATAAATCTAATGGATTTTTAAAACCCCTGTATACCCTGACTTTTGAAATTACTGTCTCTCTGAATAAATATGCAAATGTGATTTGAAATAAAAACCCCATACATATATTTCATACTCAAACCCAGACAGTTATCTTGAATATCACTTTCAGATATCTAGAATCTCATTTTCCAGAAGATTGTGAGGAATAATGAATAACCACTTCCTTAGTGAGGTTAAAGTCATTATAAATTAAATGCCAAATAATTTAATTTTTAGGCTTTGAAATATAGGAATGGATACTTAACAGTAGGAGTTGTGTTTTCCAACATGAAGATTCAGTGACAAATCATACGTTTAAATCTAATATTTCCTTTCTGATTTTGTGGGTCTTGAAAGACCATAGCATATGTGAAAGAAAAACTTCATATATAAAATAAAACCTTTCTTTGCTTTAGTGAAGTACTTTATGTGCGAGAAATATTTTTGACATTTATCCAAAGATCAGAAGCTTTATCATGTGCACTTGAACTGCTTAGTTTTATGACAACAGGGAAACAGTAAGATTAGAAATCCAATCTTCTTGTCTGCATTTTAAATGTTCATTGTTTAATTGCCAAGAAGGTTTCTCATTGATGTTAAAATACGTATTTGCATCAGCTGAAGACATAATCTCTTATTGACAACAGCATTATAGGAAAAGTATTCTTCAAATATTCTCCTTATTCTTCTTGGATAGGACTGAGCTGCCTTAAGTCAAACAGTGAGGCTGCTCTGACATGTAGAGTTCCATCAGTTATAATTACATGGTGTTAGGATTGAATACTTAGTTTCTTTTGGTGATCTTTCTTACATAAACAGTACCTCTCTTTATGGTGCTTACAGATACAAACATTAATTTCTGCTGCAGGAAGAGTAAAAAGACTAATGTCAACGTTAAATAAAAACACTTTTTTTCCCCTTAGGTATAAAATGCACAGCATTTGTGGCTTAGCATAAGAATTTTTTTGTATTGGGGTGTGACAGATTCTTCCTGTTCTGTCGGAGATAATTCTGATTTGATCAGCCTGTTAAATCAGTTTGTTTCTTGTTTCTGTTTCTCATGAGAGCTTTTCTCTGAGCTATCGTCTGTTCAGATTATCAACTAGATTATCTGTGCTTGTTCCTTACTTTGACAGGAAAAATTATTCATCTTCCTGTCCCCTAATGTTTATGATATTTCTCTTAGAATCACAAGATTATAGGAATCTTGATTTGAAAGCGTCTGTAGGGGTCATTTCTTCTAAATCTCCTCTTTACAGTAAGACTGTGACAAGCATTCCACTGGATCATGGCTTTGACTCTGAGCGTATAGACACCACAACTTCTCTGGACTACCTTTCCCAGTGCTATACTTTTCTTCTAGTGTTTTTTTTTTTTCATGATGTCCACAGTTTGTGATCTTGCCAACTGTTATATTGTCCAAAAACATAAATACTGGGAAAAGCTTGGCTCTGATGTTTTTTTAACTCTGTTTAAATAAGTTGTAGGCAGTTATTACTTTGATACTTTGCCTTCTATTTGCCAGAACAAGCCAGTCTCCTTTGTAATTTTTTCATGAGGCATTTTCTCTAAGATCCTGATCATAGCGATTTCCTGGAATCTTCCAAATTCTTCCCGTCCCTCTTGAACTAGGGGCCCAGAACTGGGCAAAGTACTACTGTTATATCCTCTTAAGCGTTGAATAGAGGGTTAGAGAAGAATTTATTCAAAGTAGATGCCTGGATGTCATCAGAAATAGCTGGTTTGCTTTTTTAAAAGAATTTAAAATAAGTTGGAAAGTTATCTTTTCGTGCCATTTAATTTTTTTTCTATGATGTTCCTTCTTTTTATGCCATAAATTTACAACTACATTGAATCTTAGTCTAGCTCACAGACAAATACTTTCAGCAAGTCCTAAATGGATTGACATACTGGGGGAGAGTTTTTAAGTCTTTAAAATTTAATTTCTATTAGTTTTATCTTCTAATGTAAGATTTTAAACCAACTCAGATGTGAAAGAGAAGTTTTCTTATTTGACCAAGGAACTAATCTAAGTTTGGAGGTAACCCTTGTTGTAAGCCAGAGGTTGGATAATATAGCCTGTAGAGGCCACCTCTATCCTAAATAATTCTATGATTTTATGGCAGTTTTTCAGAGATATAAGGAAAATATCAAATTTCATAGCTCAGTTAACCCATCCCAGATTTAGCCTGCGAGTTTATGTAAATGAACAGATTTATGCTGAATAAAAATAGCTACCTGTAGTGTAATTGAATTATTTCTGTGAATAGATTATCCTTTCTTACATATAATTTAATGAACCTATCCTTTTAATGTATTGATCTATATACTGAGGCAGCTAGACAAGTTTTTAAAAAATTAAATATGCTTTGTGTCATGATAAGCTATTTGCTTAAAGTTGATTGTGAGTATTCAGAATTATGGAAGTTGTGTGCATAAAAGTGTGTTATCTTTGCAAGGGTCTGGGATGTTGAATTAACAGCCATAGAGACAAAAACATTCTGCCCACAACAGCTCTGATAACCTCAACAGTGACACACTGTAGCAATGCTGTCGAAGCCTTTTTTGAATAGACATTTAATCAACAAAATGTCATCTTTCTTCAGGTTTGATCCATTCAGGGTAAGACTGTGCTGAAGGAGTGTTTTTCTAAAAAATTTTCATTTCTATTGAATATCTTGCTGTCTTCTGGCATCTTTTAGCGTTGTTTATGTAATTTCTGATTTAAAATTTGTTTTTCAGCAGTGAATAATAACAAACACATTGCTGACTTAGTGTTATCCTAATTTTAAACTATAAACAATTAAATTATAGATAAAAATGCATGCAGCAATAAGTTTAGGTTTGGGTGCCATTGAAATATAGTAATACTTTCAAAAGGTTTTGATGAAAGATAAAATATATTTCTACAAATAACTATAGTTCAAGATATTTCTGAATAAGATTGTCTAAGTACTCTATAAGTTATGCACTATAGTTTTTTAAATTGCTTTACTTGTAAATTCCAGAAGCAGAAAGTAAGTCAAACTAAAGGAAGTAGAGAAAGCATGTATTAAAATGGCTAATTTTCCATTCTGTGCTTCCAGTGTCTTTCCTTCTAAACACAGTTTTCTTAAAGGAGCTTAGTGACTGATGCAGACACTATTTCTTTTCTTAGGATCACTCCCATTTGATAATCATTTTTAGTCTTGGAATAATAATAATGGAAAACTTGAGGACTGGATTTTGAACTCTTGCATTTCAAAATGTGGGTTCCAATTTTTCAAGGACTTAATGGAACAAAGAGAAAATAAAAAACATTGCTCAAGGTAAACCGTACTGAGTTAAATGATGAGTCCATAAATTCATATTCCAGCCAATTTGAGTGTCTCAGGAAACACCTACCTTTTATAAGGAGCATTCAGACAAACTGACTAGTGCCAAGAGAAGGACTGAAAGTTCTTAAATCTGAATTTAGACGCTGCCATGATGTACATGTCTGGCATCAGGAAGTCCCTCTAGTCTTTTCACCGTGCCCTCATGACATCTGTCCTCAATAGGACAGCAGACTGTGAATGAGATAATTCATATCTCTTTGAGCCGTTAATTCATTTTCTTCAGATGTCAAACAGACATCCTTGGGTCACGTTTCCACAATCCATTTATCAGCTCTTACAATTAAAAATGTGGGGTTTTGTGTAGCTGAAGTTGATATGCTGATTTCATTATGCACTTCCGAGAAATGGAATGAACTTCTTACACTTGTATTAAAGAAAACTCCTGACAGAGACTGTAATGAATTCTTGAGGCACAAAACATTTTTACTAGATAAGTCCTTTCTCCGAAACAAATAATTTTTGCATGTGTCAACTTTTTCACAAGAATAAAAGACAAATCTGTGAGGAAGGCCAATGCAGCTGTTTGTTTGGAGATTCTTGCAATCAAGGTTAAAATCCTCTTTTTAGCTACAGAGACATCGATTAGTCAGTGTGTTTTATTCAAGATGTATTGAACGAAATACTGCTCTTTCTGTTGCTGCCTTTAATTTACATATTGTTCAGCTTTAACTTATTTGTTGCCTTCAGGTGCATTTCATAGACACTACTGTATTTTTAGCAACATTTACCAGGCAATTGCAATGGTTGCTGTATCTGGCCATCTACTTGTTTGTTAAATCTCCACTAATAGCTTTTGAGGCTAATTTCAGGGGTTTTCTGGTGAGAATTGAGGGAAGGGAATTCATTGCACCTTCTGTTGCAAATATCTCTTTTTAAATCAGTGAGGATATGTTGGTTCCCTAATTACATGATCTGATTTCTTGTCTTTTCTTTGGTAGAGTATTATCTTTAAGTAACTACATTTGCTTTAATTCAGATAGATCTCTTAACATATATATCACTAGAAACAATTATTATATGTCTCCTTTGTAGAATGTGCTTGAAGCAGACATTTTTGTGAGAATGGGTTGTGTATTGTTTAGGACTCAGCAAACTCTTGGCTCCTGTGAGACATGAAGGAATCCACTCTTTACAATACCACTCACTAGAATCTTAAAGAGTATTGATTCACTGGTGTCTTGAAATATCCAGGATTTAGGGTAGAATTTTGGAATTATCTTTCAGTGTCTGCCAGATTCAGAAGAACCTTTCCAATGCCGTGTCCATGGATACAGAAAGATAATTCCAGTATTTTTTAATTTTCCTCTTTTTGTTAGGTTAGTTCTTTTGAATTAGTTCTATGACCATCTGAATGGTTAATGTGTTTGACATTCAACAGAAATTTTTCATACAATTTTTGGCCTGAAGTTTGAGAAACATGTTGTTTGAATTTATATTATACAGGCCAAATAGTTCAGATGAATGCTGGCTCCATCCAATACTCCGCTGCACTTTGAAGAATCACTTGGCCTATTAGCTGATTTTGAAGGAGGAATTTTGGCAGTGATTTAGCTTGGTGTTTTTTCGGTCGTGTTTTTGGTTGTTGCTCTGTTTTGTTTTGTTTTTCCCAGACTCCTGTTCCCAGTATCACGTTTTCTGCTGCTGCTCCGTAAGAAGCATATACCTTTTAATTAGGTGTCCATGTTCAGTTACTGCCTTGGCATGTTATCAAACTTGTGCTGATTACCCAGCAACAATGAAGAAATGCAGTTTTAAAAAGTTTTTACCTCAGTCAAACCAAAATGAAATATACTGAGGGAATATGAGGCACTTTTACAGCATGAGTGCTTCTCTTCAGAAACATGTTTAATGTTTGTGGCTTTAACTTAAAGCCTACAGTTTTGGATAAATGTCATCCTTCAGCATTTTTTTTCTCTGTATTGTGCCTGATTTTCTCTTCTACAATAAAAGACAGTGGACAAAGTGTTTTTCAATCTTTAAACAGAATTTCCTGTATCTGAGTTAATGCACATTACCACTTGTCACTGGGCACCACTGTCAGCTTGTATCACTCTGTTTGGCTTCAAGCGTTTTGCAAATGATGTTAAATTTATTTTAGATTAGATTAAAAACAAAACAAAGCACTGTAAAACCATTTATGTTGGAAAAGACCTTTAAAATCGTCAAGTACAACCATTAACCCGGCACTGACAAGCCCAGCACTAAACCATGTCCTTAATCCTCACATCTCCACATCTTTTAAATCCCTCCAGGAACGGTGATTCCACCACTTCCCTGGGCAGCCCATTCCAATGCTTGACAGACCTTTCAGTAAAGAAATTTTTACTAATTTTTACTAATATCTAATCAAAACCTCCCCTGGCACAACTTGAGGCCATTTCTTCTTGCCCTATCACTTGTTACTTAGGAAAATAGATTTAAGATTAAAAAAAATTAACCCCACCCACCAAGAACATACCCAACCTCCTACTTACTCTACACCTGCCATTGCAGGTTATTGTTACTGGAAAACCATTACTTTGAAGATTAAGGTCTTAATTTTTCAAGTTTATCTTTGTTGAGGCATTTCTGGGTTTTGAAAAGATTCTACTTTGTGTATAGGAGATATTGTGAAAATAAGAATTCCCTGATTTAGTAATTTTAAGTTTGGGAAACATGTTCTTTAAAATTCATAGCCTCATGAAGTACATTTTCTTTCTGTTTATTACTGCCAAAATCAAAAAAAAATCTGATTGAGGAGATAATTTTTAAGGTGATGTTAAGCTTTGATAAGTATAATCATATTATTCTATATTATTTTTCTCCACATGTCTATGTAGTTATATATGTATGATATCAATGTATGACAAAGGTTCCCTAGTATTTTTCTCTGCAGTTTAAATAGATTAATATTCTGTTAATCAGTGAATTTTAAACTTCACTGTTCTTCCCGTACAGAATAAGAAGCTTTACTGAATTTAGCTAGAATAACTTAAATAGAATTAAATATCTGCATCGTGTCATGCCTGGCATTTTACAGCTAAAGTCCTCCAAAGTTCATAATGCCTTTCACTTACAGCAAATCTTTCTTGCCGAAACCAGATTTTAAGTGAATATATTCCTGTTTTTTATTTTTTTTTTTTAAATTTGGCTACCTTTTAATCTTGTTTTGTTGTTTTTTTTTTTTAATAAACTTCTAAGCCATGACTAGGAATATTAAATATTCATTAAATATTCTTTAGGTATTCCTTAAATATGCTCGGGCTTGTAAATCTATATATAAATGTTTGTCTATATTACATCTCAAGTTTTGAGAGAACTGAGCTCCCAATGTCAGCCTCCCTGAAAATCTCAATAAAACTCACAATAATTATATGTTTATTTCTAAACTATATTTTGCTTGACTTTTGGAGGGATAGTAATGACTAACTTGTGTTTGAGTTAAATCTTTTGATTGCAATTGTAACAAGCAGGCTGGTTTATATTTGTTTACTGTCTCTGCTCAGATATTAATAGCTTAGCTATTTTACTATTTCTGCTGCAAGTGTCATAGAAAAAAATATTTAACAAAAGATTTCTGACTCTTCTTCAGTATTTGGGCCATTGTTGCACAAAAGTGGATTGTGTTGGTGCTCCTGCATTGTGCGTTTCAGCCCTATAACATCTGTTATACCCCAGAAGGGAGTTTGAACTTTGTGTGACTTTAGCTCTTCTCATCAGGGAAAATGACACTTCAACAGATGTAGGAAACAAATCCATGATGACACAAAGACTGTTTTGTCTACCTAAAAATAAACCACTCTGTATTCTGTAGGACAAAAATTCAACAAGGAATCCATAATGATTCAAATAAAACCTTAGAACTTTATATCAAAATTGTATTTTCTACTGACAAATCCAAATTAAGGGTAATTTAATGAAATAGAAAGTTCAGTTATACTGAACTGCTTAATTTATTGTAAAACTTTCTGTCAAGCAATTATAAATGTAAACAATATCTCTCAGAACTGTCACACCCTGGAGAAGTGATGCTTTATGATTTAGTAGTAGTCAGCCCACTGCGAAGTTGAAAAATAATCAAACTCTTAAAATCTAAGTTTTTGTTTATTGGCTTTTCAGGTGCAGTTTGTCTTTCAGATATTTCTACAGAACAAATTGCAAAGAAGCATTCAAGGCCATTGAATAGAAGGCAGGCTATCATTAGGCCATTAATATATCTTTCTAATAAGAAAAATAAAAGGTTACAGTGCTTACAGGATATTAGAATCCCATCTAAATAGGAAACTTTATGTAGTTTATTAAACTGCTAGAAAAATCGGGGAAAAAATCTGAAAGTACATTTAAATGATAAAATGTTAAATGAATTGCATTTGAATAGCCTGTTTGGATTATATTTTCACTGTAGATTCTCAGATACACAGGAAAAAAAATATTCGTTAACAATCTTTTTGTTCCCAAAGGATTGCAAATATGTTAGGTGGTTTTAAACACGACAAGTTTCACAGCCTTTACAAGCTCAACAAGAACATCATCTCCTTCTCAGTGGATATACAAATGATAGGATTTCTTCTCTATAGACAGTTCATTTGGATATAAGAGAGATGTGACAGTAAGTGGTAAAATTCTATTTTGTTTCTAGCATTTCACTGGGGGTTTTCTGCTTGATGATGATAGTTTTAGTAGCTGTGTCATTAGCTTTAAAGGTCATCTCTTGTGTAACATCTAACCACGTGCCATTCCCTTCTCAAACGTCCATAGTGTTGGAATCTTCTTTGTTTATGTGAAAAAAAAAATACCTTAGGGGACTTAAGATATTTCCAAACGTGGTTTCCAGTAGGTCATTCCATCTCTCAGGTGCAAACAGCTTAACAGACTTCAATTCAGCTCTATTTTGTACTCTTATTTCAAAGGAATTCTTCAGGGCAGAGATGTATCATTCCTCTTTGACTGCTCATGGAAACAGCTCTGAGCATACTTGTGCTAACAGAAATGTAACTTTATGGCTTGTGTAATGTTTTTTTTCTTTTGTATTTCTTATTTTGCTGAATTAGTACTTGATACAGTTTAACCTACTGAGGTTTTTAAAAAGAACCTAAAACAGTATTTTCCCTAAAATAAAATAACTGTCTGATATTTAATGAGTTCATTGTATATTTAATAATTTATGATTCATTATTTCAGCTTAGCAGTCCAAATAAATATAAAATATACTATTAAAAAAGCCCCCCAAAAACCAAATAGCCCTAACCAATAAATATTATATAAAAATATATAACAAATATTATTTCAAACAGAGGTTTACCCAATATTTTTCAGATCTTTTTTAAATATTGTCTCCTTTTCCTTTTTAGTACCTTATATACCTTACAGATATGTTTCAAAGTACATTTGTATAGTATACAGTTTTAACTTAATATATTGCTAAGGGACAGTAGAAGTACAAATGCAAGTCACTTATTGTTACAATTTTTGTAACCTCTCAGTGATGACACCTCACTTTTCTTGCATCAGGTGTGTGGACAGCTATGGCAGGTGTGTGATGTTTATTCTAAAATGTGAAGGATACTACTGCTAATGGGACTGAAATCAATTAGGCTACTAAATATTAGTCCTCATGAATGCAGTCGTCCATCTCCATATTTAACGGTACAAATGGACCTCTCATTACCGTTCTTACTTATCTTCCTAAGAGATTTTTAAACCCATTAAGGAATAATTCAGCAGAATCCTCTTAGTGTATTACAACTGATAATAATTATTTTATAATGACTGTGACCAAAAGGGACGGGATTGGTTGTATCACCTAGTGCTAATAGTGCTCTTTTATTTTGCTATAAAATTGGACACGTACCAACGACAGAGTGAAGTCCTGACTGACTTCACTTTTTCCCAGAACAACTGTACTACAATAGGATTATAGTCCCCAGTCTTCTACTTGAAGAGATATCTTATATCTTGCCTTTCGGAAGATTATTTTTCTGAATAAGTGGTTAGGTGATATCCTTGGAAAAATGAGAAGAGGCAGTATTTTTTCAGATCCATCAAGATGATACTATTTAGTTTTGGGCTTGGCTTAACATAGTTAGATACCATCTCTACTGGATTTTTGGAACATCTTCACTTACCTGATTTGCCTGTGTATTCAAAGACCATCGGAAGCAGTCTGTTACAAACAACTCCCTTTTATATTAATCCATTAGCTGTTGGAGTACGGCAATAACTTGAGTTGTGAGTGCATCACTGCCACCTTCATCAGAGCTTATAAAACTTAAAGCACCTCTGTAGTTCTTGTAACAGATTTGGAACTAATGTGGAACTTTCTGACTGTGTTGTCTCTTTGCAATATTTTACCTTCAGTAAGTGAAAAGTGAGCCTCCTCCTAGCTTCATATTTTACTGTTTGCCTCACTGCTATGAAGCAAAGATTGCTAGATTAATAACTTGGACAATATTTTTCTTTCTAGGTTACATGAAACAATATTTTACTATTTACATGAAGCAGAGCTAGGAAAATGATGAAGCTGGGAAAATGGGACAGATGGCCTTAAATTTTTCTGTTTTGTAAATATTAAAGTACCATATGTAGGAAAGAAGACTTCCTTTTGGTTTCAGAGATGTAGCCACCATGTCTCCATAGAGTTTACATTTATGCTAAGAAATTTAATTGGATTTAAGCCCTTTGCCAAAACTGTGAGAGTTCAAATACGTGTTTAATTGATGAAGGAAAAATATTCTCTTGCTTTTTCACCTCTCATCATACTGTTCCTTACATTCTACATGACATTCATTACTTGATCTACTGCATTTACGTAGTTTGACATCAGTTATTACAGTTATTGGAATTAAGCAATGGAATTGTCCTTGAAGCAATACTGCTGAAATGCTAATGTATATATTTCTGAAGCAACTGCACAAGACTGCTAACTCCATTAAAAAAAAAAATGTAGATGTAGTACCAGAAAAATGGTGGCATAGGACCTAAAAAGCGAGTCTGTGATGTGAAATAAATGTCTGAGGGCTTGAAATTCCCCAGTCTCTATGTTTATTAGTACCTTGGTTTCAAATCAGCAGGCGATGTCCTGAGGTTATAGTGAAGCTTTACCTGACAGGTAAATAAAGAAATGAGGCTTGGAGTAGCCTCCTGGATGATTTATTACTCCTTGGTGCTCATTACAACATAAAAGAAAACTTTGTGTGAAACTCAGTTCCTTTCCTTACACATAGGTTTGTCTTTTGCTTCTGACACCATGGGTGTAAAGACCACAGATGAGAATGAGCACAGACTCTGTCAGTTCTCTGTGTGTCCTAAAGGAGCCTTCATTGTGCTCCTTGTTGTTGCACTGAGAACGGTACTGATCACAATTCAGGACATTGCATAAAAAATGTTATTTACCATACATGTATTTGATTTTTATTTTTTTTTTATTAGAAAGTAACCACTTTTGTTAAATTTAGGTTGGCAGACTGATAATGAAATAATCTGCAGTTGTCTCTGCCTTTTTTTGATGTAGCTTTTGCTACTACTGTTGAAGAAAAAATTCAAATCTTGTCTAATTCTTGCTTATCCAGGCTGATTACATGAAAGTTAATAGAAAATCTATTTCATTACACTTTTCTCTTAATTGTATTAGTTGGCACATTATCTAAGTATTATCAATAGAGATTAATGATTTTTTCTGTACTCATCTTTTCTTGAATTTTTACTGTCAGCAGAATTGAATGACTGAGGGGTTTAGCAGGTTGTTATTCAGAGGTGAAATTTGTCAGAGAAAAAATTTAGTTTGGGGTGTAATACTCCTCATCTCTAGAGATGTTTGTCCTACTGGACTTTCATACCAATTATACAGAAGGAATCTTGTTGAGATTGTGATGTTCAGTATAGACTTTATCTTGTGTTGCAGTTTTCAAAAAGGTAAAATATTTCCACAAACAACGAACAGACCATAGTTACTGTATTTCAAGACTGAAAATCCAGATTTTTAGACCAATATTTTTTCTTAACCTTCAGATACATCCCAGTTCTCTACTATGTAGAATACTGAATGAAAATTCAGATTGTTTTGTTCTTTAAAAAAATTAGTCCATTTTTTGCCTGTTCGACTTCTTCTGCCTTGATTAGAGCTTCAAATTAATGTGATTGATTTTATCCACTGTTGGTTCATGAACATTTATTGTTCAATTTTTAAAGGTAATGGATGTTAAAGAGAAACAGCTACTTAGAAGAATGATGATGCTGGAAATGTGATTACTGAAGAGTACATAGTTATTTTGCATAATTAACCCCCCTCACCAATAATAATGTCTGTGTTGGGTAGGTTATTCCTAGGGTCATGGGACCACAAGACAATTCAAGGTGGAAAGGCCTGA
Source organism: Cephalopterus ornatus (assembly GCA_013396775.1). Lineage (NCBI taxonomy): Eukaryota > Metazoa > Chordata > Aves > Passeriformes > Cotingidae > Cephalopterus > Cephalopterus ornatus. The sequence goes on along the minus strand of VZRE01005405.1, from coordinate 17,967 downwards.
AGAAGGTCTCTAGTCCAATCTCCTGCTCAAATCAGGGTCAGACAAAACAGATTGATGTGGTGGGTTAGGCCAACCCCCACACAGTGCCTTGCTTGATCGCTTTAACAGCAGCAAGACAGGGATGAAATTAGGAATACTGAGACTGAGAAAACTGATGGGTCAAGGTGAAAAAAGGAAAATCATTGGCAAATCACTGTTTGGGGCATAACAGACTCTAGTTGGGGAGGTAAAATTTATTTATCGACATAAACAATTAATTACTTGAGTATTTGAAAACAAGGATGAAAAATAGTTAAACACTTAGGGAAAACACCTTTTTGCTTCTTTCCTGAACTCCAGATACCTCTCCTTTCCATTCCTAGTCTTCACTCCCCTTATTGTCACCACCCATCCAGGTTACACTCCATCCCCTCAGTGAGATTATGGGTAATACGGGAGGTTGGGGTGAGGACATAGTGGTTTCTTTCTGCCATTCCTTCTTTTTCGACTGTTTTCTTCCACTGTTCCTTCAGCTTAACTCATTTCCTCGGTTCTGTTGTGGGTTATCCACAGGCCACAGTCCTTCTGGGGATGTATTTGTTCTCTCGTGTCCACCATCCCATCAGGGCTGTCACCAACTGCGCCATGGAGCACCTCCTATCACTTTGGCCTTGTTTCTCTGTGTGGTGTTCTAAGAGGTGCTACAAACTCCTCTAGCTCTCTCAGTAGTGTCCTGTAGTGGGTACACTGTGGAGCTAGCTAGAACTGGCTGTGTTTGTCCCAGCACAACCTCTGACCTCCCTCCCACAAAAGTCACCCCTGCAACCAACCCCCACCACCAAAACCTTGCTATTTATGCCCAATGGAGTTGAATATGAGAAAGTTGTGGGAGGTAGTGTCAAAAGCCTTGCTAAAGTCAAAGTAATTGCCAACCAGTGTTCTTCTCTGATGCACAAAACTAATAATTTTATCCTAGAAGTCAGGCTTGATTTACCCTTTGTCAATCTATGCTGAATGTTCCAAATTGCCTTATTCTCACAGAATTTCTGGGTTTATGTGTATTTCTATACCTTTTTCTTTCTTTTTTTTTCCCCTTTAATTTATCCTCCAGTTTGGGATATGAGGCTGTTATCCTTCATGTAACATTTTATTTTTATTGTTTTCTTTACCCCTGTAAGTACTTTCATTCAAAGCATAACAATGAAACTTCAGATTTGTTGAACAGGTTCTGTGAATAGAATGAAAAAAATACAAATCCTGACAACATAAAATTTAAACTGACAAATGCAAAAGTGTATTTACAACCTACTTTGTATTTTTCAGCTTTACTCCAAGTTACAATTTCACTTAGCAAAGTTGAGCTCAGTGTGGGTGAATCCAAGTTCTTCACGTGCACAGGTATGTATTCATTTTACTTATGAGTATGTAATTTTTGTTAATTTTTTAACTTCCTACATATTAAAGCTGAATTAATTAATTCATGGTATTAAATTAACATAATGTTGTATTTTCACATTGACTCATAAGAACTGTGATAGATACTAGATCTTCACTGGCTTCACATTTCCAGTCTGGAATCTCTTCATTTCACACTCTGAATCACTCAGTTTGAATTCTCTGTATCAGTACAGGTTGTTTATATCTGCTAGAATGCTTTTTTAGTTAAAATATTTTTACTTGTGTAAACTAAGTAATTAAATAAGCTACTAGATTAAGCTTTGGCATCCTCTCCAGCCTAATGAGAGAACCAAAGAGTTTTTCTGGTGAGGCAGTTAGCAGTCAGGAGAAGAGTTTGCATTTGCAGCTGCCTGACACTGATCTTTGATGTTTCTGAGTTGGCATCTACCACTGACAGTGACACATGGCCTGACTACACTGACAGTGCAACTGCCTGATGACTTGACCTGTTGATTCAGTGACTGCTGGACAGCCTGTGTCTTCCCTTTAGGAATTTATACCTGTCTGTAGGCTTTTTACCCCTCTTGAATTATTGAGCTGCTATTTATCCTCTCTCAGCAATCGTACATCGGCCCGCGGTTTTGTCTTGCTTGTCTTTCTACTGACAGTTTGACAACTCTCACAATTTAGCAGTTAGCTGACATTATAGAATCACAGAATCATTTAGGTTGGAAAAGACCTCCATGATCACTGGAGTCCAACCTTTGACTGATCCCCACCATGGCACAGAGTGCCACGTCAGGTTTTCCCTTGAACACCTCCAGGGATGGTGATTCCACCATCTCCCTGGGCAGTGCAATCCAATGCTTGACAACCCTTTCCATGAAGAAATTCTTCCTAAATTTTGCATAAATTCCTGACACTGCATGGACTATGCGTTGGATAAACTTGTGCACTGCATAATGTCCTCCTGAACTGCTAAATTTGGGTTGTTTTTTGGTTTCATTTGCAGCCATTGGTGAGCCTGACAGCATAGATTGGTACAATCCCCAAGGAGAGAAGATAGTTTCTAGTCAGAGAGTAGTTGTTCAGAAAGAAGGAGTTCGATCACGTCTGACCATTTACAACGCAAACATAGAAGATGCTGGGATATATCGGTGTCAAGCAACAGATGCGAAAGGACAAACTCAAGAAGCTACTGTAGTTTTGGAAATTTATCGTAAGTAAAATACTATCATTAACAAATGAAAGACTATGTTCTAAAAGCCACTAGTATAGAGAAAGGAAAGCCTATCAAAATGTCTTCCCAAGCTCTCGTCTTTTTCTTCCACATAATTGCATCTCCTGCAGTTTAGTTAGTAGATATTATGACAAAGACTCAAAATAAATGGATGATCGCTTAGTAATACTGTAGATCACTTTTCCCTTGTGTTTTAGAGTGTCATATTAGGAGGGTGCACTGTACGCTATACCCCTCAAAGAAATAAGTAATTATGAGAAAAAAGTTAGATCAATGTAATTCTTATTAAAATATATCTACAATGTTACAAATATTTGCATAAATAAAATTTTATTATTATATAAATAAAAACTATTATTGCAGAAAGTGCAATATGTGACATTAAAAAAGTGGAGTTTTTCCTGCATTAGTTATTTTTATGTCAGTCTTTTGATATTCTTGGCCCTAGAATGGAATTTTGACATAAAACATTGACAAGCTTGGGCTGATAAGTAACCAAAATGCATTTCAATTGCAAGCAACTAATTGAGGAGTATATTGAAAAATAAATACCTTCTACTGTGGTAAGAGGTTCTCTGAGAGATTTGTTGTTGCGTTTTTTCTCACTGTGGTTGAATAACTTTACATTGTTCTATATTCTTCAGATCAATCAAAAATGCCTAGAAGCAGTACATTAAACAAACACAGTGAATATGTAAGGCAAGGTGTTTGTTGGTGAAAGGATGGGCCATGTGCCAGCAGCCTTTCAGCTGAGTTAGTCTCTAGTTTCATTGGAGAAGTTTTTTAAATGCTAAGGCATTACAGTGAGACAGAAAATAGAGTAGAATGGTAAATCTCTGCTTCTGAGGGGTGCAGATAACTCAGATAATAAAAGACATACAATTAAAAAAACATGTTTTGATAAAAGAACCATATAAAGGGTGATAGCAGTTACAAGGGATTACATGATGGCTTGAAAGCTGGCAGTTCAAAGGAATTCAAGTTTTGTGGAATTAATTTGTATGCATAAAACTGCCAATTACTCCATTAACAGACTGCTGAGCAAGGTGAAAGTCTTTTGAAGTGTTTGCATGTGGTAATTTTAATAATTCTGAGGTCACATAAACCTGAAAACTCACACAAAAATGTCAGGGTTTGTGGGAACTGACATATAAAAGTATCCTTATTCATATTTGTGATGTATGGTAAGAAAAAAAGCAGGATAGACTCACTCACTACCTGTTGGTTGTCTTAGAGCCTGGCTCAGGACTCACTGATGTCTATGAGAGTTTTTTCTCTGTCTTACATGTGGTAAAATACTTCATACTAAGCTATATAAGAGCTGCATGTAACAAAAGTGCGTCCACCTGCTGTGGATTATTTGAGCCTGTATCAATGCAAAAAAATGGAGGTGAAGCGTCACCTCTGCTTTATGTTCTCCAAAGTGTCCTCTGAAAGATAACTGGCCATCTTTGATCTGAGAGACCATGGGTTGGTTTGTTTATTTCGTGTGCAAGAAACTCTTCCAGAATTGTTTTTTTTGGTCAGGTGTCTGAGTTAGATCTTGTATGAGATCGTGGATTAATACCATCTTGGACTTTCAACACTCAATTCTAATAATACTGAATTTATTCAACCCACTAATACAATTGAATATCGTTTCTTTATTTGGAGTTGGAAAAAATAAAAGCCTATTATCAGGCCTAAAAATTCTTGTTAGTTCCTAAAAATAATGCTGCAATTTCGTATGACTTAATAATGTTGTTTTTTCATGTAATTTCTCACTGGATTTTGAGGTTTTCTGTTTTACATAGCTGATGTTTTTCTCAGTCAGTGAAGGTAAAACTCTACCTTTTTAGGTAGTTTTCCAAATTTTAGTGGTTTTGATGAAAGTTTTGATAGAATAAAACCATGAGGTTTTAATTAAATAATAAAATAATGAGGAATAAAACACAAAAGAGAGTCAATAGACTATTAACAGAAATATATAAACTTCTAAGACCTAGAGTTTCAAAACTGAGCTCTGGAACATTGAAAACAATGACAGTACATTTATAAAACATGAACAATTTATTAAAAAAACCAAAATTTTTCATAATAAATATGATTGTAAAGTAATTTTTACAGACAGTGGAAATTATATGTCTAGGACCATTTGAGTCTTATCTGGGAAAAATATATTACGGAAATAATTCTGTTTTATCACCATGAGAAAGCATAATAGTCACATTTATCTGATTTGATGTCACATGTAATTTTAATACTGAGTGAACTGTAAGACACTTACTGTATTCTGCCTTTTTTTTTTTTCCTTTTCAGAAAAGCTCACTTTTCGAGACATAGTATCTCCACAGGAGTTCAGGCAGGGAGAAGATGCAGAAGTTGTTTGCCGTGTTACCAGTTCGCCTGCTCCCGTTGTCAGCTGGTTGTATCGGAACGAGGAAGTCACAACTATTGCTGACAGTTAGTATTTTGGTAACTCTTTCAGTTATACATTCCAATTAATATTAAAAAATTATTATAAAAGAAGACTAATTGCATTATAGTGCGGGATTTGATTAGCCCATGAGTTTGATTTAACCAGGTTCTGTGGTCTATAGAGATTATACAATATGTCTTCATGTGTCTTTTTTTCCAAGTGGGAATTTTGTCTAGACGTAACATGAGGGTCCAAATGCCCAAAAAGTTGCTGGGAGCTCCTTCACAGGAGCTTTTCCTGGTCTGCCTGGTATGTAGGAGTTGAACATATGTTTAAAACACACACAGATGAGCTTCACTGTGCACACAAAGCAGTGACACTGACCACACACTGCACTGACTTTGGGATACTTGCACGGTTGCTCAGAGAATTCCAGGTGGAACAGCTTTTTGCACTATTGTGAGAGTTTGTTTGTGTTGGGGGTAAGTTACCCCTTGAGTTACATGCAGCTGGGGATGCAAGTAATTTTCTTAGGCTAGACTGATAAAGCCTAGGTGAAGATAAACCCCACATTCCCCACATACAAGTTCTAAGCCTCTAGAGAAACAATTAATTAGACACTTAGCACTGACAAATGATTCACAGATTTTGAGGCGATAAGTCAAAGAAATTCTATCTCAATAGTCATATATGCCTTTATGGAAAATGGGACTTTCCACATTTTCTGGAAATAGAACTGACCGCCTTATCCACCTTTTCATCAAGCTTTGTCTCTGCATATAATGAAACTTGGGGTAGCAGTATGCACTTAAATTTATTATAATTTAAAAAATTAATTGCTATTTTTATATAAAAATGAAAATTAAAAGTTTATTTGGTGTCCTATGAAATGAACAAATATGAAGCAGTTTCTTGGGGGAAAAAAAAGCTTGGTTGATGTTTCTGGATTTAGTCTTATGTTCCTCTCCATTGTAAAAGGAAGTTTTGACTAAAGGTCTTTCTTACTTTTGTATATCCTTTTTCTTTTGTCATCTAGACACAGAGATTAAAAAGAAATTGCAAACTTCTACCCCTTAAAAAACTGGTTGAAATTTACATATATATTTATATATATTTATACACACGAATATATATATATATACTGAAACAGTGATTGTAGGTGAAACATAGAAGATTTGGAAAAATAAAAATTCTGAAAACAAAACAAGAATTAGCAATTTAGGAGAATGTTGTTTTCAGCTCACAGCCTGGTACATACCCTAGAGCACGGCAAAATTTGCAAACCATCAGCCAAAAATGCCTCTAGCTTGGGTTACAAGGCACTAAAAAGACATAGACAATCCTTGTTACCACTTAACATGTGATATGACTGAAGGGAAAGGTCATGTGTCTGACTGTTCTTCTAAATCAGGCATTTGAAGCTGAGTGCGTTGAGTCCAGAAAATATACTGATAAGATGGAGGAATGTAATGCCCAGTTACTCTCCAGATCCACTGACTATAATCTGTTTAGTAAAGGACACAATTTTTATCAGGATATCCACGGGACAGTGAACTTTTATGTGTGTGTGCACCAGCTCATCAGGTTGCCCTGAGAAGCTGTGGATGCCTCAACCCTGCCGTTGTTCAAGGCTAGGTTGGATGGAGATCTGAGCAGCCTGGACTAGTGGAAGGTGTCCCTGCCCATGAGGATGGGAACTAGGTGATCTTTAAGGTCCCTTCCAACTCATGCTGAGTTGAGTCCTGCTGAATGAGAATACTATCATTATATCCTTAGTGAGGTTTTACAGCAACGTGAACTTCTCTTTCACAAGCCTACCAAGGGATAAACCATTGAGAGCAATGACTTCTAAAAGCACACATTCAATTCACCTCCCATTTTGTAAGCTTGATTATAATATAATGTATATTAATTTTGTCGGTATGTAGACAGTATTAGTGGTGAAAATAGACCCAAAATATTTTTTTTGCGGTATAACAAGTTTACTCATGGGGATGTCTATTGTTGTTTCCATTATATTTTTCTTCAATGAAAGTTGCAAAATTATCCAGCCAACACTTACAGTTTTTGTTTCCTGTTACTAAGGAACCAGAACCCTTCTGAACCCTCATTTTTTCAGTGTTTTAAAGAAATAAGTATGACCTCCAACTCTCTTGTTCTTCTCACACATTAAATATTTATGTTATAAAAAAAAGAAAAAAGGAAGAAAAAGTTAGCAATTAACTTAAAGAGTGGCTGGATCTCACCTTTTCAAAATATTTGGAGGCACAGTTCTCTGGGAATTTTGTAGAAGCAGGAAAGAAAAAGATTATATAATTTGTATGTGGTAGTGTGTGAAATGGCATTAATGTTCAAGCATGAGTTTATAAACCAGACATAATTAGCGTAAATGTGTTGAGGACATTGATGTCCTGTAACCTTCTCCAAGGTGAAGCATAATTAAATTTTCTTTTTTAATTTCTCTCTTTATTTTATGATAGAATTCTTGCTACTGAAACAGAAATCACTTGGTTTCTAGTTCAAACTGAAAGCTAGTAAATCTTGTCATCCTCCAGTGCTGAAAGGATGACACTGGTGCAAATAGAACAAGAAAGGCAGCTGAATAACAAGTATGCAGGTTCTTCAAAACCCACATACATGAACTACAGGGAGTAATTCTCCTTGAAAGATTCCATTAATGTTGACCTTGGCCAACTTCCAGGCGCCCACCCAGCCACTCTGTCACTTGCCCTTCTTAACAGGTGTGGTGGGTTGACCCTGGCTGGATGCCAGCTGCCTACCAAAGCTGCTTTTTTTCATGGTCAGTCCTCCTCTTCAGCTGGTCAGGGGAGGGAAAATATAAAAAAAGGCTCGTGGGTTGAGATAAGGATGGTGAGAGATCACTCACCAGTTGCCATCATGGGAAAACAGACTTGACTTGGCGAAAAAATTTAATTTATTAACAATAAAATCAGAGTAGGATAGTCAGAATAAAACCAAATCTTAAAAGAATATCTTCCCCACACACCTCCCTTCTTCTGGGGCTTCATCTCTGTTCTGGTACCTGGGGCACCTCCTGTCCCTCCTTCTGCACTGACCTTGGTGTCTGCTGGGTTATGCCTGTCGCACATTCTCACTCCTCTCTCCAGCTGCACTTGCTGTTGCACAGTAACTTTTCTGCTTCTTAAATACATTCTCCCAGAGGTGCTACCACTGCTGCTGGTCGGCTTGGCTTTGATGTTGAGATAAAGACAGGGAGATCACTCATGAATTACCAGCACAAGCAAAATGGATTTGAACTGGGGAAAATTAATTTATTGCCAGTTAAATGCTATTGGTTAGTTCACAGAGACAGAATTCAAGCAACACCTTCCCCCTCCTTTTTCTCAGTCTTAAATTTACTCTTTCATTGCTGACTCCAAGGGGAGCAGGGAGATTGGGAAACGGGAGTTGTAGTAAGTCCATAACAGCTCCAATGTGGGTCTTTTTGGTGGGTTGCAGTTGTTCAGGATAAACTTATTGCAACATGGGGTCTTACCTGAATTGCAAGGTGGATATCATGCTCTTTCCTGGGGCCAACACATCACCATGTAAACCCAAGGCACTAGTCCAGACAGAAAGGAGAGGAAAAGTTAAATTTGCATCCAGTTTACTCTTGTGGATCATAATTTTGCTGCTGCCTGTGCAGGAAAGTTTGTACACAGTTGTTCAGAATCTGATTTTTGCAGTGAACTTCAGCTACTCAAAAAGGCCACTGAATTTCAGTTTATTCTGGCCTATGCACAAAATAGAGTGCTTTTTTTTTTTTTTTTTGGATTACATCTTTGTACCCATTTCTGTGTAGTGTTAGACTGTGGTAAGATACATCTTTGACTAAGAGTGACTGAGGAAAGGAACATGGGGAGGGAAGGAGAGAAAGCAAGCTGAAAATCATTAGATTAATGGTGTAGAATGGGCACAAAGATACTTGATTAATCTAGATAGAGAAGCAGCATTTTTTTGTTTATTTTATTATAAATTGCTCAATTTATATTTTTAATATTTTTTTCCATTTAATCTTTTTAGATATTCTGTGTAGGTGCTCATGAATAGTCCACTCATTTTACAATAAATTGTAAATTTAACTTAAATTTGATGACTCCTTTGATGATTAAGTAGGGAGTTATGGATGGAAAATCCATACTGAAATTTAGGAAATGGCAATGCATTTTGGAATGAGAAAAACCCCTAATTTCTCATTTGACATTTTACTTTTAAATCAACAAATGTTTTCTCAATGAGCCTTTATATTGTACAGAGAAAGTACAGGAATATTACTCGTTTAAGTTACTCATGTTGTCTTGATTTACTAACTCCACTTAATCTCTTATTTGCCTTTCTAGATCGATTTGCAGTATTAGCAAACAATAATCTCCAAATTCTTAAAATCAATAAAAGTGATGAAGGAGTATACAGATGTGAAGGAAGAGTGGAAGCAAGAGGAGAAATTGACTTTCGGGACATAATTGTTATTGTGAATGGTAAGGAATAAAAGCCAGTGAATTGACTTGTTTCTTTATTTGATTATTAGATCCTATTTTAACATATATCAGCTTCTAAAAAATACTGATTAAACTAGTTAATATAATTGTCATATCTGTTTAGTATTGTTTTCCTATAAATGTAATTGCTTAATATTGAAAAAAAAAATCTAGTCTACTGTGTAAATGAAATTCATTACATTTCACAATACCAGTAAATATAAATATGTAAAACGTGGTTGTTGTTATTAATCATTCACAGGAGATTAACAATTCATGCAAGACCTGAGTAGCAGATTATAGCAGTTCTGTTCACCCTGTATTTTTAAATGTTTTGTCATTTACAGTTAAACTACAATTGATTTTTCACATTTATTCACCCTCACTGCATTAACATACTTTATGAACTGTTCCAAAAGTCATATTATTAAGATTAAAAGTCTTAGTTATAGATTTTTTAAAGTTTATTTTTATGAGGAATAAAATATAAAAGGAGTTACCTAAAAATTTGAATTATACATTTTATAAGTTTATAATAAACCTCTAAGAAGGAAAATGAATGAATGGAGGCAAGACAGGGCATTTTACTCAACCCCTCTTAAATTCAGGGTTGACCTGTTGAAAGTTAAATATCTCATCATATATTGCCTGGAAAGGACACAGTTCATAAAGGTCATTTTTTATCTATGCCCTCTGTTTAATGTCAGTTTTGCAATGAAATTTTTTCCACCATGCCTTTTATGTTCTGAACCTTAAATACTTCGTCCTTGACTGGTCCTTCTCAGCAAACCTCAGTTTACAGAAGTCATTAAGTAAGTTGAATTCTCAGTTAGTGTCAGCAGGAAGAGCAGGTTCTGGCACAGGTATTGCTAAATCCCAGTAGTCAAGCAGCTGTTTTTGAAGCAGAATTCTTTAGATTGTTGTGGGTAGCTCATTCTGGTGCTGCATTACCTCCACGCCTGGGTATCTACAACTCCAACAGTGCATCCAGTAGCATTTGAAATGCTGAATGAGATTTTCTTCTGCTGCTATTGATGTACATGGGTATGATTCTAACTTCTGATCACCTTTCATGTCTATCTGATATTTATATACACTTCAGCTGAGAGAGAGCCTGTATTTAATCTAAAACGCTACTTTGCAAACTGTGATTTGACTTCACATCATTTTTTGCTGCGTTAGAAACACAAATTGGGTTCTTCGTGTATTTATTATGACTCTAGACAAGAATTCTAACACTCACCTCTAAATTTCAGTGTTCGAAGCAGAAGGAGTTGCCAAATGAGTGATTCTGACATGGTTGCTCGTGTAGAATGGCATCAATTAAGAGCAATTTTCTGCTTCATTTATAGTAATAAATAGGTTTTCCTACATAAAATTTAATGTATAAAACTTGGTCCAAAATAGCTTTTAGAGTAATATCCAGAAATAAGTGAAAATTTTAGTGGTCTTTGGTTCACACTTTAGTTCAATTCGATATGCATACAGAACAGAATCAAAGATAAACAGATGTCTTCCCAGTAACAATGAGGAGAAAAATAATTCCATTCCATTGTCACTCCCATATCTCTTAGAAGATTAAAGTACTTAAATGTGCTTAATGAAGTCATAGTCCTGTAATTCTTATTTGTGAGTAGTAAAGAACCTGCTGTTTCTGGCAAAAAATTTGTTCATCTCCTCATGTTCCTAAGTGTATTTTCACTTAGAATGCACTGAAAAATAGCTTAAAATAGCTAAAATGTATTAAACACTTTCTAAGCAACACTTTTTTATTGGAAATGGAGGAATTGCTGTTGCACACCACACAGGTTTTGTGTGCTGAGTAAAGGCAATTTTAGATAGGAGAGAAGTGATCTGTGAAAAACAGTAGAATGTACCATAAACAAGTGTGAAAAGTGTATAACAACATAGGCTTACTGATCACTGATAATTCTGGTACATGATTTTATGATAATTTCATATATTTAAGGTTCAGAAGCTGGAAAGGCTTCTGAAGTAGAATACTAAAGCTGAAATATTTGGTGCAAAGCAACAGAAGTTGATTCTCACTGATGAGAAAAACATGTTGAAGTACACTGGGAAGCCAAAAGAAAATTCATTGAGGTTGTCTGTTTCATTTTCTTTTCTCTAGTGAAGTATAAAGGTAAAAGGAATAACTCTGAGTAACTCTGACAGGAAGTTCTTGCTAGCAGAGACCTATATTTTCTGAAGCTCTGATCTCCTTTTCCTTTTCCTTTCTGTGACATTCTTTTACACATATCCTCTGCCTTCCAATCTCCTGGGATAGTTTTTATCTGTATATTTCATAGAATCATAGAGTGGTTTGGGTTGGAAGGGACCTTAGAGATCATTTAGTTCCAATCCTCGTGCCATGGCAGAGGCACCTTCTGCTAGAGCAGTTTGCTCAGAGCCCCATCCTACTGGGTCTTGAACATTTCATATTTGCTTATTAGTCAATGGAAACAGACCTTGGACACACGTATTAAAATTGCCAAGTGAACAGATATGTTAAATAAAGTTGTGTGAGTTGTACTGTCTCAAATATTATTGCTATTTTTTCTGTAGGGTAGAGGTTCTCTGGGAACTGTTACAATTTTAGTAATAACTTTAGTAATAACACATCAAGAACAGGAATAATTTTTCACTCTTTTTTGGAAATGTGAATAGATTGTATCCATTGGGTTCTATCACATTTCCCCTTTGAAAGCTGGTGATACTCCTACCCAGGAAGTATGCAAGAGTTCAGTAAAAAAAATTAAATATTCATAATCAAGACTCCTGCATACGGACACCAGTTTTAAAAGCACTATCTGACATCAGTGCATACTTTTATGTCTTATGTATGTATTGTCTTATTCATGTTAGGTATAACTTCAGCCATCTTAGAATCTTCTCTATGAAAATTGAAGAGATGCTGAGAAAGACTTTAAAAATTTTATTCTATGGAAAAAAGCACTATAAATGTCCTGATAATATTAGAAGTCTTGTGTTTAAGAAAACTAAAGAAATACTCATAAAAGTGTTTCATATTGTGACTTGATCCCTAAGTGTAACCATAAATTCCCAAATTAGCAAAGGATCCTATCCTGTGCTTTAAATTTCTCCAGAAACACATGTATTATTTTTCATTAACAGGACATAATGTATTATTTTTTCCAGTTCCCCCTGCAATTATTCTGCTACAGAAATCCTTCAATGCCACTGCAGACCGAGGAGAGGCAATAACTTTGTTCTGCAGAGCCAGTGGGTCACCTCCGCCTGAAGTCAGTTGGTACAGGTAAGTTCGTTTGAGGGCTGCACATCAGGGGACATTGTTTTTATGCCTCTACCATAGTTCATTAAGCTGTATATCCTTAATTTTTCTACTGAATTTTAGGAGCATTTGCTGTCTGTTTCTATTGTAACTGCTAAAGCTAGATTAAGCATTAATAAGTGAATGAACTTGCACAAATTCAATTGCACTCAGGTTACCAGCAAGTGGAATAAACATAAAAAGTAACAAAAATACCATATTGTCATGATTTCTTCATATGTGAGTAGAAACAAAAAAAGCCGAAGAAATTAGTCCATTTCTCAAAAACAACACAAGAAAAATGTGACAACAACTTTTGCACATGAATGTATCAGGTAAAAACATTTTGCATTTGTGCAATAAATAAATGTCCAATGCAAATCAGCAATATTGGTAAAAAAAAAAATTCCCATCTTTAAAAATATATTCTAACCCTAACTCTCCATTTTAATGAGATTGAGAGAATGTATGGCTTTAGACACCTGTAGGGCATGGGAATGTTTCATTGAATAAGTTTCAGTGTAATTTAATGTAATTTTAAAAGTGTAAAATGCTTTGAAAATGGAATTGCTTTTAAAGCTCATGTGTGGTTTTTTGATTTTATCAGTGGCATAAGCATAGTACAGCTACGTCATTTGGGAACACTTACCATATAACATTTGTAAAAATTTAAATATCTATACACTCTGTGTTTTTTCCGTTTGAACAAAGATATGCGTCAGTCCTGGGATATAAAGTATCTCAACACCTCATACCAGTGCACATTTCTATTTTAGACTTGAATAATTTGCATCTACTTATATTATTTCAGGTGAATTAAAAGGTCATTCCATTTGAGAATGGGCATAGAAGGAATTTCCATTAATTCTTAATCTCCTTTGGAACCTTTGAACAATGTTAGACTAAGGTTATCTTCCTTTGACTGATACCCTCATCTTAATATGCCCAACATCAAATGTGAATTCAAATTTTTCTCTTGTGCAACTTGAATCCCTGGAAATGTAAATCAATAGAATGCAAAGTTAAGGAATCAATGTATCTTAAAATTCAAAATTTAGTGAAGAGGAGGAAAAAGAAACTCAAAATAGGTAGAGTCCAAATTAAAGAACTGATATTGAATTCAAGCTATGGTTTAATATTCCTTTTATTTATTGTCTTTGAAGTAATTTTTTACAGTATCTGTCTTATCTAAACAAAAATCTAAAGAGTTGTCTGAAATCTACTATCCTACGTGGCTTTGCTATAAGACAGCCAACACTGTGGTGTATATATTGTTAAGAAAGAATGCATAAATTTCTGCAGTTTGTGGATGTCTCTGTTTACACTTGAGGAATTTTCCCCATGTTTTATAAATATATATTTTATGATTATATAATATATATCACACATAATTATATGTATATATATAGTATTTTATAAATATTCCAGAGAGAGGCACTTATCTCTATGTCCACTTACCAGAGCCTCCTGAAAGATTTCCCATTGGTTTGCCAGCCCTCAAAGTGCTGGCTTTTTTAAACCATTCGTTGAATATTTAAAAAAGATTTTACAAAAGCTTCACACACTTGTGAACTGGATATTGAATATTAAATGTGGAAGTTTCTGTTCTCTTCCCGTTTCAGGAATGAGGAATATTGGCTAATGTGCCTGTTGCTTTTTTCTCCCCCCTTTCATTCTCTTTTTATTTTGTCCTATTAGATTGTAAATACTTGTCAGTAGAAAATATTCTTGCTTTTATATTTCCTGAAAGTGAGAGGTTTTTAAAGTGGACGTGGGAAAGGCACCTTATCCCTGTGATAAAATATTATTATTGATATGCAAACAGGGAAAAAAAGATGGAGGCAGATTTTTTTTTCTAGAAGCAATAGTTTCTAACTTGTATTACAATATTAAATTTCTGCATCAAATTTCTAAATTCTCTGTTTTGAACAGTTTACATTTCTTTTCACCAACATATAGGTAGTCAGTTAAAAGAATTCAGAATCAGCTGATCTCTTTTCCTTGTCTTTTGGTCTTTTCTAACAAATATGTCAAGATAAATACCTTTGCTTTCTGTAAGACTTTAGATGCTTTTTTTTTAGGAATTAGAGCGAGCATAGAAAAACTAGATCAACATAATCTTTCCTGATTTTGAGAAAAATCTAAAAAGCGCTGTCAGTGGTAGGAAAGTCTATCAAAACTGATTTATCTAGTATTAATGTGCTTGTCATCCTTCGAGTACCTAATTGAATCAGTTTATTAGAATCAATGGCCAATTATTCTCAATTTCATCTTGTTTAGTTTACTTTTTGATGTTGAACATAAGCTGATAGTAACCTCAGTTTTATGTTTCTATATTAATAAACAAGTGGAATTACGCCTTGAACTTGATTAAATTTTAATACTGGTTTTGGAAGTATTATAATCTTTGTTAAGGGCAAGTTATGGAAATAATGTTCAGTTTTATACCCAACTGTACCTTTTATCTTTATGAGTTCAGTCGCTTTATTTAATTTGCCTCAGGTTAACCATTTGTAAAATGGGCATGTGCAATAAAGTGATTTAATGGAAGTCTGTTTTCTGAATTCTCAGAATAGCGGAGTATAGCTAATAGCTTCAGAAAGATGAAAACTATTATGATAGAGAATAATCATACCAGTTCCTCATGTGTCATTGCAAAACATTCAAAAGCATACCAAGCTGAGGAAAAGTTCTGATAAAAAAGGAATTATTTGTACTCCATCCTGCTGGAGGATTTTCGTTATATGGTATAGAAAGTATATCCATGTCTATTGAGGTGGTTCATCAAGACTAAGGACTTGTTTTATACCCAGTTTAGTGTTCTTGTGTTGCCTTTTAAAATGGGCTTTCATACCAATTATTCTCTCATTCAGTCTACTGAAGTTTCTTTGGCAAGGACTGCAGAATTTGTATGTATCCCAAAAGTAGCCTCACCTTGCTTACAATCCACTGATATTTTAGTCAATTCAAAAGTAGATTCTCTTGTTGTTTCTTTTGTTTCCTTTTTGGTTTCCAATGAACTGAGTTTAACAAGTCAGATTCAGCTACGGGATGAAGAATTACTGTATTTTTAAAATGAGATGAGAGTACTATTAAAGGGACATATATTCCTCTTTGTTGACTGTAAGCAAGATGATGAACAAATAGTCTTAAGCTTTAAACCCTTCAAAACAGTAGATAATGTGTTCAAGCTTGAACTGTTTACACTGACCCTTTTCATTTCCAGGTGCTCACGATGTTTAAGATTTTGTCAATTTAAAATGAATACATCTGAACTAATGTGTCTTTTTTTTTTTTTCCAAAAAATGCTTGAGTTCACTTAAAAATAAGTCATTTTGAAATACCTAGGCTGGAAGAAAAGTCAGTAAGGTTTAGTTGCTGCTCTATTTTATACATATAAAGAGAGAGAGAGAGTGGATATTTCATGGACCAAGAGAATCTACTTCTTTTGCTGTTTAATTGATATCTCTATTGAAGCTGATATTGCATTAATGTACAGATAACCTTCAGAGAAGCAATGCTCTAACGGAATTAAATTAGCCAGGACTGAAAGATAAAGATCCTAATGTAGATAGAAGTCATGAACTGGAAATCTTTACTCATGTGAATAGTCCTGCTGAAAACATGATGATTGTTTACAATTGTGGAGATAAATTACACTGGTAAAGTTTAGCTGGATCAATTTCCTGATCTTTACTGACAGGACTTAGAATCATCTTGCAAAAGAAATAATCTGCTTTAAATGTGTTATTCATGTTTTCCCGTTATCCAATTTCAGCATCAGTTTGAATCTCTCCTATTCACTAGAAGGTCCAGGGAAATGCTCATTTCTGCTTAGAAAGTGCCATAGATACCAGTGATGTTTGTGAAAACAAGCATCTGGAAATTACTTCTAACCTTGAATATAGACTTTTGTCTCCCAAAAGAAATAACTGGGGAGTTTTTGATTGTTGGGGATTTTTTATTGTTGTTTGATTATTGCTCTGTTGTTTTTTTTGTTTGCGTGTTTGTTCCCATTTTGGGTTTGTTTTTTTTTTCTGTGAGACTACCTAATGTGGAAAATTAGACTCTTATTGGTCTATAAAACAATTCCTATGATTTGCTTTTGAAAGAAAATGAACAAATATCACAATAATGTCTTGAAGCTGACAGCTAAGTGGACTAGAGTTATTTACAAAATAATATTACTTAATTGCAAGCTATATAGATGCCAGGAGATTTCTCTTAACAGATAATAATGCTCCCAAGAAATAAGCAGTATCCTCACTTTTAGAGAAAATATAATTTCAGAAATTATGAAATATATAAGACTATTTAAAAATAAAAATAATATACATTACTCAAATATTCTATTCTACTCATTGCACCTACTTTTGGACATCTAAATTTAATTCAAGATTTAAGCAACAATGATTTTCATTTGATTCTCATCTAATAATATTATTTTTATTTTAGAATAGTCTGTTTCCAATAAATTGGCATTGACAGCAGAATTATCAGTGCTTATGAAAATCAAGCAATTTTTAGATAGGTGGTTATGAGAAGGGGCTGTTGAGGAACCAACAGAAATAAGATCAAAGAAATCTCTAGCAAACTAGGCAGAATCAGGAAAAAGAGAAAAATAAAAGTTGAAATTGCACTCTTGAAAAAGAAGCTGTGCATACGTGCCAAGGTGCTCAAATGGAATGGTCAAGCCTTGCTCAGCCCTCAGAATTGTTCACAGGTTTTATTATTTCTGTACCATCTGGTCAGAACTCATTCTAACATCTGGAGACATGCCTGCTTACTAAGTTTTGGCTGGCCGACAACAACTGAGAGGAAATAAATTGGAAGGGTTCTTGATGTGCCAATAGGCTCAACGTGTATGTAATTTAAATTTTTTTAGAAGTTGCTAAGTTGTTACTACTGTGAACTGGAGCAGTTACATTTAGAAAATATGTTTTTAAATGTTTCTCACATACAAGTGTGTATTTAACCAATTTCCTTCTGTCCTTCCTAGAGTGTAGACCGTACATAGGAGTTCTATCCACAACCATTTTTCTAACATTAGGTCAATACTGAATGTTTAAGAACAAAGATATTGTAATATTTTTAATACATATTTATCACCAGGGAAGTGATTCTGTCCCTGTATTAGCACTGGTGAGGCCACACCTGGAGT
>VZRE01005404.1:305-51701 GCA_013396775.1 Cephalopterus ornatus | reverse complement strand
TTGAAGGCAGGGAGGCCCTGCAGAGTGACTTGACGAATGGGTAATCACCAACCATATGAGGTTCAACAACGGGAAGTGTTGGATTCTTCACTTGGAATGGGGCAACCCCAGATGTACATACAGACTGGGGAATGGGATGCTGGAGAGCAGCGCTGTGGAAAGGGACCAGGAGGTCCCGGTCGATAGCAAGATGAATATGAGTCAGCAGTGCCCTGACAGCCGGGAGGGCCAACCATGTCCTGGGGGGCATCAGGCAAAGCACTGCCAGCTGGTCAAGGGAGGGGATTGTCCTGCTCTGCTATGCACTGGGGCAGCCTCACCTTGAATGTTGCGTGCAGTTTTGGTAACTGCAATATAAGAGAGATATTAAGCTATTAGAGAGTGTCCAAAGGAGGACAACGAAGATGGTGAAGAGCCTTGAAGGAAAGCCATAGCAGGAGCGGCTCAGGTCACTTGGTCTGTTCAGCCTGGAGAAGAGGAGACTGAGAGGACATCTCATTGCAGTTACAATTTCCTTGTGAGAGGAAGAGGAGGGGCAGGCACTGATCTCTTTTCCGTGGTGACCAGTGACAGAACCCCAGGGAATGGCCTGGAGTTGTGTCATGGGAGGTTTAGGTTGGATATTAGAAAAAGGTTCTTCACCCAGAGGGTGGTTGGGTGCTGGAACAGGCTTTCAAGGGAAGTGGTCACAGCACCAAGCCTGACAGAGTTCAAGAAGCGTTTGGATGATACTCTCAGGCACATGGTGTGACTCTTTGGGAGGGTCCTGTGCAGGGCTGAGGATTGGACTTGATGATCCTTGTGGGTCCCTTCCAACTTGGCATATTCTGTGATTCTGTGAACAGCATGTGAATGTATTAGAATTCTTAATAAAAGAACTGAGGTTGTTCCAACAGCTCAGTCCCCTACATCCAACTGACCTTATTCACACAGAATGGGGATTCAGTGAGCATGGCTCTCCAGGAAATCCATGGCAAAAGGGGCCAGAAGAGCCGGACACACCACTGGAGTTAGGCTCCCACTCTTTCAATGATACTAAAATGAGACACTCTGATCTTGAAAAGGGTTTGCTGTCCCTGGTGCAAGCGGTGAAAAAGGTGGAACAGATAAAAAGAGGACAGAGTGTGATTATGATGGGACCTTCCCACCTCCTAGATGTAGTTCGTAAGGGTACAGTGTCACCTGCAGGCACTGCTCAGAAACCTACAGTGGTTTATCTATCTGGGATGTATCAATGGAATTATGAAAGAATGGTTCAGCACAATTACCCTCCCAGGGGAAATTCAGAGTGGCAAAGGCTTACATTTCACAGACATGGTATTTCAAGATTGGTCCAAAGAGGAAGGAACCCAATGGGTATTTTGCATTCCATAATATCGCTAGGCTAATGGTCTTGTTGATCGCTCCAATGGATTAGTTAAGTGATTTTTTAAAACTCGTGATCCTGGATGGCATCTGTGACATCTGTGACTGTCTAATGCCATCTACGAGTTATATAACAGATGGAGTGGAAATGGTTGTCTGAAAATTAAGGCTTTCTATGGCTCTGCCTTGATGCAGAAAGAAAGCTGAGGGAACAATCTACTGGCTTCTATGCTGACCAGCCTGTATCAGTTAAAATGCCTCAAACTGGGACAGCGACAATGGTATGAACAACCCTGAAAAATCCTTATGCCTGGGAAGCAAGAGATAGTTCAGAAAAAATATATCAGATTAGTACTGGGTGGATTACACCCTGAATTTAACCTAACCTTTCTGGCTAGCAACAAGACAGCATTTATCCACTTTATGTCTTAATAGGGGAATTGTATCTGGATGAACTGCATGTAGAGTGAAGAACTGCCATATATGGAGTCAGAGTGCCTACAAGGTGGTAATTTTTGGTGATAGTACATATACTTCTTGATTTCATGATAAATTTGGAAACTGAAATTCCAATTATAATGTAGATAAAATACTCTTATTTTTACTGGATGGAAGTTCAGGTCTTGCTTCCAGTCTTACGCTGCAGTTAATCCAAGCTTTTGGATAAACACACAGTGTTAGACAAATCACTGCATGTTTATCTTTTCCTCAGTCTGCCAACTCACCAGTACCTTGGGAAATATTAACTATGGATTTGACCAAAACTTGGGAGATCTTGTGGAAAAAACACAGAAATCTGACTTGGGGAACTGAGGAAGGAAAATATATTTTAAAGTGGACCAACAATAATACAGCTATATGAAATTGCAACATCACTAAGCCATCATTAAAATTTGGGACTAATACTGAAACGATTTATATGATTTATCCTCTTCCCCAAGACATGTGTACTAATATACCATGAGGAATGCATATTCCAAGGGTGTGGGAAGTGCCACACTGTGGCGTCTGGTATTACATGTGACCTACCAACTGTTGCATTAATTGGGAGGGATTGGATTACCAGATGTTCCCATAGAGGTTGGTATTGGTACACATATTTTAATCTTTCTTGCTTGAACAGCCTGAAATATCATAATTGGAAAGTTTATAACTGAAACTCCAACAAAACTGAAATTCAGAGATTGGGCCTCATAGCTTGAACTCTCAGATTGTATTTGTCGGAACTGTACCACCCCACTCAATTATACTTGATCTTTTTTGAATAACAATGATACCAGGTCTGACTGACATAATTTGTTCAGAACTAAGCATACCCTCTATGGGGCACACCATGTGGGTTAGCAGTGATGGAACATGCTCAGCTGACTTACTAATAGAGGGAAGGGGATGCCAACATGTGCTGAGACTATTAATACTTTGTTCCCTTTAGAGGAAGCAGCCTCTTTCAGCAGCTGTGGGGATGCATCAAAAGGGAATCAGAAGACCAATGGCATGGTCTTCTGCAACAACTGGACTTGTGGTGGGGTGGGTTCTGGAATCTGTTTTCACACTCCAGTTGATGGCATTCCAGGATCGAATGATGTTACATAATCTTACTGGACAAATCAAAGCATTGACTAATGCAACTCATGTGGGACTGAAGGAAGTAAAGTTACAATTACAAGCAACATCAAAAATTGCTGTGCAAACCAGACTGATGTTAGACTTTTATTATTTCCTGAAAATGGAGCGTGTGGATATTTGAGTCTGTCTAATGACACCTACTGCATTCATATACTAAATGTAACTAAAGATCTTTATGACCAACTAGAGGTATGCAAAAGCAAGTAAAGATCTTAGAAGCAGTATGGAAAACAAATGGTTAAACAAGCTTCTTAGGGGGTTAGGATTTTTGTTTACCAGCTAGCTACAAAGCTTATCACAATCTTTATTGTTATTTGTTGCACTTATTGCATTTTGTGTATTATTATTATATATCAACGATCACACGGGTTATCTGTCAGGTATGCATAAGGTCTGTGTGGATGGAAATGAAACACGTGGAAGAGGAGGACAAGGAATCGCCCTAGAGAGATACCCCAAAAGTCAATTATATGAAATTAAATGAACTTATGATGTCCCCTCTGATCAAGAAAGAGAAATACACAGCACACAGTGTCCCTCAATGTGAGATAATATTATAGGTGTTGTTTGCATGATTGTGACCACTTAATGCGGTAAGTGGTCAGTGTTGGTTTAAGTCAGTGACAAATTGATGACACTGGCTGACAAAACATGAGCTGGGCCCCATCACTGACCTTGCACCTGGCTCGAGCAAGGCCAAGCAACTGAATGTTTTCTCCAATGAAGTGATGGCCTCATGGCCCAATGTTGTTTCAGTGAGGCATAAGAAAGCATCTGCACCTCTGTACCAGCCATCAGCCTCAATCCCTCTTGACTGTCCATAACAAGTTGTGTTACAAATCTGGTCCATTGAGGAGATCAGGATGTGTTCAAAGATGCTCTGGCAAATGTCAGGCAGCCCTTAGTGCTGCTTCAATGGGTGGAGGAGGCCCAAAGTGATTATTTTACCTTTTCTATCAACTTTACATTCTGACCAAAAGTAACCAAGACCCTAATTAAGCCTTATTTTCATATTAACTTTCACATACCTTAGAATGCAAATGAAAAGAGGACATGCCTTACACGTATGACGACAGTTGCCAAAATCCAAACTATGACATGTGATTGTTCCACTCCTTTGGGAAGGGCCAAAATTATTGTATAAAAGAAGGGGGGTTTCAGGGCAAAGAAAAGCAAAAGAAGGAAAAAGAAGAGCAGGGAAAGCACCTCTGCTTGCTTGGTTGACAGACTGTGTCTCTCCTCCTTCCATGAAGGGATGCATTTAGGTGAGCTTTGTGCCTCCAACTGTGCTGGAGAAGACCCAGTAACATACATTTATATATACCGCTCTCACATCTCTGTCACTATAACTTCTGTCATGACATATATTCACACTCTGTAGTAAGCGAATCTATAACCCGCAATTTTGAATGTGGCTTCCTGTTGCTTCAGTGAACCAAACTATTTATGAATCTGAATCATGGAAGTTCTTATTGAATTTGGCCAGACATATACTATTTGGTAAATTGTGTTACATGTGAATCTGCAATCTGTGGTTATCTGTGAACTTGTGATCAAGTTCTTACTGAACACAATCAGATCTATCGTGTCAACACCACATTATTTGTGACTCTGTGCTCATGGAAGTTCTTACTGAGCTCAGCCAGAGTCACAATGCTGAATTGGTAATAGTCAGAAATTAAGCCCAGCCACACCCAGCCACTCTGATCTCTGAGGATGAGCTGGAACACAAGGGCACTTATTTTCTGTCAAATTCCTATACGCTTAATGTGACATATGGTACAGAGCGGGCTCAATCCCCTCTAGAAAAGCCAGCTCTCCTGAGCAGCTCTGCATTGATTTGAGGCAAAGGTAACAGTTTCCCATGTGAGCCTAGTCAATTTTCCCTTATACTATAGAATTTGGGACTTTTTTCTGTCCCATCTCTTGTAAGCAAAAATTAACCAGGTACAGGAAAAAAATCACAATATTTACCAAACATAAATCCAGGAAATGCTGCACTTGTATATACTGCTTCAGACCATGCACTAAACCATGTCTCAGACATGGCATCACTGCACCCTTCTTCTTGACAGACGCACACATCTGCCACATACCAGCAGCCTGACGGGCGAACCAAAACACATTTTGAAGCATGGAGAACATAGGCTTTGGACCTTGCTACAAACTCAGAAGAATCCTGCCTGACCCTCCATACAATTGCCAGGGGAAGAAAGGGTACACACTGTACAACCCAAGTCAGAGACCACAGCCTAATCCTAGCTCTTCCTCCCAGACCATCACCTGCCTGCACAAACTTCTCTCTGCCTTTGAGGAGCTGAGTCTCGTGATTCTTCTGCATGGGGAAAGTTTCCACTGCCCTTTCCACAGGTACCAGAGCCTTTGCATGTACATACTGCCTGCAGCCTCCCTCTCCATCCAGGTTCACAAAAACACTGATTTAGTAACTATGCACTTCACACCAAAGCAGACAGGGTCTGTTGCTGTATTTCCTCTTCTAGCCTGATCCCTGACAGTCCAAAAGCAAATGGGGTTGAACCATATGCTGCTCTACAGTAGAGGCAGCTTTCAAACAGAAGTCATGATGAAAGGCAAGTGTGTCTGGATGCACTGAGCAGCCCAGGCAGGAGAACATTACTTGCAGGTCAGCCATAATTTTGCATTCATCTCCCTGGGGTTTTGGGAGGTGGAAGGGCTGGAAGTTCAGGTGTTCTGAAACAGCTTGTCAAATGTCTGATGAGTGACAGCCATCCACCCACCCTATGCACACCATGCTGCCTGCCAGAAGATGTCCAGTGTCAGAAACCAAGAGAAACATGATAAACAGGCTCTGATGTGTTTGTAGGCACTGTATTGTACCAGCTTAAGTTTACCCAGTTTGGATGGTGGTAACCATCAAACCAGAACTCTAAAAACTTACATAAGTTGGGGCTAGTTGTAATCTGTGGCTGTGATATGGATTCAAGTCAGAGAAATTGGTACTAGCCTAAATTTATGTAAATTGAACTCATACTGTGGCCTTCCCAAAGTACATGAAACACTTCCTTAACAGTCACGGAATTTTATTTCAATTCCCAGATCTGCCTTAATTGCAAGTTTTTAGTGAGCACATTCATTAAAAATGACAAAACAACCACAGTTCTGTCAGATCTCCTTCATCTCCCTGCCCAGTGCTCCAATGTACCCAAGGATGAACAGGGGACACCTTCCCAGGGCAGGGAAGCAAAGGGAACAGAAAAACAAAGCAAGAAAGGAAATAAAAAATGCAGCCATCACCAAAGAAAGCCAATAAGTAAACAAAGAAACAGCCATCAACAAGGTGCTGCCTTTCATTCTTTAATAAGGTTTTAGTAGTATACAAGCTTTTTTTTGTTTATTTTGTTTTTCTTTCTTTTTTTTTTCTTTTTTTTTCCGATTGTCTGGATTAACATACATGGATTTAAAAAAGGCACGAAAACCATTGCACAGCTTCTGTTTCATTTGTTTTTGATGACATTGCCTGTTCATTGTGATTTCAAGTGTAGGATTTTACAGTACTCTGCAGCATTTACAGCATGATCTACATACAGGTAATCAATGCATGCTTTTATACAGGAGACAGAATTCAAATTCTCTCTCAGTATTTCTATATACAGAATAATACAGTCTTTTTCTTCTGAAAAAAAGCTTTAAATTTGTCTTGCATGCTTGGTGTACCAGAAGAATTAGTGCAAGCATATATTACAATGTTATTGCAGTACAAAAAGGGGTTGACCTTAGGTTCTAAAGGGATTAGATACCGGAAGAATAAAAAGACTCAAGGAAAACAAGCGTCGGATCCCTTTAGTCAACTATATCCTTCTAAATGGATCCCTACGCAGTACCGCTTTAAAGCTACAGCAGGCTGCGTCCCCTCCATCTCCCTGCTGCCTTCCCCCTGAGACAAACTTCCACAGCTTCTGCAAACCTTCTGTCCCTAGCAATCTGCGAGGACTTCTGGAAACTTGACGAATCCCTTCTGCTGTGCCTCTTAACGCTGGAGACACAGTTGAAGGGGACTGTACTGAGATCCACTGCTTCAAGCTAACTCAAGTCTCAGCAGATGAAGTTTCTCAAGCAAACCAGGAAGCACAGCAGGTTACCTACGACTTTTGCCTCCTCTCAGTACCAATGACCACAGAAACCCACATTCACCTCCTACTTGAGTAGCAATTCGTTAAATATGGTTTGGACTCTCCTGCTTAGCAGCAACAGAAGTCTAACATGTGACACAAGGTAATGCAAAGAAAGGATATGCTGGTCCCTGAGATTCTTCATGGGAGCTGGAAAGTCTGAGAAGCAGAAATCAAGTTCCCAACACAATGTTAATTGTTCCATTGGGAATGGGAAGAGGCCTTAGCCCTGAGAGATGCAGATGGCACACAGACAGCAAGAGCTGTAGTCCGGTCTTCCCTGTAACAGTTTTTATTTGGATACTATCAGGACCTTAGCATATCCTGGAAGTGACATTATCCTCTGCCAACACAGACTAAGCTTGATTGGGACTGGGAGATCTGACAGGATTGACAACAGTGAGTGGAAAAAACCTAGAATCTGAGTTTCTGAAGCAACTCTTTCTTCAAACCAGCATCAGATCAGGTAAAAGTAGCAGGAGTCTTAGAGCTGCCATGCTTGCTTGCAGGATCTCTGTGTTCCAAGAATCAGCACCATAAATGTCAGAGATGTTCTTCTTTCTAGCATCTCACCATCAAATGCTCCACAGCCTTTTTCTTCATTCTTTTTACCAAGGTGAATAGGACAGTCCAGTCCTGGGCTGAATAAGTGCTCTGCTCCTCCCTATTTGTGCTTTCGTATGTTAGGTTTGTGCCAGTTTTCCTAGCGTCTTGGATGTAGGCAAAAGCTCTGTAAAGGTGGTATGCCTGCCACTTAGCTTCCCTGCTCTGCACCTGCCAGTGTCTCCAGCAAGCATCAACACAGAACTCCCTGTTTGAGCAGACACAGGGGCCACCTCATTTTTATCACTCATAAGAGACACTGGAAATGGTGAGCAAAGTGGAAGGAAATGACAATCCAAAAATTGTTCTAGTCCCTACTTGAAAAGGCAACTTAATAGCAGCAAGAAAGAAGAAGAAAATTCTGAAAGCTAGACATCTTCCTTAGTCATAAAAATAACCAGAAATTAGCAGTGCTGAATAAGAACCTGATCTGGCAGGTTTTTTTTAGGAAGGACCAAGCTGAAGGGGCAAGAGTCCCATGGAAATCCTCCTTATCTGACTTCTTCAGAGGAAATTTGCCATTACTGTGTTTCATGTTGCCAAATAATTAAATGCACTCATAATTAAACTGAGAAACTTGTTGGAGTTGTTGGAGGAAGCCCTGGGGATTCTTACGAGGCAAGTGCACTAGATGAGGTAACTCACTTGAAACACTTTGCATATGAAAAAATAAAACCTCCAAACATAAAGCCATTTTCTTTTCAAACACTATAAGATATGCAAGTGAATGTAAAATGAGGATTGCTTCCAATCCCCAGGTTACACAGTTAGCAGCTTGTTCAAAATGTACATTCATCATAACATCATTTTTTCAATGGCAGGTGTGATACAAAGAAGTTGCAATATAGCAAATAATACTTAGAAACATTTCCCAGAAATTAATCTTTGCGCTGTCCCATGGAACTGCAGGTTTGTGTGTTATAGCGACCCGAACACAAAACATGTGGTATAAAAATGCAACAAAAAGGAAGGTAGTACCGCAATGATCAGTCTTTACATATTTTATTTAATGTTTTAATATTACCCAAAATAGGTGTTTGCATACTATAAATTACGTCCCAGGTGGCAGCACTGTTCTTATTGCCAGAATACTCTGCCACCAGTTGACAGCAAAAAGAGAGACATGTATGTGTGTCACAACACACTGAATTAAGAGAACTGGGCTGGGCCAGGTTGTTGAAATCAGACCTGAAACATGCAAAGGAGGCCAGGTGTGCCACCTGAACCAGACATCTTAAGGTTACTTTCTGTAACTGGTTGAGATTTGTTCTTTGCAACTGCCTTTTGAGCATTTGGGTATGTGCAAAGTGGCCCATTACTGGCACAGAAACACTTCGGTAAGGCAGGACCACACGTGGCCATTCACACTCCACGTGCAGGTCATGCACACATATAAACATACATACAATCAGAAATGGAAGATCCAGCAAAAAGCAACACAACACCATCCTGGGGACAATAGCGAAATCAGGAAGCACATCTGGCTTACTTTGGTCAGCCTCTCCAGAAATTGTCATCTCCTCCAGTCTCTCTGGGGAGGGCTGGCAACTACAGGGGAAGCAGCTCAGGAAGAAGGGTACCCCATGTTCTCCAGCTGAGAAATATCTGGGGCACTTTATTCACAATAAACACTAACAGGATTTTAGGGATTTGCAAATTATCCATAATTTTAAAGGCTTCAGACCTTGTCTGCTAGGAAATGCAATTTTATTTTTTTTCAGCTAGCCTCTTGCAGCCCATCTGTTACTGTCAAGCAGAGCTAGACAAATATACGAGAGCTGTCTCTAAATTGTTCTTTCCCATTTGTCACCAAAGGGAAACAAGAAAAGGAAAAACAAAAATAAAAGCTTCTCTTTTGAATAGATTGGGATAAAGAGCCCTTATTATGTGAAAGTGGCAAAACGGTCTCAGCTCCAGGTAAAGTTCTGATAGTGACATGAATAAATCTCTAATGACAACCATTAATGAAATGTGTCATTCATCTAACCCAGCAGTTTACAATAAAACTTAATTAGGTCATTGACGCAGTATTATGTGGCTGTAATACAAATGTGACTGGATACCACAGAGACTCCATGCAGCCTAAAGAAGAGATGCTAGACCCACTGGACAAACATGGTTGGTATCTGTCACTAATATCTCCAGAAAAGAAGTAGAAAATCTTATATTTTCAAGAATAATCTTGTGTGCCACTGTCAAGCACCTAAAAGTTCCACATATACACATCATGGAAGATTGATGGAGGTGTGAGAAGGAAGTATGTTAGAAAACAGGAAAAGAACTGAACATATCTTTCCATGCTTTCCAATCTTCAATCTCATAGTGCATCCTATTGTTAAGCTATTTTACAACAGAGGACTAAATTAGCAATGGTTATCTTTTCTGGCCTTAATTTATTTACAAAGGATCACAGCACCAGATTCAAATAGTGCATTTTTATATGAGAGAGCAAGAGAAGTTCCTGGTGATTTGCAGTCCAAGAAATGTCTCAATGATATTCGTGGTATTTGGTATATAGGTCCCACCCACCGTTCTGACAACTTACAGATCATGAAAAAATATTCTGCCTCCTGAAATTCCCTCTGTGCAATCAAACTCTCATGTCTGGCTTCATCCTGACATGTTCTGAAAAGGCTTTATTTGCTGCTGGCTTCTTCCAGAAATCCTGCATGTCAAACAGCAGAGAAGTGACTCACGGGAAAAATAAAGCACTTGGTGATCTTTTGGGTTAAGAGGCCATAGGAAGGTAGGAGTACCATGACTATAAGTGTTGTTTCTGAATATACTCTGGAAAGGCTAAATTGAGGTGTTTGCTCTGGTTTCCCATCTGACTGTAGAAGGCTTCTATTACAAAACAAATCCGAGACTCTGAGAAGAGGCTGCACACTTTGGGGCAGTGTAGAGCCAGTGATAAAGATGGTACCAAAGCCTCGTGATGCTACTGAAACAAAAGACAGATGAGGTAGTTAAACACTCCAAAGTGAAATCTTTGGAAGAAATGTTTGAAGCACGGAGCAGAGAAATGTCGTGAATGACACTTGTTTCTCATCTCGAAGTGCTCACAGCCTACGTGAGTTAGAAGAGAAAGTGTATGTTCACTGGCTTTAGAGCACCCCTTGGAAAAGAAACAGCCCAACTACTGAAGTGCCACTCAACCTCTTTGTCCTGTGAACAGGCTAGGGAAGCACCTTTGCTTATTATGGCTGATCAGTTTGAAATGATAGGCCTCTTTCCAGAGGTCCTCTATCTAAAAAATGTATCACAAAGGAAAAACGACTGTTGACTGGTTTTTAAAGGCACATTGCCTTCTTGTATAACACTTGGATCTGACTGCCACAGAAGCAGTTGGGGACAGCTAGGTGCCAAATGGAATTGTAGAAGAAACAAGGAGCTTGTTTAAAACAATAAGATACTTTGGTGGCCTACTGGCAGTGGCACACGCTTGATAAGGGAAGAACAGTCATTATATGTGGCAAAGTGAAGAACATCAGTCCTCAAGAAAACAATCCATCCTTCTGTGATACCTTCAGATTAAGACAGGCAACATGAGGAAACACCAGTGTGTTAGAGTTTACAGTTAACAAAAAGTGTCAGCTCTGTTGCACTTATAATTGCCCTGTCCTGGCTGTTTTTAAATACTCTATTTCTGTTTCTATTCTCTGCACTCCCCCAGCTCCCAGGCTGGAGAATGGGGACAGTCAATTTTGCCAGCTTAGAAAACATCCATTTGGAAGAACTTATACACTTTGCAACTGGCGTCAAGACATTTTCTCACTCACAGAAATCAGGCATGAATTTAAATGGAACTTAAGAGACATGCTCCCAATGATAGAAGTGGCGTTTAACCAGCTATTTACATGGTTTGCAATACAAATGATACCTGTGTCTCAAGGGAAAGAGCTTTGCCAGCTGCCTAAATTAGCTGCTGATGCAGATAATAATTTGGGGGAGTTTCCTAAGTGCTAAGGATTCCAGGATTTGAAACTTGTGAAGCTGTCCTGAAAATGGAAGGTATCTTTCATTATCATCTTTGAAATCAAGCTGCCTTTAAACAATACAATCCTCACACAGATTCCACGTAGAGTTGAGACTTCTGTAAGTGCCAAAGTGTGCCTTTTTTTTTTTTTTTTTAATTTACTCCAAGGAAATCAGGGGGAGGGAAGGCCTCTTGGCTGATCAAAGTGATATAGGGACTGTATGGTGCACTGTGAGGTATGGAACGCATAGGAAACTGGTGCAGGAGGCATGCTTTGCAGATTCTTGGCAATGGCAAAGGCAGGAAGTAGTGCAGGTACCCAAGGAGGCAATGAGAACGTGAGGGATGAGATTCCATTAATGGCAATATAGGTAAACCATGGGGGCAGGTGAATGTGTGGAGTGGGACACAGGCAACCAGGGTGGAGAAAAAAACCTGTCATACGGGGAAGAGCTGGGATAGGCAAAGGGGAACAAAGAGGCAACTAGATCCAACAGAACTTCCCAGAAGTAAGGTGAAGATGAGTGGGTTCTGCCTCATCATTGTGTTGTATGTGAAGTCTACCAGTAGCCTGGGGCTACAGCCAACTGCTGTTGTTCTTGCGTTGAGATTCAGATTTAAATATAGGCTGGGTGGCAGCTGCTCAGCAATTTCTCTGGTTACAGAGCAACGCATGACATCCTAGAGGAGATAGGCTGCCTTATCTCAATCCAGCCTGAAGGCCAACTGTCCAAGTACAGCTTCTTCATCCTGGGCAGGGGAGGTGTCAGCTGCCAACATCCTTCATAGCTCAGGTGGTGCCTGCTGCGTCCCAGCACCAGAAAGGAGAAGATGCACCCAAACTCTTGCCCTCAGCTGACTACTTAGTAACTGAAAGACAGCTAGAGCAGCTTTCTATACACTCCTCAAAATTCATTTGGACACGAGATCGGAGAGGTAAGCTGATCTCTTTCTGGAGACTCTTGAACAATCACCACATAAACTATGGGAAAAGTGCTGAAAGAAAGGTCTTAAGAGTCAACATCTGTCATGAAGCAAGGAAAGCATCATCCAGCTTGGACCTCTCTAGGAGCCACAAAGATATTTAGCTCAACAAATACAACTTATGAATGAGTTTGTCCCTTTCAGAACAACAGTCCTGCAGCAGCCTTAACCACCACAATGTCCAGGTTCAGACATACAACATAGAGAAGGAGTGGAAGAACAAGTGCAACTTCATTATGAAGAGGTAGCATAAGGATGGGATTATATCACCCATATGGCTGTTTTATGGAGCATTTCTATCATAACTGTAACAGAAGACACTTTAAGCAGTGATAGAGGTGATGTGCCATAACTCACATGCCTGCCCCTCAGCACTAGTAGAAAGGTAAGGGAATGGCAAAGTCAGGCTCACACCAGGGACTTTGTCAACATGGGTATACCTGTGTCAGTGTAACTTACTTTCAGTCAACCCCCTCCCACTAAAACCTCCACTGAAAGCGAATACTTGCTGCTGTAACTACATTTACCCAATTCATGCTGCTTAACCCAAGCATTTGACAGCAGGGGGTTGGGGAGAGAGTAATAAATTGGAAGCATCTCCCATTCTGCATAGAAAGAAAGTGAAAGGAGCCAAGAGGTCAAGATATAAAAAGATGGCTTTTGTATGTGCCTACAAGTGATGAACATTTGCTTGCTTAAATAGATCATGAGATACTAGCCACAGCTACCTGTCCTGATGCTCACGATCTCTGTGACAGAGTGGCAAATGCTCATTTTGAATTTGGATTCTGAGGAGAACAAGTGCTATGTACAATGGGAAGTAAAAAGAAGAATATCTCTCAGGATATTGTTCTTGGACCCTTCTGACGAACACAATTTCTCTAAGAATCTGATGCTGAAAGGGAATTTTATTTTCCTAGTATTGATTTACATTGGCTTATTCCAGCTGAAGAATTTTTAAAAAACCCTATCAAACATGTAAGGACAAATAACTAGGGCAACTAACTTTTCAGCCCATATTCCACGATCACTTTTCATGCCAACAGCCTTCTATCAGTTGGGGTTTTTTTCTCCCTGCTGACCTTGGCTTGCAGTTGAGCAAATGGACAGGGAACAAAACCAGGAAATGAACAAAAACTGAAAACAACTGTCCTTTTCCCTGTGCAGGTCTATGCAGCCACACAAACACTGGCACTGGCACAACAGAAAGGGCTGAAAGGGTAGAGGGAGATTGCTTGGAGAACCAACACTCCTGTTCCCCTAACTTGACCATGAAAGTGCAGCCCTCAATGAAAAATGACTGCTTGACATTTCCTTTGAGCTTTCTAGTTCTGGGTTTTTTTGCCAACCGATTTTGGACATATTTACATTTATAATTGCAGTCATTATAAATGAAACACAGTAAATAAATGCAATATAAATGTAATCTACAGAAGTGTTTTTAGAATTGCACTGCAACTAGTTTCAATATTAATTTATTACATTTCCATATATATAAAAAAAGAGCTATTTTCACATTTATTTAATTTGCCAACTGTTCCTTAGCAATATGTGGACTCCATAGTAATTATTACAGCACTAGAATGAAGATGTTAAAAAAAATTGCAAACTTACTATTTTTAATACTCTTAGCATACTACTTTAACATCAGGATTTCAGCCATTATCACCAATTAGTTTGTTCAGAATTAAATTGGAAAAGACATACTTATTATGAAATAAGATTTCCCATAAAAACCAGGCAACAGCAACATGTCCAGTTACTCTGGTATAGAGTCCAAATTTGACAGTTTAACAAGACTGGTTTAGAAACCAATATCCCACCTTACAAAGTGTGAACAGCAAAGAAATCAGTGTCTTTTAATAATGTATTTCACTGGTTTACTACACATCTATGTCTTTAAAATGAGCATCTTGCTTCTACTTTTACCTTTGCTACTTTACCTTCCAGCACTAATACCAATATCTTTGCCTGGCAGATTAAAACCTGTCTTGCTCTCTTCAGGCAGAAGTAGACCTAACCGCAATCATGTCACTTTTTAGTTTTGTCTTTAATGACAGACTGCATTTCTTTCAGCTCATTCTACAAGGCAGGTTTTACAGAATCAAATATTCTTGTATCACTTCTCTTCTTTTAGGTTTTTCTTTTACAAAAATTTACATAGAAGACTTGAATATGATGTCTAGTAGTGATCTCACCACTACAAAAGATCTCCCCTCTGCTCACATCTTCATTTTTCTGCTGATACATAAAAGAAAAATGTATTTATTCTTTTTTGTTGTAGCAACATAATGAGAACTTGGGTGCAGCTAATTACCGCACCTACCTTCCACCTCATTCTGGGAGACAGCACCTCCCAGGGCACAGTTTCTCTCATTCTGTACATGTGACCTATATTCTTTGTACTCAAAACATGACCTTGTCCCTAGGTGAATGCAATCATTACCTTGAATGGAAGCAATTTATCAAGCAATCCAAATCCTTCTGCAGAGCTGGCCTGTCAGTAGCATTTTATCAAACCACCCACCTTCTGTCACTACAAACCTTCTTCTCAGTGATTTCTCCTTTCTTCTTGACAGCCACTAAAGGTGTGGAATAGTGCTGAACTAAGGGAGGAGATCGGGAATCCTAATGAGAAACAGTCCCTCTTATAAGAGATAGCAACATATAAACATATTTTGTTTGGTTAGTTGGCTTTCAATTTATTAATAATTTTAACTGGAAGAAAGTCTATATAAATAAACCATCTTTATCAATCAGACTTTTGAACTTAGAAGAGCAGTTCTATATATAACCATGATGAGTATCATTAGGTAGATTACTGACCTTTGAATTTTATGTATGGAGCTAGTCATTGTTTTTGTCTGAACAAAAGGGTTAGATTTTATAAACACCCAGTTATCCTGTTTGTTCCCTTCTCTCACTGGCAAAACTAAAAATTGTTTGATTTTTCTTTAAAAATAGAACAAGAGTAATTTACATTCCTAAAATTGACCTTGAAAAGTGAACATCAGTGTCTTGGAGGCTATGAACAAAAATTATTAAGAGTTACTGAGTTTAAGTCCACTCCTTTCACAAATTCCATTTCCTCTGGAATCTGTTGTTCTACTCAACTGTCTACTGGAAATGGAAAAAAATAACATCAGAGAAAAGTCTGCTTAAGGAAATCATTCCTTCTCATCTTACTTTGAGAAGAGCAAAGCCTTGCTCTTTCTGGTATCTGCTTGACAAGAGAACTGTCAAATAGGATTAGGCTACTGGTTAATTCAGCCGAAGTATTTCTGGCAATGCCCAGTCCCTTTTCAAAAAACAAAACTGATGAACAAAATGCAGATGAAAACTTTGGTTGAGCAGTAAATTGTCCTGTTCACACGGGGTCTTGGGGCAAATCAAAAGAAATTGATGTCACTGAATCAAGAATGACTGTGGGAAAAGACTGGTCATAACTGTGCTGAATCTTCTCAAACAGGGTGTGTTAACTTGCAGTTTCCTAAAACCCTGAGCACTAGCAGTGACCCCTTCTTCTTCAACCTTAACATCCATACTGCCTCTTTTCCCAGAAGATTGGACCAAAGGCTCGTGCCAACAGAAGACAGTTACTAAAATCACTTAATTACAGAAGGTCTTCATACAGTCTGGCATTTTACACTGCAGCTCCACTGAGAAGGTCAATATATTTCTACAAGTATAGGAAATAAGGATACTTATGACAATGTAAATTAACTTTGATCTAGTTTTTCCTCTGAGATTCAAGTCCGTTTTAGGCAAGGATTCCAGGGCTCAGTATACCAAGAGCTGAGGCCACTTTATTTCTCAAGTGAGATCTGTTACCACAGGCATTTCCAAGAAAGGCCAAGAAGCAGGACTGCTCTGCCACTGAAAAGCCGCAGGTGTCTAAAATTTCTGGAATTCAGAAACAGCGTAATATACAGCTGGATCAGTGAGAAAATCCTTGCTAATCAGCTTTTGACAGTCAGTGCCTCTGGGGAAAGGCAGGAAAATTTAGAGCAGCTTAGCAGTAGAGAGCAGACACAGTTCCACTGCTGTGTAACAGAGGCAAAGCCAGAGACAGAAACCAAACGTCAACAAAAACAAGGGGATTCCCAAAACAACAAAGAGATACATGATCGTAACTCCACAAGAGGGACAAACCTGAGGTCCTGCCTCAGGTGAGCTTTCAGTGGGAGTCTACCTATATCTAGATGGAATAAAACTTCTTACAGATTCAGCCCAGTGTAAGATACCAACAAAGATGCTTGAACCGATTTGCCAAGGAAGGTAACGGTCTCTCCAGTTCAGTCAAAATTCGACCATGTTTGTTGCTTGATTGCATGTGTTCAGTGAGGCAGCCCTGCACTTCCTACCCCAGGGCTGCAGGACCTGTGAGCGAGTGTTTCAGATGAGCCCTGGCCTCCACCTCTTTCACACATCACACGTTCACCATCTGCGTTCTCATCTTCAGCCTTGCTGCCACCCCTTGCCCAGGCTGCTGGGAGGTTTAGAAAAGCAGATGTTTTCAGTCTCTGTGGGATCTGGTTGCAGGGGCTTTGGAAGTTACAGTACCTTAGGCCAGTGTTGTCTGGGATTCAATATTGCATTAAGTGGTGACACATTGTGGGCAGGTGGGATCTATTATTGCATTATGGAGGCTGCTGCTTCCCTGAACAGGCTATGTTTTGTGTGTGAAGCGGGCCCACACCTGCTGGAGCTGGGACCTGGAAATGCGGAGGACGGAAGGCATGAGTCTGTGGTTTCCTGCCGTGAGGGGCATGTGCCTGCGGTGGGGCATGCGCACGGGGCTGCTCTCCGCTGAACGGCTGCGCTGTATGAAAGTGCCACCAACGTGAGGGTAGTGTTCTGTCTCCAGGGTTGAGGAGGAGAAAACGGAGGACGCCAGTCTTCTCAGGGGGCTGTACCTCGGGAGCGAGTGCTGAGAAGGCCTGTCCTCCTCCAACTGAAAAAGACCAAGAAGAGTGGAGGAAAAGGTGTCAGGCAAAGACTTGACTCGCCCCTGGTTTGTGATGCGCATGCTGCAGACATCTTCGCCGGTGGATGAAAAATGCCTTTGCTCTACACAGGGCTTTACTTACTGCTCTCGGTCTATCAATTCCCAGGGATGCTATGAGCACCATGGAAGCCTGCCATTACAGGGGGCCTGCCATGCTCTCCCCAGCCACACATGGACATGAGTGACACCAGCAGTGTCAGGCTCTGCTACGTCAGTCCCCTCCTCTGGCTCTTCGGGCCACATGCCTCACCCCTCTGTTCCATTGGCATTGCTCATCTTGGCATGTCATTAGGCTATTCATACATTTTGCATATAGGTAACACTCAAACTCTGAACACATTTGGAAACCATGTGTACGAGAAAAAGTGAAACACCTAGTGCTAAAATGATTATGTGTATTTAAAAGTGAGGGATTCTCAGGGGCTCTTTCAATGAGTGTCATTAAAACTCGCGCCAGGGATTTGCAAAAGCAACTTTGGGGGCTGTTAGTACACTTTTCTCACACTTACACTGCTGGCCTCTTGATACACTTTTATATTGAGTACCTGCAGGGGGAGTGTTAATGCTTCCAGTTGTGGTAGGCAGAGCACAGACAGCAACTGGAAAGGCAGGCAGAGTATAGTCCTCTTTTGAGTGATAAATTTGAAACACAGAGCCACGGGAGGATATGAGAAGAGGCACTCTTAGGTCCCTTTTCTGCTTCTGTGATCCTGGGATAGCCAGGAGAGGGAGGAAGCACACGCACAACTTGTGTCAGGTTGAGATCGCAGTCCCTACCTTCCCTTTACACACTAAATGGAAGAGAGAGACATTATAGGAATGACTTCAGATTCTTCACCTTCAAAATGCTAAGCCCTTCCTCCTCTTTCTATCTCCATTATGAAACTAGCACTTTCACAGGGGTCAGCAACCTCAGTTTCCAAAACCAGACCATTTTTTCAGAATCCCATTTTTCCTTTCAAATCCATTCCCTTCCTTGTGCTGCATTTCTTTTCAGGAAGTCTCCACAGGTTTCAAAATGTATTTGAGAAATGTGAACATGCAATATTGTATTTTCTTTAAGACAAAACTGCTCTCCGTACTTTACTGGAGATGTTGACCTTGCAGTAGAAAAAGAGATGAATGTCATCCAGTTTCATCTCTTTCCTGTCACCTTCAATATCTTTGCAGTGCTTTGAGACAGATATTTTCATAAGCACCTGAGAGCTACTCAGTTCATGGTGGGCATTAAATGTGAAAAGCAATTATTCACAGTCCTAAATGTACTGCATGTCACTGCACAGATCAGTCTCAGATAATAACAATGTAGTGTTGTCATACAGGGTACTTGAGATAGACAAATAAAATCTAGACAGCAGCATTAATTTCTCATAAAGACAACCATCTCTTTTTGCAT
Organism: Cephalopterus ornatus; assembly: GCA_013396775.1. Lineage (NCBI taxonomy): Eukaryota > Metazoa > Chordata > Aves > Passeriformes > Cotingidae > Cephalopterus > Cephalopterus ornatus. The sequence goes on along the minus strand of VZRE01005404.1, from coordinate 32,592 downwards.
AGATGGTGTAGAAATTCAGCCCTGGGTGTACTGTTTTTGCAAGCTGCACAACTAAGCGTACTGGAATTCTTATTCTTAGTTTTTGCTCCATGTTTGGGCTCATCATATTGTATGATTTCCAGGGTATACATCATCCCAACATGGTAAAGATTTCTCAGACCAAAAGCTACCAGCTACCCAGATAGACTTCCTTTACAGCACAGGACCAAGGACCTTGCCCAGGCCAGGAAGGAGCAAATTATAACACCCCATCAGCAAGCGCACTTTGGTTTTGGTGCCTCTGGGCTGAAGCTGAGGTTACAGACATACCATTTTTTTTCACTGATGCTCTAATGCTTAAGTTACACAGTCAATGCTGAAAGTGCTGCTCTCTTTTGTCCCCTTGTAATAATCAGGCTGGACCACCTTCCAACAGGCCTATTCTGCTCTGTTTGGACAGGAGCAGTATGACACCTCACATGTGAAATCCCAGAAGAATGTGATGTTGATAGAGCTCAATATATTTTACAGATATAAAATGTAATTAGGAATTTCTGCTGAGCTTAAGGTTTTGATTGCTTTTACCTGTTGATAGATAGATAGATAGATAGATAGATAGATAGATAGATAGATAGATAGATAGATAGATAGATAGATAAAGAGCAGAGGGGAACATTACTTCTACTATCACCCTTTTGCTGATCCTTTATTCCTAACACATGGATGGACAGGGACTCTGCATCTAAAGAGTCTAAGAGGCCAACTCTATATTCATCCTTCTCCATCAGCTGACAAGCTCCTCTTCTCGTGAAGGGAAGCTGGAGGAGTTGAATGTCAAAGAATCACATCATCTACAACAAGCACCAAATGCAGCTCAATAGGAATTATACTAAGCAAGGAGCAGTGAGTCTTCCTCTCTTCTGCAAATGTCCATTTCTTACAGAGAAATCATCCCTCAAGTCCCCTTAGAGCAGCCCATAGACAGTGCTGTAGAAGGGAAAGGAAACCAAGACACATAGCACCATTTCATATCTCTTTTTCCCTACCACCTTCTTCCCTCAACCTACCTCTTCTGCCCAGGGTTTTAACCCTGAGAGCCTGCTGTGTTTTGCTTCTACCCATTGCTCAATTATTTCAGCCCAGCTTTTCTTCTGTCTCAGAGCCAGTGAAGTTGTAGTTTATGTCCTCTTCTACTGCTGTCTATAGGCACCCTGGGAGTGACAAGGATTTCCCTCATCACTGCTCCAGGGTCTGGGGCCACAGAGGCCACTGGGCTTCAAAAAAATATAACCTAGAGAAAGTCTTGCTCACTTTCAGTCCTCAGTGCAAATCAGAGTTCCTCCAGGCAACAGACCTGGGGCAGCTCAGGGTTCTACACAACATGAACAGATCACCCAAAATGCTGGATCTCTCTCCTTATTGTGAGGCAGCCCTATCCTGTGCCTCTGTGTCCCTTTCTGAGGAACAGTCATCACCAGCTCAAATCAATGGAAGAAGAGAACAGCATCATCCGCTGCCTGGCCGGGTAATGTGCTTCTGACTGCCTGTCAGAATTACCAACCCAGGTCTTCACGCTCAGCATCCCTGTGCGATCTCTCAGCAAAGACATCACCGGTGGTCAATAGCTGAGAAGGACTCAAAAGCTCTACAGCTGCTGCTTTCTCAGGCTTGAGGCATAGACATCTTTAAGTAAGTCTGCTAGTGGCATTCTTCTGACTGTGAAAGGTTGGCTGAGGGAGAAAAGAGGCCTAAGACAGCATCAAGTGAGATGTTTTTGAAGAGTGATTCTAATTACACAGCTGAGCTGGTGAGGAAATACATCAGTGCCTCTTCACACTGGGACCTTTTTTAAAAGATAAACTCTTGGCTCTGGGAGATAAGGACTGCAAGAGAGAAAAGAAAAATGCTCTCTGAACTCTGCAGAATATATCCAAGACTGTAAGAGAGAAAAGAAAAATGGTCTCTGAACTCTGCAGAATATATCCAAGAATAGGTAAAGATAGGTAATATATCCAAGAATAGGTAAAGAAGAGTTAATATCATCTCCCACTTTCACTTTTCTCTTTTCTTGTGGTTTGTACATGCGACATCATTTGGACAGGCATGTTTTAGGCAGGTAAATCTCAAAACATTTTATACAATGCCAACTGCACTAGCAGCAGAGGAGATTGAGAGTCAAGAAACACCTATGAGCACAGAACTATGGTCAGAATTAATTTCTAAAACTCATAAATGTATGAACATTTGTAATTCTCTTCAATGCAGAAGGCAGCAGTAAGTTGCCATCTCTGCCAAGTGTCAGTGAATTTACTCAGCATATTTCAGAACTTGACAGATTTTTAAACTAGATTATGAGATGTGGATTTAAATTATTTCCAACAATAAGCGCAACCCTGTCTCAGGATTGATATGTAAGCAGAAGTGGAGGTTCAATCCTTTTTTCTATCATTTTTAATCTATTTCTATAGCTTTGTCTGCACATTAGTGCATAAGAATAAGCAGAGACTTACTAGTACATCCCTGAAATGCATACATTAAAGCAAATCCTAAGAGCTCTGTTAGGCTTGAACAGGACATAGTTTCATGACAGACCTGTTCTTCCTCTATACCAGGACTTCCCATGAGATCTATGCTCCACTGCAGCCATCTTCTTGTTATCTGAAACTGGAAGGTATCTAATATGTGAGAATATTTGGGTCAGAAATTCCCTCAGGCTATTCTGAGCCTCCTCTGTACTTGACTTTCCTCGCAGCAGCATCGGATCCTATTATGCTCCCTCTTACACCCACAGAGTTTCAGGAGGACAGCACCACCTCTCACACAGACAAAATTATGAAATATAGGCTAGATAAGTAGACAGTGAGTTGGACTGAAAACTGGCAGAGCTCCTGGCCTCAAAGTGTTTAGATAAAAAAAGTCCAGCTGGAGGCCAGTCACTAGTGATGTAGCCACAGGCTGATAAGGCAGCCATCACTGTTTAACAACTTCATTAATGACCTGGATGATGGGAGAGTGTACCTTCAGCAGATTCACAGGTGATACAATATTGAGAGGAGGGGCTGACACACGAGAGGGTTGTGCTGACATTCAGAGGTGCCTGGACAGGCTGGTGAAATGGGCAAAATCACTAAGTTCAACAAAGGGAATTGCAGAGCCCTGCATGTGAGGAGGAACAGAACATGCTGGGGGCAACCTGTTTGGAAAGGAGTTTGACAGAGAAGTACCTGGAAGTCCTGGTGGCCTCTAAGCTGGACACAAGCCAGCAAGGTGCCTTTGTGGCAGAAAGGCCCCAAAGCCTCCCAGGATGCATTAGGAGTGCTGCCAGCAGGCTGGGTGACATGGTCCTTCCCCTCCATTCAGCACGTGGAGTGCTGTGTTCCAGTTCTGAGGTGCCCAGTATAAGAGAAACATGGATACACTGGAGATTGTCCAGAGAAGAGTCACAAAGATGATGAAGGGACTGGGAGACCTTTCACTTGAGGAAAGGCTGTGAGAGCTGGGACTTTTTATTCTGGAGAAGAGAAAGCTCAGGGGGGTTCTTATCAACATTTATAAATACCTGATGGAAAAAAGAAGATGGATCCACACTCTTCTTAATGGTGTCCAGTGAAAGAACAAGAAGAAATGGACATAAATTGAAATACAGAAAATTCCACTTAAACGTAAGAAAAAGTTTTTTATAACAGTGATTGAACACTGGAACAGGTTGCCCAAAGACATTGTGGAGTCTCCATACTCAGAGATATTCTGATTGGACACTGTCCTGAGCAACCTGCTCTAGGTGATCCATCTTGGAGCACAGGGTAGGACTAGGTGATCTCTAGTGGTCCCTTCCAATCTCAAGCATGTTGTGATTCTACGACAATCCAGAAAGTCACTGACTTTCTGCCAGTAATGGCTCATATATTGGAGCCAGGTAATGGAGAAACAGAAATAAAACATTAGAACAGGGATTATCCAATTGCTCTCAGTTAGTACTCTATTGACACCAATGGATGATCATCAGTGATTGCGACACCAAAATGAGGTCACAAAATCGGTACAACAAAGCCTATGACTTCAGTCACAGTAGTTCCGTATTTAGTGAAATTTTTACCTATCCTAAAGGCTCGGTTCATATTCAAAGATAAGGAAGATTTACTAACATGCACACACACATACACACACAGAGCCTAATCCCAGTTTCAATCAAAATCCAGGGAAGCCCAAGCCTGAGCTACAGGAAATATATCATTGCTAACAAGGCCATCAGTATCTTCACTACTTAAATCTTTGGTCAACTTCTTGTTAATGTCCCTCTTTATTTGCTGTACCTAAGGAGAACAGGCTTCTGCTTTCCTTTAGGCACCAAGTCATTTTTCCTTTGAGAGTTAGTAGTTGGTTGTGTGACAGCAAATGGAAAAATATGAATATCACTTCAAAGCTATGTGTATAGAGGCAACTGAAGGATCCAAACATCACAGGAAGAACAACTAAATCCCAGTCAGCCAAAGAAGTCCAGTGTTGGTCTGTATGCACAAAGATAGGTCACAGAGTAAATAGAGGGTATTTCATAGCACAGGAACAAAAAAATCCAGTCAGCTGGAGAACAAAGCCTGTCTAATATATCAGCAGTAATCACCCACAATCCCATTGATTTACCTTTCTTGCCTGCTTGTTATGTTATCACTGTGCAGTGATAAGCACCCTTTGTACTGCATCATACCCAACTCCCCCAGTCATTTCACACAGGGGTGTACATGCTATGGCCAAGAAGACATCTCTGGCCTTCTTTAGTCACAATAAATATGTCACTGAAGTGTCTCTGATGTTTTTTTTACAGCTGATTCTTATCAGCTGGCTCTTACCGTGTTCATTGCATCTTGCAGATCCTGCACTGACCAACCCAATAAGTGTACACACAGAGAAAATTCAGACACAGACCCTTCCAACTCTGCCAGTCTTGCCTCATGTAATCTCTAGACGTCTGGGGCATTCAACATACTGGCTTTATACAGCAAACGCCTCCACCTAGGAACCTTGCAACTGGATACAGTCTCCATGAGAAACATGTTCTGCTTCTATTCCATGCTCAGCAGGACAGTCCCACTAGTGTCTGCTGTCAGGATTTCTACCCTTCCTGTAAGTGCTGCAGCCTGATACACCTTAGCAAGCAACACCTTGCCTGGCAGGCAAGGATTTGCTTTGATTCCTTTTACGTAGATTCTTGTATCATTCACATTTTGCTGCCAAAACAGTCCTTTTTTCCTTGGACCTCTCAAGGATCCAGAGAGGAGAAGAAACTAGGCAAGACCTGAATGGAAGGATGTTTTTTTAACATGCTCCAGTCCAGTGAACACTTCCTTGGAGAAAAAGCTCAAGAGGGAAGGGGAAATGGAGTTACCATCTTCCAGAGAGGAACAAGCAGACTGCACAAATGTCTGTTGTAGCAGGGTATAACTGTGTACATTACCCAAAACTTGCCTGCTCTTTGCTGTGCATATGGATCCCACGTGCATGAGAGATCCTCATTAACATACAAATACAAAAAGCTCTCAGGAGAACAATTTGATTGTCCCTTGTACTGAGCTCGCTGGGACAGCCTTCCTCTGAGAAAGGAAGATTAGATATGACAGAGAACTCTGAGCCTAACAGTGCATCGTATTTTTCCAGGTAATCTAATAAATTGCCTCCCACCAAAACCTGAACTTCTTTATAGCATTAGAGGACCACAGGAAAAAAGCAAAACTGAAAGAAAAAAACCCCTCTACAACTATCTGGAAAAAACACAGTAGGTAAAGAACATTTCTGTGATTAAATACATGGTAACAACAATGCCTCTCACTGAAGTAAGGCTGATGGGATGTGTGTGCTGGTTACTTGGAGCTTTATATTAGGTATTTAAAAGAAAGTTTAATTTCAGGGAGTTATTTTATGATTTGCATTGCTGCAGGCCTGTGCAGTGCTGATACGTGATTAAATTAGAGGGCATTTTCTTGCCATACAGTGCTGTTGCTGCTGAGAAACTATGTGGAGAAGATTTGCTAGCAACACTCCCATACAACTAACCAGTTATTAACAAAACACTGTGGGAAAGTGTAAGAGAACTGACTAAAGACACCCTCAATCACAGCTGCGCTCTCGTCTTTTTCCTGTGTGAAAATGGCTGAAAGTGTGTCCTTCAAAGGGGACTATGTCACTAGCTATAGGGAGCACTTCTAAGGTGTTCACAACATTTGCAAGCACTGTCAGAAGAGTTTCACAAAAGCAATCATGCTTGGAATCAAAGACTTCTCCAGCACAGCTGAGGTTTCCTAAGATAATACTATGCTAGGCAACAAGGTACGGACCCAAGGATCTTACCTGTCTCTGAGGACCAGTAGGTTCAGATTCTCGTCTCCTTTGTCGGAGAGCTGGTGCTGAATGTAAGGGGGAGTGGGCTGGACTTCCTGTCTGCTGTTCATGTCTACTGTCAGACACTGTTTGAGAAGGTCCTTCATGTCTGTGGGAACTGTCCTCCTCAGTCACAGGCTGCATACCCCGACTTCGCCCATCATGTGTCTTCGGCCTGACTGCAGCATCTGCCCCCAAGCGCCTTCTCTCTTCACCATCTTCAATAGGCCTTAGTTCCTCAGGCTCCTCATCCGTGGTTCCAGAGGTGCTTGGCTCAGCACCCGGGTGGAAGTCCTTCAGTTCTGTCTCCTTATCAATGATAACCCACTCCTTGCTGTCAAAGTCCTCCTCTTCTGCAAGTGGCACTGAGCGGAAAGCATTGCTGAGGGCTTCGTGTTCCACCGAAGCAGACACATCCATCCTACCACTTGCCTGCCGGTCAGCCTGGCCAGTATCAATGGACAGCATCTGGGCTGGCTGGGAGGAGCATACAAGCCGTGATGGAGAGCCAGGTATATCCATTCGAGATCTAGAGATAGAACATGGAGTCATTAAAAATACATCAGGTTTGTGGTTAAAGACAGGGATGATAAATGAAAACCTGTATAGTCCTTCTCACTCATTTCTAGGTATGCTTCAGAAAGACAGGCTTAAGCAAAAATATTTCTTTAGAACCTACGATGGCATAAAGATGTTCCCCTAAAGTGCTAATTTTGCTCCTAAACAGCCAATTCAGCATCTCTTTTCCTCCTAGACAGAATCAAAGCCATTTTCCCCCAACAACACCTTTCCCCTTTGGTAAGTTTTACTGGCTTGTGAAAAAAAATCAAATCAAACCAAAACACCCCTAAATCCTAAATCTACTGTCTGACTAACTAGTGTCTCTCCCAGGCTCCTATAACCAGCTTCACTATGCTCTCTGTGTGGTGGCCACTGAGGCCTCTAAGGCGGCCACACAAGTTCTTTGAAGACAGCAAGAATCTTTCATCCCATCATACACAGATAACCCCAAAATATTCTGGAGAAGCACAAAGTAAATATGGCAAGTATCCTTTTACAAAGGGTAGTATAATGTTTGGTGGCTCACAGTCTAGATAGCAGCAGCTTCTGCAGCCATGCAGAGATACCTTTCAGAAAGGCTCTGGAAGCTCCTTGTGCTTCAACAGCTCTGACAGCATCTCAGCTGAAGAAGCCAGTAGCATGTCTGTCTTTTTGCTCCACGGTGTTATGATCCATGTTTCTCATTTGGCCTGCATCTGCCTCTTACTTTGCCATCTATCTCAGAGGCAAGCAGCTTGCTGCACAAAGCCAAAGTGTCTGCTGCCCAGATTTGTGGATATCTGCAGTGCATTTTACAAAGCGATTTCAACAAGGATCATCCAGGAGCCTTGCAGATTCTTCTGAGGAAAGTCTTCCAATTTTTGATGAAGGAAGGGGAAGTAGAGAAGGAGGTGAACCAAAGGTTGATGTAGATAAAAGTTGTGAGCAAAAACAATCAGCAAAAGCCATGTGATGGATCTGAAAGAAGCAAGGCTGTACTTGTTATAGTCTTAAAAATACATTGTTGTGGAGAAGGACCACTTAAGTATGCAAACTAAGAATGAAAAATGGCCTATACTGTGTGTGTGAAGAACTGGATTTTAAAGAGCTATTGCTGAAAAAATAAAACAAAACTCTGAATTTAGCCAATGTCTTCATCCATTCCCCGGCAGAGGAGAGATACCTCGAGAAGAATAATTTACTCCAGAAAGCCAAAAGAATTTGCCAGTGCTGGTAATCAAATCTGTGTTGTGAAAGGATGAAAACAGAATAAAGAGAGATAGTGGGGCAGAATGGGATTGTATTTGCACCATAATTGGTGCAGGCTACTTAGAAGACGAAAAAAGATACTGATTTTAAAACCAGAAGCTGAAGAAAGAAGACAGGAGAAAGGGATGCATTAGCACAATGCTGAGTACACAAGGAAGAGTGAAAGAAAGAAAGGAAGGAGTTAGAAGCATTCAGTGAATATACAGGACTAGTGTTGCTGACTGTTTATAATGCCTTGTTTCCCTTCCTATTTTAAAGAGTCTTTCTTCTGAGCAAGAAGAAAACAAACAGGTAGCAAGTTATTCAAACCCTAAATTATTAATAGCAACACAAACAGTCTTTTCTAAACTACAGAAAAGCATTAGATTACCACAGCCACTCAGAATAAAACACTACCTAATACAGTGGGGGTAGTGCTTAGGGCTCTTCCTCTCTCTAGTTCTTTTACATCCTACTTCATTTCCAGCTACCATCTCCTTGTTCTTCTGGGTTGAAGTCTGTCAGATTTTTCTCTGAGAAGAAGGCCCCTACCTTTTTTAGAGGGGCCATTTCACCACTACATCCTGCAACCACAGTTCATGCCCTGAATTTCAATTAGAAGCAGAAGACAGATGTGAAGGGCATTCCAGCACCCAAGGCTTATGTTTTGTAATGTGTTCTCCAGCACACAATAGTTTAAAAAGTTTCTTTTAATTATTTTTTATTATTCTTGGGGCTTTTTGTTTATTTCTTTGCTGTGGAGAAAAGGTATTCCTAATACCCTCAAAATCAAGATGCAAAGTGTACTGTTCACATGCAGTCAAACACAATGCTATATGCTGAAAAGTGAATACTACTACTCCTATTGATGAAAAATAAGGAAAAAAAATAAAATAATGAAACCCACCAGATCAGGATCTGCCAGCTAGCTCCTAAAATGCATGCACCCCTATGTGTATGTGTCCTAAGAAGATTCATCCTTCTCTCCCACCTCAGGCCAGCCAACAGTTTTCTGACTGTTACTTTATCTCTGATCTGATGCTTTGCTTTTCCTTTGAAAAATGTCCTTCCTTCCATCTGTGGAGTTCTTCCCATCCAGGGACAGGATGGGAATCATTCCCACTAACTTTCCTTATTAGGAGACATGAGTTTATATCTCATCAAAAAGATTATAAAGCCCATTAACTCCTCCACCCAGAAATGAACTTCCAGAGCCTGCTGATCTAATGATTAGGTTGGTCTCAATGGTCAGTCATCAAGACACTGCTAGAAACAGTAGGAGGCTACAGAGAGTGAACAAACCTTCTTTCATGTGGATCCCCTTTGCCATCAGCAGTGGAGAGGCGTTCTGACTCCGGGCTGTTCACACGGCGGTATCTGAGGGAGCGTACTTGTGCGGTGGGGGACTCTGGAGGCACTCGGACAGGGGAACTGGGGCAGACACCATTTCTCTGCTCCTCTTCCACCATGCACTGAGTCTGTAGTGGGTAAACACAAAAAACTTCAAAATCTGGCTAAGGACATTTATTTCCCACCATCACTGTTGCTCAGTGCTTTCTTCCAGGATACAGTTTCAGCTGCCTTTTCACAATCTACACAAGGAATTTCTGAAGGAATGCAAGGGTGCCTATGCCCTGGCAATTATCTAGTATTAAAATAAGGTATAGATCTTAAATCAATTCAAATATTTAAACATCTTTACAAGGTAGCCTTTGCATTTCAATTACCCTGAATAGTTGATCCAAAGGAGTTACCGTGGGTTAACCTACTGCATACACAAACTCTGTTTATCCAAGATGTCTAAGAGCCCTTGTTTGTACACGTTCATCTATGCAGAGTCCACACATTATATTGTGTAGGGAGGAAGGGGTTGAAAATGGAAGATTTGGTGGGGAGATAGTGCTATTTTTAGTTATTTCCACTCAACTCTGCAGCTGGGAAGGCAGAAAGGGACCTGGGGGCACTGACTGACAGCAAGCTGAACATGAGTCAGCAGTGTGCCCAGGTGGCCGAGAAGGCCAATGGCATCCTGCGGCCAGCAGGACTGGGGAAGTGATTCCTCTCCTGTACTTGGCACTGGTGAGGCCAGACCTCTAGTGCTGTGTCCTGTTCTGGGCCCCTCAATTCAGGAAGGTCATTGAGGTGCAGGATCGTGTCCAAAGAAGGGCAATGAGGCTGGTGAAGGGTCTGAAGAGCAAGTCCTATGAGAAGCAGCTGAGGGAGCTGGGGTTGTTTAGTCTGGAGATGAGGGAGCTCAGGGGAGACCTCATCACTCTCTACAGCTGCCTGAAAGGAGGTTATAGCCAGGTGGATATCAGTCTCTCCTCCCAGGCAACCAGCAATAGGACAGGAGGACACAGTCTTAAGCTGCACCAGGGGAGGTTTAGGTTAGACATTAGGAAGTTCTTCACAGAAAGAGCGATTGGGCAGTGAAATGGGCTACCCAGGGAAGTGGAGTCACTGTCCCTGGAAGTGTTTAAGAAAAGCCTGGATGTGGTGCTTAGTGCCATGATCTAGTTGACAAGGTGGTGTTAGGTCATAGGTTGGACCCAATGATTTCAGAGGTCTTCTCCAACCTAGATGATTCTGTGACGCTAAGAATATTTTTTCAGTGTGGGAATTTTCACATACTGTGTTTCTTTGGGTTGTTTTCCGTCTGATGAAAGAAATGGAATTCTCTCAAAGAAGATAACAGAATGTTGCAAAAGACTTAAAAGCACTCTTTCCCACAGACTTGGAGGGAATGGAGATAAGATAATTTAGAACTGTAAAAACAGAGCCTGTTGATGAATTTGCGCATGCATCAGGCCTTTAATTTGCAAGGCAAAGCCCAGACTGGGTTGGCGCTTTTGCCCCTGCTAAGTTTGGACTTAGCAGTGCATGTATGTCTCTGCAATGATGGAATAAATCTATTCTTCATACTTCAGCTGCGAGTCGTGGCCATCTTGGTTAACCTGCATCAACTCATATAATTGCAACGTACATGTGATGAACTTGATATGACTAAGCCATCTCCTAATTACCAGGGTAGTTTGGGTTTTTTGTTTGTGTTTTGTTTCTTTGTTTAAATCATGGTACTCTAAACAAAGTCCTCCAGGACATACATTCAACCACAACATCTGTAAGAGGTTTCCAAAGACCCAAGGTCATGCAAGGACCTGAGCATGCTCATGGACATATGCATATTTCCTCATATTGGTACATATTTCCTTTTTCATACGGCCTTAGTGAATTCGATTTTTTATTAATTTAGCAGCAGACAAGGGAGCAAAAGTAGGTGACTCACACAGCTGCCTTCTGCCTTCCACAGTGCTGATTCCCCTTGGAAGAAAGGGCCTGCTCAGGCAAAAGCATAGAGGCAGAAAGGTCCAAGGGCTACAGCAGCAGTCCAGGATTTGCATTCAATACTGCTGTGCGGGAATGTGTATGGAGGTGCCAGTGCAAGTTCCCAGTACGGAGAGTGCTTATCCTTCTCTGCTGCATGCCCTACATTCACTTGTCCTCTATTAATGCTAGAGGCTCTGAACCTAAGCTGCTTCTCAGTAAAATGCTGCTGATCGAGATAGTTGCCTTTGTGCATGCAGTGAGTACACAGCAAGTCAGTCAGTGTCCATACATTAACAGACCTAAACCACTCAGGCTGGGTTTGGAATGCATAACTAAAGAGCCTTTGCAGGTAGGAAGAGTAGAGACAACTTTCAGGCATTAGAGGAAAAGATGATAATGATTTAATGTATAATTCATTCATGGCCAGGAGAAGGTTAGCAACAAAGGAAGGTCAAATGCATTTATGAAACGAGAAAAGTGCTGATGTAACGGTCGGATAGCAGGCAACTTGGTAAGATTCAAGAGCAGAGAATTGGGGGATGGTGTGGGAGAACAGTGACAGTAAGCCCTGTCCTTAGCACAGAAATGGCAGAAGAAATAAGGATGACCTTAGAGAATTATTAGGAAGAAAAAACATGGCAAGATCCACTCATCACCTAAATGCAAAGAGCAAGACAAGGAGAGCCAGTTACTTCTAGTGCTACAAGACTGAAAGATGAAGGATGGTGACACTGTGAATAGCAGAAGGGTGTTTAACACACCAGCTGCCCTTGTGGTTCTGAAAGACACAAGGGATGCCTCAGATTACAAGCAGAGGTGAAGCTGTGCCCTTACATATCAAATCTGCAGCATTCTTCTTTTCTTCATATGGTGACTGTTACTTAAATAAAAAATTATTCTCTCTCAGAGAACACTCAGACTAAAGATAATAGGTCTGTCAAAGCAAAAGGACAGGCAAAAGTCAGACTAAAGATAACAATCCCCACAGAGAGAAAGGACTTCAGCTTTGGAGAACATGATGCCCTGAGGTCTACTGCATAGACTGCTGCGTAGTACAGACTTGTCAGAACTGAAGTGCTCATTGCCATGCTGACTAACTCTGTAAGCTCCTTTGCCAGTAACCTGACAAAAAATAGCATATTCCCTGGTGGGAGAGTCACTTGGTTATGCTGTGGATCTTGTAGAAACTTCTCCTGTCTCTAGCTGCTGTTATGACAGGGCTTGTGAATGACAGCGCTGGGTACCTAAGACATGACATAGAACTAGCACACAGAAAGGACATTTAGGACTCCCCTGTGCACATCTCAGTCTGACTGAAAGCATCAAGGCACCTGGTGGTTAAAAGGAACAGAAAAACACAAAAAAGTTACCAGGATTTTTCAGTATGCTGTGTGAACAGAACTGTCCCTCTCTACCAGACTTTTCTTATTTCATGTGCCTTCAAATGAAAAATTCTGGGAATGCACACAGTTACCAGTGAGAGATGAAGAAGTGATTTGAAGTTGGTTCACAATTCCCAGTGTTGGGGGATGCTGCTGCTAACATTCCATACATATAACAAGTTAATCCAAATTATTTGCATTGGAGAATTTTAAGCAAGTTAGATAAGATTATTTCTTGTCCATGCATAATGTTTTTTCTAATAAGACTAAGGATAGTGAAGATATCTACATTGCTGAAATACGCATTAACTTTTTGCCAGTAGAGACTGAAGTGAATTCTGGTCAGACCCAGAAGACTGATAGATTTAACATACTAGTCCACAAATGTTCATTGAAGACAGGCTTGTGACATGAATCCAATATGTCCTGACAACATTTTAAGACCGATGAACATTTCTCTGCAAACAGATTATATATGTATCTGATGTCCTGCCACAAATACTAACTTACTTACAATATGTAGGCTGATCTAATAAATAAACTAACCAGTAGCTTCTCATACTATAGTATCATCATTCAATGGGGATGCCTCCAAAAAATTAAGTAAGATTTAAATGAAAGGACTAAAAAACATCTTAGAGATTATGAGGAAAATCAACTGAAGTATACACTTCATGCAAGCTAAAAACTGTAATATGATTTTGGAATGCAGAAATATGAGACTATTAAGTGATGGTTTCTCTCACTCTTCACAGGGGTGAAACCATCATTAGATGCTCCTTATAGATTGTTCTAACCTTAGAAAGGAGAGTTAAAAAAAAGGAAGAGAGAAATTAGTGATGATTCAAGATACAGAAAAATAAAGCTTATGAAGACATCTCTGATTAAATTTATTTATGCAAGAGGTTGGGACACAATGAAATTTTGGCTTATAATTTCCAAGCTTGGGGCATTTCTGATATTGTATCAGCTATGCAAGGACTAGAATCATCTTGCTTGAAGCATCAAAATCCTAGATAATGATATGATTGTAAGAAAGATTCCCTTTAGCATTAGTGGTCCCCAAAATGTCACTTGCAGAAAGACCCAAATTAATCCCAATGGCTTTTACTCTTTGAAAAAATTGTTTGTAATTTCCTCTTTCCACTAGCAAACTCAGTGCTTTTTGGTCTACACTATGTAGCATGTTACATCAGTGGATCTGAATGGCTTCTAGCAGTCTATGGAACCATTGCCCTAAATCCAACAGCCACAGGAGATCAGGGAATGTTCTTTACTTTGCTGATGCTGATCCTGAGTTTGTTGCGATTCACATCTGTCTCTTCCCAAACTTCACCCTCATTGAAAGCGGTATTTGGAGTCTGACCAAGACCTTCCACTGGCCGTCCTGACAGGATGGGAGGAGCATTCTCTTGATCACTCAGATGTTCACCCTGTAGGACATCCTCAGTGTTCTCACGAAGCAAGTCCCCAGGTACTGGAGTGACATTAACCACCCTATGGAAGAGATAAGATGATACAAATTATCAGTATATAAAGAAGGAGGCCTATGACACTGCCCCACAGGAATTCCTTAGCAGCTGTTAGGGTATGATCAGGTTGAAAAACAGGCAGTCCAGCTTTATCCCAGATATGACAGCCTGAATCAGAACATCTAATGTAAAGTCAAAAAGACAGTGGGTTGTATCAGTGGAAGCATCTTGGGACCCTTGATGCATAGGCTGAAAGCTTCTTCAGAAGTGTCCATCACACAGTATTGGGCTTAGAAAAAACTTCCCCCTTTGCACAAGCAAATGAGGCTTAATAGGCCTTACAGCTTTTATCTTCTGTAATATTACTAGGGATTATTGTTATCCTCCAATGCACCAAGACAGACCAGTGAACCAAGCCTTATCATTTTTAGTTTGGACTCACCTCCACCTCTGAGCATCAATTTCTGTGTACCTTTGCATCAGCACATGAAACTGGCTGTAAAAGCTTAGGAACTGTGTTAGAGGTGTGACCAGTACATGCACTCAGCTGTACTCAGCTCACTATCAATCACAAACCCACCCCACAGCAAGGTGTCAATGGCCTCAAAGCAGGTGCTCTCACAGAAGCTCCAGCCGTGCGTGCCATAAAATATGCACAATACACAAGCTCCACTGATCCTGCTCAGAGGTCTCCAGGCATCCCTTAACATGACTCCAACCCACATACTCATCCCCAGTAGAAAAAGCATTTCAAGACAACAAGGATCTGAAACTGGGTTCCACCACCTTAGACATGTATATATATATGTTTATATATATCTATAGATATATATAGCTATATTTATATCTATATCTATATATATAAAGTCAAATCAACTGGTGGCTGCCATGAGGCCCCAACTTCCCAGGATCACAACAGTCTTGAAACCTTTAAAAAACAAACTTATTACTGAGCTTGTTGACCACAATCTGACCGGCACAACTGCAACACTCACCCAAACATGGCTGCTGTTTGCCTGGTGTTTTGCTGTGGTGGAGTTGAGGTGCTAGTGGACAACAAAATATCTGTACCAGCTTTCTCCCAGTCAAAGGCTTCATTTTCAGTGATGCCTCTTTCCTTCATGCTGTTCTCAAAAACGGACATGATTAGCTGGAATAGAACAATTTATGTTACGTAGCTGAAGTGGCTCTCACCAAAAATCTAAAGTATGCACACAAAGATCAAGTGCAGTTTATATTCTCAAGTTTGCCTAAAAAAGGTACTAAGAAATGAAAGATAACGTTATAAAATGGTAATGATTGTTTCTTAGGCTGGTTTTTGGCTTGGTAAGTGAAATCTCTTCAAAACTATAAAAGAAATGCTTGCAACATTTTGGCACTGATTTGATGAAATCTTGCAGTTGTCTTGTTACTCCAAATCTAAATCCGTAACTTCAGCTCAACTTTCCTGCAGATGAGACATGTGCAGAATAGTACATTTAATATGTAGTTCAAGGACTGCCAGAAGAAATAAACACAACAGGAAAATGCCATCCTAGGATGCAGATTCGTTGCAGTGTCTGGCTCAAATGCTTGGTCAGGAGCCCTATGTTATGCTTATGTACAAAAGCGGACAGACACATTTGGCTGCATAAGAAAATAAAACTGTAAAAGAGATGATAAAATTTCCTTTATAAGATGGCAGGTAAAATGCTCATGCTGATGTGCTTTATGCTTGTTGCTGTCTAAGAACTGATATTCTTTAAGAGAGAATGAAACTACTATCAATAGTGTTCCATGCACCAATGCATTACCCAGAGAAATCTGATGTTCTTCTGTCAAAGGGAAACTGGATGCTATTGGCCAACAGAGCTGTATGTGAGGTCCTATATTTCTAATAAAATTATTCAGCTAAATAATGCAGAACTGACAGGATTCAGCCTAAAGTCTATAGGGAGAGAGAGTGTGGTGGCAAATACATTTGGCTTATGGTATAGAATTAGCACTAAGTTATGAATAAAAATTACCATGAACAAACACCCTATTTGTATTTATATTCCAGTTCTGTTTATCAGCATGATAAGAAGGACAAGACAGCCTGCCACTTCCTACTACCTTCCACCAAACTGCAGTAAAATGTCTATTTGCAGCTTTCAGATGAGCCATCTTTTTCCTCCTTTTTGTGACCTAGAACCCTAGAATTAGGGGCTCCATTCCTGCAGTGACACAACATTTGATTAAAAGAATTTCCACAGTAGACTGTTGGTCAGACCAAGGCACATGTAATGCCTCTCTGGTGTGAACATGACACGCTAGTGGTACCAGCTTCTTTGCCTTGAAAGGGATTTTACTGGTGTGACAGTTAAACATGAAAGACTGTGTTTCTGCTTGTTAGCCTTCTGTCACAACAATGCCATTTCCCCTCTCACTCAGATGGAAATGGGCATTAATTTGCCTAATCACATAAGCTTTCAGACTATACCTATCTTATGGCAAAGAACACACCAATTATGTGAACTACCTTCCTTGCTCCTTCTAACCTGCATCCTGCTAATTTCATTTGACAGTTTCTTATTTTTATATCAGAAGAAGCAGAACACAATAATTTTCCAGTCACTTCTTGCAATTCTGCCTTTGATTTTAAAGATATGTACATGTCAGTACTCTTATTTTTTTTCAAAGTGTACTGTCCTATCTAATCAGTCTTTTCATATCTGAATCTATCTTGAACCTCTGTGTTATCCTTCCCTTCAACTTCTCTGATTTGAAGATATCCTTTTTGATTTGAAGGAATGGAACTGCAGACAGTATTTAAGAGTAATGCTTCACACAAATCTACATAGTAATACAAGGATATTTTCTGTTTACTCTCTAATGATATTCTAATTATTCTTAGGATTTTTCTGACTGCTACTTTGGCAATGCTTTGACTGCTACTGTCAAATGTCTTTTCAAAATTAATATCCCCACATCCTCAAAGATGCCTTGCAAGAACTCCACACATTTGTAGACAGATGCCCTTATAAAAGCCCTACTGGCTTCTGTTCACTAGATCCTCCTTACCCATATGTCCACTAATCCCAGTCTTATCACAGCTTCTGATTCTTTGCAATGGACATGTCAGTATCAGGGACTGGGATCTTCTGAAGCTACTTAAAAATTGGTACTGCTTCTGCCACCTTCCATTCCTTTAATACCGAAGCAGTCTGAAGTAAGAAACCACATGCTAAAATTAGAAGTTCAGCTGTCTTATTCTTTGCATTCCTTCATGCCATCAAGGGCCCACTCAGTCAAAACAACTTTTGGTACTTTCTGCTATAACTTATTCTGTAACTCTTGCATTTGACTTTGCAGGCCATTAGGGATTTTACAGCCTTCTACTGTATTCCCTGTAGGGTCTTGTTTCACAGGCTGAAGGATACTAGTGTCCTAATCTGCCATTATTCTCAAGCTATTCCATGGACTTATTGAGTCTTCTCAGCTTTCTCTGTAACCTTTATACTTCTGATGAAAGGTCAAAACTTTACAAGGAGAAAAGTGGACTGGAAAACTGCACATAACAGTCCCAGGTCCTTAGGATTCTATGGCTGGGAGCGACAAAGAAGCTAGGCACCAGTCCACAGACATGACCAAGATGGAAGGGGCATTAAATGAGGCTGGCCCCCTACCACAGACAGGGACATCTTCAACTAGACCAGGTTGCTCAGAGCCCCGTCCAGCATACCTTCAAATGTTTCCAAAGATGGGTCATCTACAACCTCTGCCTGTTCCAGTGTTTCATTATCCTCACGGTGAAGAATTTCTTCTTCATATCTAGTTTAAATCTACCCTCTTTCAGTTTAAAACCATTACCCCTTGTCTTATTGAAACAGGCCCTGCTGAAACATCTGTCCCAGTCTTTATTACAGGCCCTCTTTGGGGTATTTGACTGAAGCTGTGAATTGCCTCCTTGTAAAAGATTAAAACATATTTCACAGTAATACATCCAGATAAATCAAGACATCTCTGTGGAATTGAGCTCTTTGGAGAATTTGCTCTCTGGAATAGGTCTCCAAGTAAAGCTAGAAGAATCACTTTAGGTGGCAAACTGCAGATGTCAGACTTCTGTGAGGAGTTCCCTTTTGGAGGCTCCTTGCCCAAGCTCCAACTGCACGAAACTGAAGGCAAAGAGGCAATTCACAGCTTCAGTCAAATCCCCTACTGTGAAAGAGCTGTTTGTGATTTGTACTGCCCTAGAACTGTCTTGAAACATTTCCCTCCATTTCCATCTCAAGGATGGATTTTCAGTACCATTACGACACAATTATTTTAAACTGGAATAGAATATAGGAGGATGTAGGTTCAAAAGGAGGTTCTGAAACCTTTAATCCAACCACCTGCTCAAACCAGAGCTACTGAAAATGCAGATGAGATTCCTCATCCAGCCAATCTTTGAAAATCCCCAAGCATGGAAATTCCACAGCTTCTCTAGGTACCTGTTTCATATTTAAGAACCCACATTCTGATTTTTTCCCCATAGATTTAGTCACAACTTCCCTTGCTGCCTCTATTCTCCCCACAACTGTCCTTGAGGCAGTAAAAGACAGCAATCAGATCCCCTCTTTGACTTTTCTTTTCCAGGCCAAACAAATCCAGCTCTGTCTGCATCTTCTCAGTTCACCTCCATCCCTCTACAGCTCTTCATCTTAGTGGCAAATGTTATTTTTCCTCTGTACTATCTGGAAAGTATTTGCCTTTTTTTTCTTTTTAATTTTTTAAAAATGCGTGTTGCTACGCTACAATCCGTACACGGCTAAAACATAAAGGCACTGCTGGAGAGTTTGCTGGAACACCCTCCTACCACTTTCCCACTCATTTGATGCACTATTAACAGAAGGAGGCACAGATTTGCTAATAAAATGTTGTTTCCATCACTCTGTCTTAATGTACAGAGAAAACCACCGTGATAAAAAAAAGTGACACAGAATCAAGTTGCTCCAGTTATACTGTGTTACTTGAGCTACCATAACTGATCATATACATGCTGATAGCAAACACTGAATTGGAGGAAAATCCATATGTTAGATGAATATTAAAGAAAGAGATAATTATGGCCAAGGCCCATACGAGTCTGCAAGAAAACAAAGGGGTTCGTGGGCACGGCTGAGCTGCTTGTATAGGCTTTTTGCAGATCTTGGCAAGCTGCACAAGAATTCTGTCACATTTGGAGTACCTCAAAATTTTTGTGTTTTAATTAAAGCCAGAAGTACTGTGTTGTTCGGGAAGAGTTTTTTGGTGTGGAATACAGGATTATTTTGGATAGGGTGGTGGAAGGAGATGAAAAAACTTTTGAGATTTTGGAGAACTGTACAGTCCAGCCTTTTTCTCCTGGTCCTAGGAAAGGTATTCCTCAGCCAGATATAAACACGTGCATGGAAATCTTTAAAAAATCCGAATGCCAATCCACAGTACCATGCATCACACTGATAGCAAAGAAAGGCTCCCACCTGATAGTCTGGCTTGGTGAAGTAGTCTAGGCTTGCAATGTGATCCAGAAAAAGGTGGAACTCTGAAGGCATGTGTTTTAGCAGCATTCGGTGTTCATATTTTTCTTTTATCATGCCAACTTGCTCCTGGAGGAAAAAAATAATCTCAGAGCCAAGAATCTCTTCTATTGCTTCATATTTATATAGGCTTTTCTCTCCTAGAATATCACCTAGTCTTATTCCTGGAATACAGCCTCTTCCAGCACAGTGTCTACACACTTCTCCTTCTCACTGTCTCGAGTACAAGAAGGCTGATTACTGCAGGCAGAAGTCAAAGGGGAATCCTGAGCTAGAAGCACTCCCCAGGGTCCCTTTAGCAGAGCCTTCTGCACAGGCAATCTACTTCTTTCCAGGGATTTTATTCTCTAGCAAAAGTATTCCAAGACATCATGAACAGCTAGCTTTACTCTTTCTAACTTTTTGATTTCAAATCCCATTTAGCTTGTTTGGCACAGCAAAGCATTATCCTCCTGCCTTTCTAAAGGCTCTTTTTATTTGTCAAAAGCACAGCTCAGTCTTTCCATTTTATTTTTTGCTTTGCAAGAACAAAGTAAGTATCACTTGATCAAATATGATTAATAATGTGCATTAAAATAAAGTCTAATTACTCCAAATAAGAGAAGCCCACCCTGTGCATCAGAAAAGAAAGTTAGCATCTTGCAGCAAGATCTGATGAAAAGAAGATTCTGGCTTTACTTTAGAAAAAAGCTGCACAGAGCTGCAGGAGGAATAATAGAGAGTCATAATAATTAAAATTATTATGGAGCACCCTCTCTTAAGCACAGACACTAGGTTTCCTACCTTATCTTTGATCTTTCGCCATGGAAGCTGACCAACCGCAAACTCCACCAACATGTAAAAGAGAGACCACAGGTCATCGTGTCTACCCATCTCCTGGAGAAAAGAGAGACTAAGACTGAGGAGCAAAGTTCCACGCTGCTCAGTAGTCCAGGTGTGCTTTCCAGATGAGCTACCTCATTTAAAAGGCAGGAAGAGAAGTCATACTTCCCATTCAATGACTAAAGAAGCCAAATTAAAGACTAAAGATACAAATCCAAGCTTTTATTAAACTTGGCAATGTCAATACAGTCACCTGAATAACCTCATTTGTTTTCATTTTTGTGAATATATTAGCAAAGGGTTTTTTATCTATACAAGAAAACACAAGTTTTCTATAGGACTGTCCCTGAGTATTCCACAGGAGTGAAATACTTATTAATGCAATGTGGAATAACCTAGATTAAGAAAAAAATCCCAAAATTTGTGTAGGACATATTTTTTATTATTATTTCTAATCTTAAATATCATTCAAACGCTTTTCACAAGACAATAATTGCTCAAGTGCTTTTGCAAAACACTTGCCATCATGCACCACAACAATTTAAAGATTTGTAACACTTCCACATACCACTCTCCTCCTGGGCTAGTGAATGGGAAATTGAAACATGGAGGTTAAGGCTGAAATTGCCAAAGCATATGAATTCATTTTTGGTGCTCAATACTCAATGTCTAGAACATGATTTCTCAGAATAGCCTGCATTATACAGCAATTTTTGTGTCTAAATATACATTCAGCTGATACCAGCTACAGCTGGCACTATTCAGCTCTTCCAAATAATTACACCTCCAGTTTCTCAGTGTCTCCCAGGAAACAGAGAATTCATGATGGCATTCAACTGTCCTCCCCACATCACACTTTCCACCTTTTGCAGACAATAACTTCTTTCCCTAAAAGAACCTGACACTTCCTTAGATGTCACAGGTCATTCTACAGACTCATCACAAGGAAAGCCAAAAACCTGGAGGTAATTCAGGAGGGCTGCTAGTTTCCATCTGGCAAGGACTTAGCATAACTTAGAATCACAGAATTATATAATCTGGTGAGTTGGAAGGGACCCATTAGGATCATTGAGTCCAACTCCTGGCCTTGCACAGGACACCCCAAGAATCACACCATGGGCCTGAGAGCATTGTCCAAACTTAATGTTTACTGTCTACAAAGGAACATTACTGAAATAGGATATAGGAGCATTTTGAGAAGAATGTTGAATGAGACTTCTGGAAGTGCTCAGAATGAAACAGGCCAGACACTATGTAAATAATGGTTCTTTTCAAGGAAAAATAACCTAGCCCTCATTAGGTGGCTCTTCACCTGACGGTACAATTTTAATATTAAAAATTACAGGCAAAGAATGGATTTGGGGACCTGGCACTTGCTAATTCCCAGCCGAGTTCTGCTAGAAACTAGCAGCAAGTAGCCTGGCACTTACCCAGGTCTCCCCTTAAGTGTGTGGGGGGTGCCCTTAAAAAGTGTCTGATAATGAAATAATTACAATCACTAAGGCTGACAACTAGAGTGGATCCAATAACTGAATCATAATTTTGATTTTACAACCTTGACCACCTAATGGAAATCATTTGATATACTAACTTCTGTAGATAAAAAAACAAAACTGATGCCTCTTACTCTTCTGCTCCTGAAAACAGGTTTCTAAGGGGAAATAATCTTACTTTCAACCCCTTATAACCCCAAAATACTCACTCGGTTTTTGTGTGCATTGACAGAGGCATAGCGGACTGTTCCTCGAAAACCAGCAACGTTGCGAGGCTGAAGGGAGACAAGAGAAAATCTCAGAGACAGGGCAGATGACTAAATGCCCTGCGCAGCTAACTCCTGAGAACTTCTTGTCTATACTGTTATATGTACCCAAGAGTTACAAAGCTCTTACTGCCTTCTTGTGCTCTAGCAGCCAGCTAAACAGACAGCAGTCTCCAATTCTGTGTTTCTAGAAAAGATTATTTTACAGAGAAGGCAAGGTGGTTACAGTGATATGTTAGAACAGTAATAGTCTAGGCATGGAGATAAGAACATTATCCAGGATTATATTTTCCTTTTTTCAACTTCAGGTCAAAGAAGAAGCTAGTAAAGAAGTGCAAGTGCAAAACTGAGTCATGAATAACATGAGCTAAGCAAAGCCTGAAGATATTCTGGTCAGGATGAAAACGGGGATCGCCTACTCTGATACAAGGCAGATGACCATAGACCATACACGCTTCCTGACAATGCTAGTTAACATCTTCTGTAAGACTTCAACAAATTAAGAACCCTATCTTCCAGAGTTCTTACTTTTTTCCAGATTCTTCCCACTATATTTTAGACCATGTATCTTTATTTTCTCTTTCTCTGATTCTTCTTTTCCTGTATTTGGAAAGTAAAGGCTCAATACAGTGGCTGTGGAACAGCACTCCTGTGACTATTTCTCCAACCTGGAGGCTTTCTCTCTTTTGGGGGTGAACAACTCTTCCAACTCTTTCTACTGCTGCCTCCACAAGATCATTATCTATGTGAGTTCACTTAATGAAGATGCCATTGTTCTGAAAAACTTGCATTTAAATAATGACATCCAAATCCTTTCAGTTGAACTAGAAGCACCAGAGTTAATCAGAGTTAACAGAGTGCTTTCAAAATTCTTGTAGCAAAATCAGGTTCAGGCCCACACTTCCTCCATCTTAAGGCTAAGCTTGGGCAAAAAACTAAACATACTCATAATGAAGTTCCTAGTCTAGCAGAAAATTGAGCACATTAATAACAAGTCTATTTGAGTAATTTGTCCCATGTAGGTCAGTTGATTCAGGTTTGTTCTTTAAGCTGTGCCTATGCTTTCAAAACTATGCCTAAAACTCTGTAGTTTTGTTCCAGGGCACCCTTCTGACACTTTAAATACGTACAGTTCAGTTGCTTCCTTTTGGGAAGAGGGAAGTTGCTCTGAATTTCAACATTCTCAGAAAGAATAAAACTTCAAACATTTATTAAGAAAGTTCATTAACACCATGCCATGAGCATGTACACCTGTATGGTGTACAATGCAGCTCTTAAGTTAGTGACTCCAAGCAAAAAAAGCTGCAAGTCTATCTTACAAGCCCTTTAAGCTAATCAAATACTCCACAAGAAGAACCTCTATGCACATCCCATGCACTTAATGCAGCATTTAATCTTGCAGTACACCAGCCTGAGCTATATGATACTTATTTAGCAGCAGGTAATAGCAGAGATATTATACTGGTGTTCCTCTACCTCGTTTCTCTCAGAGCATGCAATTTAGGATTTTCACTGACAAATGACTGCAAAATAGTTTCAGAATTCCAGGGAATTCACTGATGCGAGTTCCCGAAAAGCAGAATACTGGCCACTGGAATATATCTGTTGAACCAGCTGTCACCATAAATTTTCTCTACATACTCAAAAGCAAGAGGACATTCCTCTTTTCTACTATGAATGGAAGCTAGGGTGCTTTGATACTTTTCATAAGACATAAGACTGTATTGTGAACAATTCTAACATGTAATCCATAATGTTTTCATAACAAATATTATTCAATGTTTGCAGTCCATGGAAGTTTCATGTTCTTTCCTGACTTCAATGTCTTCAGTTATCAACTGTGTATGTACTCAATCAAATACCATGTGTGCTGGTTTCACTATGATTGGCAATGTCTCTGAAAATCATTTTAGATGATACTTACTATTTCTGGCAGACAGGCTATCTTTGCAGTCTTTAATTAGATCTGTTCTGAAACCAATGCTAGGCAGTTTCCAAATGTTACTTCCCTCCTCTTTCAGAAGCAAACCAAAAGCCCAGCCATCTTTAAACTGTGCATCTGTCCCTCAGCCAACATCACTGGCTGCTCCTCAAGCCAGTCCTGCTGCTGAACCCCAAGGTCTCTCTCTCTAGTTCTCTTTCATGTGGTACCTCAGTGAAGGGTACTGCAACTAAGCAAGACTTTGCAATTGCTTTGGTAGGATCTTTAGAGTCTTTTGAACAAAACAGGTAGATGCTAACCCTGTAACAGCATCTTTTTCTCCTAAAGGCTGCACCTCTTTTAACCATATTTGACTGCTTTGCCAGTCAGAAGGCAATTAGTCATGCGTTTTGACTGTGTCACTAATCACTTCAATCAAATATTTCCCCAGCTGTGGAGATACCTTTTTTTTCATCCAAACAAACAGCTCCTGCCTGAGCATTTGTTGTAGCACATGCTGTATACCCAACTGTTATTGACTTTTGTTCTGAATTCACCAACATTGATTTTCCAGATGATTTCTTTACACACTTCATTTCTTCAGTTAATAAATTTCATCCCGCCACTGCATTGTCCAGTAGTGGAAAAGAGTCTGGATAAAACATCCTTATTGTCCAGACCAATCCACATCTGACACAGAGTAGAAATTGTTACAGTTAGGAGGTTCAGATCATGGCATCCTATAAAACCCAATTGATTTGAATCCCAAAAATGATGAATATATAATAAGCTAGCAAGTTGAAATACAATTTTCAACTATGCATGATTTATTTTTAATTTTTTACACATCAGTATTACTATAAAAAATGTTATAAAGTATATCTGTTCTCGCATTCATTCTTGTGTCTACCACAAAGCTGAAGTACTTTATTACACAGTGCTGTCGGGGAGATGTCACAGATATGAAGTACATTGCATTAGAAGCTTGATTTAAAATGAGTTTTAGCTTGGGAGAATGTGTTAGATCTACCATAGAGCAAAAACTATACTCTGTGTTCCTTTCACTACATTAGCAATATAGACTACCTCACAAAGACAGAACTAGGTAACAAAATCCTATATGAAGTGGATGCATTGCTCCAAGCTGTGCTCTTTTCCACCCATCAGCTTTTCATCATTCTCCAGGTCAAACACCTGTGATCATTTTTATTTCAAGTGCCAACAGTATCTCCCTTGTGATTCACATGAAGTCTGTCTTTCCAGTACACTCCCTTTATTTGAGGAGTGCTTGTATTTCTTCATTAATCTGAACCCCATCTCCTTATACCATGTTCATTCATAGAGATTAGAATTTTTCCTTTTGCCTCACTTGTCCCTAGACTGATATTTTGAATGTCCCAGTTTCCAGCTTCCTTCCCAAAAACTTGTATTTGTATGCCAGTACTTTCCTTCTGCTGTTTCTTAAGACTGTGGTACTCTCATGGAACATGATCCCTGGTTCTTCCCCTACTTTCTGGAAGCCTGTGCAAACACCTCATGAGATCCACCACCTTTGCCCCTGGCAGGCCTGCTGTCATCTAGGATCATTAACTCATCTCTCCTGGAACCAGAAAAAGGATTTTCAGCAATAAGAACGTGAAAAGAAAGTTAGCACAGATCAAAAAGAAGGTGGTAAGAGGAGAGAGAAAATGCCACAGATCATGGAAAGCACTTGAAGATATATCTTGGATTGAAATGACTTGTTGGAAAGGTTGTGATAAGCAGGA
Source organism: Cephalopterus ornatus (assembly GCA_013396775.1). NCBI lineage: Eukaryota > Metazoa > Chordata > Aves > Passeriformes > Cotingidae > Cephalopterus > Cephalopterus ornatus. The sequence goes on along the minus strand of VZRE01005404.1, from coordinate 6,482 downwards.
AAAGTGAAAGAAAGCTTTAACTGAATGAAAAGGAAGAATCTCTGTGAATTCTAGGAATCTTCTGCTTCTTCAGTTAGGCTCATGGGGGAAATGCAGGGATACGCATCTCCACCTCTTCTGTTGGGAACAAAATCTGCACTTCTAATATGTGTTTTGATTTGCTAATTTAAACAGCATCACTTTGTAGAATCATTAATGATAGCAACATATTTTATCCCAGTGGGGAGTCAGAAATGAATAGAGGAAGCTGGACCCAGAAATGTAAGATGGGAGAATTTCCCTCCCCTTGCCTCTGAAACCACAGAAGTGACAAAATCACAGTCTCTGGCACCACCCAAATATCTGCAAGCCCCTCAGACAGAATCCCAATTGTTCTAGGCCTTTGCATCACATTTAGGTAGCTGTCACGATCCTGCTGAAAAACAAACATATCATGAGGAAAAAAAGAAAACCAGGTGTAATTTGGACTTCCGTATATAACAAAAGCACAAAACAAAATGAAAACCCAGAAGCATGGTGATGGCTCACTCACAACTCATAGCAGAGATGGTTACGAGCAGCGGATGGGAAGCCAACGCATCAAACACAGCCTCAAAAGAAGAGCCCAAAAGAACTGTAAAACAGAGAGAAACCCAAAGAAAAATATGATAAAAACCAACAAAATGAGAAAAAAAATTAAACAGAAATGAATTAAAAACCAATTCAATATTATATCCCAACAGAAACCTGTGTCTTGTTTAGCTCTTGCCATCTCCCAGCACCATTCCCACATTGTATTTAGACATGAAGCACTGAATTTAGACATGAAGCATTGAGTGAGCCTATGTGGTTTGTGAGTGCTCTGTAAGTGGTGAGAGGGGTCCCCCTAGAGACTACCTTCCCCCTGCTCACATATCGCACCTAATAGTGTCAAAACAAAGGTGACAGCAGAAATGCATACAGCCTTACTGGGTCAGCTGTATGGTTCTGCCGTGATTTTCCTTTCTAAAATTATCTGATGTACACACCTCCCTTCCTCCCCCAAGCAAACTGATCTAAAAACCAGCAAGGGGATTTGCTCTCTCATCTCTTGCCCTTTTCATCCAGAGCAAGTTCTAAAGTTAGTGCATGGGTTTCTAAAAATGAACAGCAATGTCCCCTTCCCCATTTGAATTGTCATGGGTTCTCACCCAAGGTATTAGTTTTTTTTCTGCAACCACCACCTTGCTTTCTCACCATCAATATCCATACAATCACTGGCTTGTCAACTTTACAGGCTTCACAGCTGCCAAGTTCAGGCATGTTCCCCTTCCCTGATGACTTCTGCAGTGCTTCATCTAGAAATAGCAGGGTCTCTGCTGTCTGTGGGGGGATGTAGAACGGGGGTTGAGAGAGAGCAGGATGAAAGTCAGTGCTGCTTTTAGGTTACGTGAGCTGTCACTCTATCTGAGAATGGCAAAGTATGGAAATCTGAGGGCCATCCTGATCAGAGGCAAGAACTAATATTATAATATATTATATAACCTTAAAACTGAATTCAGTGAACTGAGGAAAGACTTCAGCTGAGAGATACGTATTCCAACAGAAATCAACTAATCAAAAGCAATCCACACAATGGAGTTTTCTACTTGAGTCTTACTATTCCTCTTTCCTAAAAATGTGCAAATTCTAACAATTCCATAAATTTTGCATGAAATTTAGCTTTGAGAAAGCTATTTAAGTCTCCTACTATTCTTTCCAAAGCAAAAGACCCTAAGGAGATAAGTTAAAATGCCATAGTTCCTACTTTACTTTAGGAGGGTTCAAAATTTCCAATGGATTTTAACATCACTAAAGACAAACACAATTTTGTCTTTCTAAATAGTATGCGCCAACCCCTCATCATGCAATTCCTGCACCTGAATTTGTGCTGAAGATAAGAATGCCTTTATCACATTAGAAACAGGGCTAAGAATGAGCTATTTTTTTTTTGTTCCAATAAAAAGCTTATTTCACTTGTAATCCTATTATTCAGTTATCATGATTTTTAACAAGAGAATTTTGGCCTCAGAATTGAACTTCTTTCTTATACAGAATGTCCCATAGGGGAACAAGTAGCACAGAATATCTCCATGGAAAGCACGAAAAGTGCTAAGCAAGAAAGATAAGATTTTCATGTGCTGTAACAGAACAGGGGAATTGCTGAAATGGAAATGTTTTGGAGACCATTGTAGAGTGTTAGTCACATCTCTCATTTGGGATTTACAGCTCATAAGGCTTTCCTGGAGTCAGATGGAGATGACAGTCCTTTTCTATAAAAACGAAGAAGACAAAAGGCAGTTGTGGTAACCACTGACATGCAACAGACTTAAGTTCAAATCTCTCCATCCCTTGAACAGACATGAAAACCACACCTCTCTCCTTCCAGAGTAAACCCTTATCCCTAAGCCACAGGGTGCTCTGAGATGCAAGTTTAAGAACATACAGGTTGGAAAGGATATCTTTTGCCCAGAATAACTGAATAATTATTACCAAGAGAGAGCAAGTGTATGACCTGGCAGCAAATGCACTTATCTGATGGAGAGGAGACTTGAACTGCAATCCAACTCAACATTCCCTTGCCCAGGGAGAAAATCTCCTGTTTTCTCACCACCAGCCACAGTAATAGTTTTAAGTTCCTCTCTCTGTTCTCCATTGGGAAGAATAATCAGAGCTTCATGTGGAATAGCATCGACCAGAAGGAATGACACATTCAGCTGAAATGTAACCCCCACACACAGCTTGGCAGTAAAGGCACTCAGAAATGGAAAATGGGATCTCAGTCCCCTGTAGGCATATATAGGATCTGAGCCTGAGTTGTCCTTCCTTTTCCCTCACCTCTTTAGCACAAGAGCTCTAATTAGAGAGCGCTACGTAAAATAAAACCAACAACAACCTCAGGTAGATAATCTGTGGTCACCCTCGCTGAACCAGCGCTTCCAGGAGGTGAAAGCAGAGAAGTAGCTAGTTGTAACAAGATACAAGAATCCCTGAATGCTAAAAGATTTTCAAATCCATCAGCTAGTCTGCTTTTCATACATTTAATTTCACCGGCACTTGCTTTCTGTAGCTGTGATGTTTTAAACCAAAACATGATCTCCCTTCTCAAGTTCAAATTTGCTACTCCAACAATGACAGTAACAAGAATCTTAACAAAATTTTCATGTTGATCTTTTTTATAACTAACTCAGTCCCATAAAAACATCATTTTTGTAATATATTAAATGTGCAATATTTTTTAAGACTGAGGTCCATTCTTTTTCCTTTTTATCTCTATGTGAACAAATGTGAATATGCTGTGCTTTCAGCCTTTCTTGTGACTACCTTTTTATAACACAAAGTTTGAGAAAAAAATTATATCCCGTCCTAAGCTAATATAGTACTACAGCTCCATAAATCTGTTATTCTACTGCAAAAAGTTCATCTCCTACATAATACTACTGATTTACATATATTTCAAATACAGAATAAGTATAAAACTACTGGGCTTCTATGTTTGAATATTTGGGGTATCAGGATGTAGAAGTTACTATCCTTTGTCTTCTTTTATAGCTCATTTTCCAGTGGGGAGAAAACTACCTAGTAGAAAAACATACCATAATCTCCTTTTCTAATACCTTGCTCACTGCAATGAAGTTTATTTTAAACACTACGCACAGACAGTTGGAAAACAAATACCCTTTTTCTCAATTAGCCAACACATTTCTGCAGCTTCCCTCATGCTCTTCTAAAGAGGCTATGCACTGTCCTGCCTACAACATCATCTCTCTGCCCACTGACTCACAGAGCCACCCTCACACATGTACAAGTCTCTTCAGCAAGGCACTGAAAACTACTGCAGTGCAGTCTGAGCCACGAGGAGATCGAGATCTAATCAGCTGCAGCTGACTAAGCTAAAATAAAATGCTTGCTGAGCAGAACATTCCAGTGCCATATCCTGCAATGGGAGAGAGACTTCAGGAAAAAAATAGCCTTCCTCTATTATCAAATAATTAACACCAAGCTGCTAAAGCCTTGAACATTTTCAATTAATATATGTGGGGCCACAGGGAATAAATTTCTGAAGGCAGGGTGTCACAGACAGGGAAGAGGTGTAATGCTTTTTGTTCTGCATGTTAGTGACAAAACTAGCAGACCCAAGCAAAGACCAGTAATGATCAAGTTATTGTCCAAAACCTGACCTACATTAGCACAGAAGACCTTCATGACTCAGAACATCTCCTTGATATAAGCATACATTGTTCATCATTTGCATAACAAGGTTTACACTTATTTCCCCCTTCAAGTTCAAATTTTCTTCTCAGCCTTAGCTCTCCATGTCAAAGACATTCTGCTAGTCCAGCTCTCTGCTATAAATACTAATGCGAGATGAAAAATTTAACTTGTGTGCTTTCTATAGAAGATACTTACACAAATTTAAAAAATCCACAGTTTTTCAATTCATTCCCCAGTTGCTTGGTTCTGTTGTCCTAAGATGTGCATCAACACTGACTGCTTTCAAGGCAAAGGTGGGTCATACAATCAGGACATCAGAATGAATAAGATTGCTCATGTCTCTATCTGAACCATGGCAAAAGGTTGCATCTAGGGGAAATAATAGTTAAATCCCTAGAAAAAGATCTCTGCATCCCGTGTATCAAGTTTGTTATGGAAGGTCTTGGGATTCTCCACAAAATGGGCAGAGGTGAGTAAGGTAATGGGAAGAAATCAGGAAGAGAAAACGAGACTTGTTTCTCAGAAGAATATCCCCTGCATCCATAAGCTATTCACTAGTATTAAGTTATTAACTAGTATTTTACAGACTTTTATAAAATTCCTTTCATTCATCTTCTTGTGCATGTTATAAACACAATCTTTTCCATCCCTCTTCACACCAGTTTGTCATTACTGTCTTCTAAATACTGATTAGATCTGCAGTACCTTCTTTGAAACCAGATGGGTGGTATCTTACACATCATCAATATATTTGTATAAAAGCATTAGAAAAGGTTGTGTAGTTTTCATCATCCTATTCCATACAGACCATAACAATTGCATCCCTGGCTCTATTTATCTCTGGTAACCTGCCTCCAGTCTTAAAGAAGACAATTCTGGATATCCTACAGGTAGGATATATGTAGCTGGGTAGATGCCTTCTGTTTAATCTGGCATATGCAATACTAATTTTTAAAAGGTATCAGTATCTGAGGGGAGAGTAGCAAGAGTATGGTAGCCAGGCTCTTCTCGGTGGTGCCAAGCAAGGACAAGAGGCAAATGGTAGAAACTGATGCACCTGAAATTCCAGCTGAATGTGAGGAAGAGCTTCCTTACTGTGCAGGTGGACCAAGAGCTGGAACAGATTGTCCAGAGAGGTTGTGGAGTCTCCAACACTGGAGATATTCAAGAACCATCTGGATGCAATCCTGTGTAATGTGCTCTAGGATGATCTTGTCTAAACAAATGACTCACTGTGGTCTCTTCCAACTTTACCTATTCTGTGAATCTGTGTGTGATTCCTCTCTCCAGCATTAGATCACTCACCCAAAGTTTGGAAGTCTAAGGTTTGAAAACTTCCTCTCCTACAGGAGTTCCTGCATTCTTACTTGGCAGCAGAATACCACAAATATCACGTATTTAAGCCCTGGGCAGAATGGGAGCACACATATTGGAATCTCTCTCATTGAAGCTTTACAGCTGTGCACAAAATTAAGACATATTCCCTAGAAGAGGGACATCAGGAGACTCACAGCCCTGGACATGGCCCTGTTTATTGTGGGTGACTTTAACCTGCCGGATATCTGCTGGGAGCTCAATACTGCACAGAAGAGGCAGTCTAGGAATTTCTTAGAGTGTATAGAGGACAATTTCCTTCATCAGCTGGTAAATGAGCCTACCAGGGGTAAGGCCCCGCTAGACCTACTGTTTACAAACAGAGAAGGGCTGGTGGGAGATGTAGTGGTTGGAGGCTGCCTGGGGCATAGTGACCATGAGATAATAGAATTTTCAATACTCAGAGATGCAAGGAGAGCCATCAATAAAACCTCTACACTGGACTTCCAGAGGGCAGATTTTTGCTTATTCAAAAGACTAGTTCAGAGCATATCCTGGGAAACAATGCTTAAAAACAAGGAGGTCCAGGAGGGTTGGGCATGCTTTAGGCAGGAGATTTTGACTGCACAGGAACAGGCTATACCAGTGTGC
>VZRE01005403.1:0-15459 GCA_013396775.1 Cephalopterus ornatus | reverse complement strand
AAACAAAACAAAAAACCAACCAACCAAACGAAACGCCCAACAAACTCACCTACAAGAGCTGGTTGTGCCCTGTCTGCTTGCTCTGCCACACCCCTGTTTGCCCACTCCTGTTGGATGCGTTCCTTTGGAGGCCCTTATATAGCCTCCCCTAGCACCTGCTAACAAGCCTGACTCACCCTTCGCTCACCTCAATAGGTTCCCGAGGAGAAGCCAAGCCTAGGCAGGAATGATTAGGAAGAGTCTACACCATGATCTTAAGTATTAGGTCTACAACTGAGTTGAAAAAGCTGAGTCACTTCATGAGGAATACAAACTCCATTGTGCTGAAGTAAATAATTGGTTTTTTTTCACTGAAGAAAGTGGAAAAATATGAGCTGCGGAAGGACTACAGAAGCTACATGAAGAGAAGAGAATAAACATAACTCCAAGTTTGAGAATATTTATTTAATATGTAACTACTCATATAAAGAAATAGATACAAACCCAAAAGAAACATGATAGCTTCATTATACCATGACTACAAATAAAAGGAGTATCCATTAAGAACCTACTTCCTGAAAAAAATTACACGGCAGATCCAAGTAGCAAAGCAGTACAAGTTAGGGCAGATTTAAGTAAAATACTTAGATAAACTAAGTCAAAGCTAATCCCTGAAAAACTTGCTGACCATACAAAGTAACATTTGTCTGCTCAAAAATGTTTTTTTGGTCAGCTGTGCTTCAGATAGCAAAGTTTTGGTTTATTCAGGTGAGTGTTCATTAATCATTTGTGGTGAGATAAGGTCATAGGCTCTTACTGAACTTTTCTTGAGTATTCCGAACCCCTTCAATATGTTGACCTCACACTGAGCATCAGCTGTGACATTGAAAAGTTTTTCAATTAAATTTATATGTAGCTGGTTATTTGGCATCCATCATAGTACTGATACTACTGTAGAAATTCCTTTATTTATGGACTTCTGTGTCAGATTAATATTCATGTGGAATATTTAGCTGAGAACACTGTATTTTTAGCTTCCTTTTTTTTTTTTTTCTGGAAGAAGAAAATTCCCATAGTCTGGTGGAGATTTTTGCATTGATCCAGAAAAAAGGTAACTTTGCCAAATGTTAAAAACAAAATATGGCTTTTAGTCAAGTAGATTTTTATTTATTTAAAACAATTAACTTGTTCTTAGTGTGGTAATGTTGCTGAATACCATAAAATGAATACTGTTTAATATTATGAAAGAAGACTTCAAAATACCAAAAGACACAGTGAAAAAGAAATAACTGACCAGAGTCTCCTAAACAGAGCATTTTACCTTTTCAGCACAAAGCTGTAGGGAATGTGTAAGTTGCTATATGCAAATTACCTTCACATAATCCATCAAAGACACCTTTGGAGTCCATCCAAAAATAAAAAAAAAAACAAAAAATCGTGAAGAATTATGCATGTTACCCTTTCAAAGAAGAATGAGAATGTTCTAGAAAATTGACACTTTTACACAGTGTTTCATCAGGAAGAAATTCTTTACAGACAGGGTAGTCAGACTTTAGAATGGACTGCCCAGGGAGATGGTGGATTCTCCATCCCTGGAGGTATTTAAGGAGAGACTAGATGTGGCACTTAGTGCCATAGTCTAGTAACTGTGGTGGTAGTGGATCAAGAGTTGGACTTGATGATCTCAGAGGTCCCTTCCAACCCGTCTGATTCTATGATTCTATGATCACTTACATATAATACTTTCCTGGAGGAAGATAACAGCTGCTATGTCTGTATAATAAATTCCCTAGCAAAGGGAGATTCAACGATTGAGGAAGACTGTGTGCTAACTCATCCCTTTCCTGCCTGCCCTCCTATACACTAGGAAGGCCATTGAACTGGACAGAAAACAAAGTCAATCAAGCAGTTGATCAAAGAAGGAACAGAACTAGAGCCGAGGAAAGTCAACTCATTTAGACAAGAAAAATGGCTCTTTATATGACTAGCATAATACTTTAATGAAAACTGAACAGAAGAAATATGTCCAGTAGGTTATGATTTTGAGATTTGTCCACAAGGAGCAGCGTTCTTCATAGAAAATCCTCATCAAGTCAGAGAAAAACTCGAGGAAAAACTCAGAGAGCAACTGCATTTAAATGTTATTGGCTCTTGAAGCTGGAATAACATATGCTTTCACAAGTGGTATAGAGAGCTTGCATGACATTGAATACATTTGCTACTGGCTTTGATAACATGTCAGCCTTAGTGAATAAAAAAATATACTAGATTGTTCATTAAGTGTAAATTTGCATTTGAGCCTGGAACTGTCTCTGAAGCGTTCAACTAGTAACTATGCTTCATGTTATATTCTGGGTAGTCTCAGTTTCCAACAAAAAGTTAAATTTTTGCAACACTCATACAAGGCCTATTGAATTTGGCCTACTCCCCAATGAAGGCTGGTGGAATTAATTTAGATAGAAAATTTCTGTGCAGGGGAAAGCTTTCACTGATGTGCTGTCTCAGTGGGGCCACAGTGTGTTCAGCCAGGAGTGGGAAGATGTTCTCAGCACATTGATGAAAGGAGGTAACAGAAAAATCTAACATCTATCAAGTGTGGGTGAATAACTTACTCATTAGTAGAAATATTGTTTGCCTACCTGTATAGTGCCTGAAAGGGAAGTAATAGAAAAATCTAGTATTTATCAAGTAAGTGTAGGTGAACAGCTTAATCACTACTAGAAGTATTCAGCCTAAGAGGAAGGAGTGCAACAGTTTTGATGAATCAGAACAGAAGACAGAGTGAATGGGATCTTAGCCTATAACAAAGCATTTGGAGTGGTCTAGTGTTTCCCTCCTCCAAAAGAAGCTGTAGAGGTTGCCACAAATAGAACCATAGAATCATAGAATATCTCAGGTTGGAACGAGCCCATAAGGATCATTGAGTCTGACACCCTGCTCCTCGTATAACTACCTAAAACTGGATCATATGACTAAGAACATCATCCAGAGGTTCCTCAAAGATGTTTTGACAGGCTTGGTGCCATGACCACATCCCTGGGGAACTTGTTCCACTGACTGACAACCCTCTCTGTGAAGAACCTTTTCCTAATGTTAATTTTGAACTTCCCCTGACACAGTTTCATTCCAATTTCTCATGTTCTATTTCTGGTCACCACAGAGGAGATAAGCGTCTCTCCTTCCACTGCCCCACCCTGTCACAGAAGCTGTAGACTGCCATGGGGTCACCCCTCAGCCTCTTTTTCAAGCCAGACAAACCAGATGATTTCAGCCACTCCTCAAAAGTCTTGCCCTCAAGACCTCTCACCATCCTAGTCAGCCACCTCTGGGAACATTTCAACAGTTTGGCTGTTTTGAATTGCTTTAATTTTGTATCTTGTAGCAATTTTTTTTTTTAGTCCTAAAACAGTGTAGAATATATGTATGGCTTTGAACAGCAGAAGTAATCTGAGCATGAAGTGGAACAAAATTATTTCCATTGTTTAGGAGTACTTCAGTAGTAGCAAAAGGATGCATTCTTGTGACAGTGCTCTGAGTCTGATTGGAACAGTCTTCTGACCAACCTACTTGAAAAGACAACAAAACAGAAAGAAAAAAACCTTGAGTAACAGCAGTGATAAACCAAGAAAGTGTTACAGAAGAGCCTTAAACTATTTCAAATTCAGTTGTCTGTGTGTTGCCTTACTAGTTCTGTGAACCACAGTGAGACAAATTCAAAAGGCACATCTTCTCCTGTTGCTGTGTGCCTTACTGCAGCACTTAACAAAAATATTTATCCAAGAGAAAAAAAACAATTCATCTTGAAAGATTTGTAACTTAAGCACACAGATGAAGGAAAGAACTGCCAGTTCCAACACATTTGCACCCATCTCTGGTCAGACACATACTGCTGAACTTGTGAAGCCTTGCCTCACTGGCTTGCAGTTTGACTACACTTTGTCTGTGGGCTGAGTATTAGGTCACAATGGCTTATTTATGCATATTGTTCATTTGCTAATTTTAACTATTTAAGCAGCCGGAGGACAGAGCATTAACATTTTTCTGTCTAATGCACCAGTGTATGACCACAGGCACCTCTTCTACCACAGAACTGGAAAATTTATTACTCCTTGCTCATTCTTCCATCCCAGCAGATGTTGTTTCTCTGGACTTAGAAACCATTTTTAAAAAGAAGGAATTGCACTCAAAGGGTCAAATATCAGCCCCTAGCAGTGGTGTCCTGGCACAGGAGCAGCCAAAGCAGTCTCCATGTGAGGTCACACCACCCCATCTCAAACCTGAACCAGGTGACCAGCAGCTTCTTGTTCAGAAACTGTCGTCAACTTACCTTACAGCGATTACAGGACACCAGCCTGGGTCATTTAAACTTTCTTGCCTGCTGCAAGGTCTAGGAGCTCTGCATTTTGTTGTATTCCCTTCCATCTTTAACCTATACTTTGATTTTGTCGTAACTCCATAGAATGTACAGAAAGCAGCAGTCCAGGGAAGAAGCAGCATCAGGATACAGCAGTGAAGGCACATGTTTGCTTTGATGAGATTGGTTTTAAAGTAATAGCGTATTGTACAAATTGCCACTAAAACAGCTCTTAAAAAAAACTACGTTTTCAATGGAATTAGGCAAACAATTTCCAAGTCGTGTCTCAAAAAGACATTCCTGTTCATTCCTGCCACCTATACAGAAATATCACAGGAGAAAGTCCCAATTTGGCTAATGTTAGCTGCAGAGATGGCTGGATGCTTGACAACAAACACCCCTTTTGTGGTTCTTAAGCACCCCTCCCACAGGTTTCAAATGCAAAAAGGTCTGCATCGGAGTGAACCTACAAACAGATCTCAGAGGGTCAACCACGTCACAGCACGAGTCAAAAATTAGCATACCTTTCAGAACTAGTTCTCCAAGGTGCTTCTCAGTAAGCGGATAAAGCCACAAGCCACTGAGGGAAGGAAGAACAGTGACTCCCTTCAGGAGAGAAAAAAGGTAAACACTATCAATAACTCCTAATATGTTCATACTGCTCAGCTTGTAGAGGCCATTCTTGGATCTGGAACCACTTCAGCTAGTGGTAATACTTTACTAGAGCTAATTTGCCTAATAATCTGCTACAAGAATATTATTTGCACTGTTTTCCTCTTTTCCCTATGCCTTTCTTTCTGTTTTCCTTTTCCTTGCTTTTGTTTTTATTTTTGCAAACGATTCTGCCAAAGAGGTGTAAAGAATCTAGTGGAATTTGGGCAAGTATATTTTCTGATTTATTGAGACGTCTCCCTCTCACTGCTTTCATTTCATTAGCACTAAGTGTTTCTCCTCCCCCCTCTTTTGGCTGGTCTCACAATGCCATGACAATGTAAATTCAGCATGAGACACCTGCTCCGGAAAGCATCTTGTCCTGGGCACAAGAAACTATCCTGAAATAAGAAATTCAGAAGGAGAGAAACTTCAGCACTGTCAGCAGAGACCAGAAATGCCTCTGCCAAAATCCATGTATTGGATGACAGTTAAGCGAAGAACTACATAATCATTTAAGTGAAAAGAATGAAAGAAATGAGGAAGATGAAAAAAGTTATTTGATTGTTATATTTAGGATGTGCTAGAACAGGAATCCTGTCTTAATATCAAATATTTTTTCTGTGAAAGATTTACAGATGAAAAAACCAAACAAAACAAAACAACACCAACAGAGACTTCAAACAGGTAAATGACAGTAGAAATTGAGGACAGTGGAATCATTCAGCAAGAATTAGGCTTGGTGTGTTTTTCTTTCATTTATTCCATGAACAATTTAAAAGGAAGACTCTTACCTCTAGAAAAAAAAAAAATGGACTGCATAACAGGTTTGAAAGTCTTCCGTATTTGGGTCCAGCCTTCCTTTTCTACTATAAGAACTGGGACACCACAAAGACCTGCTATCATTATATTTGAATTTCTCCTGTGTAATTAAAATCCATTTAAAAAAAATTTGCAGATGGAGAATCTTTGTCAGTACTTGACAGAGACATTTGTTTGTCCTCAGGATTCAATATTATGTTAATTCTCCTGCAAAAACAACACATTTATAGTATACACCAGTATTTGAGAAATAATTGCAAGTTACAATAATTTGATCTAGTTAGGAATTTCCTGGAAACAAGCAACATACCATAATCAACTTGCGAGGATTTTGGTCAATTGTTATATTATCTTTTGCCTATGAAAGGATCATATGAAATAGTTATGATCAGAAAAATAACAAATATATTGCTGTACTACATGTTACTGCCTTAGTTCTTTACTTAAACATTTCCAATATGGCTGAAATACTTCAGACACAAAAAACCCCAACAAAACAAACAACAACAAAAAACATACACATGATTTCTTTTCTCTGTATAGCTTGTTTAATTCAAAAGTTTATCAAGAACCACTTGAATTATTTGGCTGTTAAACACCTTCATTTGACAGAAGTTCAGCTCTTCCAGTAACTGAAATTGATAAAGGATATCAACTCTAATGGAAAACCTCTTCTCCAAAACTCCCCAGTGGACCTTTTTTATATAAATATTAAATTCGTTGCTTCTGTTCAAATCAGATTACAATTTAAATCACATGATAATGAAGATTATATCAAGAGGATTTTCTGCATGCATCAGCTATTCCCTGCAATTGTTCTGAACAGACAACATAATTCCTCTTAGCAACAAGTTTACGTAGCTTTTGAAGCAAGAGTATGACAGATAAACATACCAGAGATACAGGTCTCTAGGATGTCATTCATGCCTGGGGAAGGGGGTACCATGAACATATTTGTTTCAGATATGATGTTACTTTCAAATAGACAGGCTTTATTATCACTGTTTATTTAACCCAACTACCCCTTCTTGTTCACCTGAATCTACTTCACCCCTCTACTTCATGTAAGAATTATCTCTTATTTGGGTTTATTTCTCATATTCTTCATGTTGTTGGTGAGTAATTTCCTATTTGATACCTAGCAGAGTTTCAGTCTTTGAAATTTCACTTTCATGAAACAAAAATATTTAAGCTGTACCACCTTAAACTTCACATGTTGCGATTTATGCCTAAATTGTATTGATTTTCGATTCCTTACAGCCTTGGTTTTTCATGCAAACAAGATTTGACCAGGAGGTTATGTACAAGCAGAGACAACCTGTCAGAAAAATATTTGTGTTAACTGACCAGATCAGCAGAAAGAAAAGGTTCCTGACAGTTTCAAGACAGAAATTACATTTATTTATTCTCTTAGATTGATACTTTCTCCAGCTAGAAGAATTTCTTTGACAAGCTCCACGTTTCAGGGTGAATCACAACAGCATTAGTGTTATATGTTTTTGCAATGCATTTAACACAATACAAAGAACTTCATGATCTGGAAAAATTAACAAAATACCTGTATCTGTTATGCATTTTTATGCTAGATTTGTGCCAAATCTTTCACCTAGATTTATAATCAGATGCTTGTGGTATTTATCAATTGTCTTGAAAAAATTCATTAATATCTTTTAGCAATAAGTGCTTTAACTTACTATTTTTCTTCCAGCTCTGGTTCTTTTCATTTTGAAACTTCTAAGAGCATCTGCCACCCCTGATTTTCCTGATTTTCCTGATTTCAAATCCTTAGGTATTAAACACACATGATTATATAGTCATCAATGTTAAAGTTGTGGGAAGGATGAATTTGTTCGGAAAATTCTCAAAGGGTAATTATTCATGATTATTCATGCCATCATAATCTGTTTTGGTTTTAAATTGATCTGGAGTAAACAACCCCAAGCAGCCTCTCAGTCTCAGAGTGGTCTGGAGACTTGTGCCACATGCCTTTGCATTCTCAACACAGCCCTCTGACACACTGAGGGACACTGAAGACAGACATCACCGCCGTATTTTTTTTTCAACCCTAAGGTTTGTATTCAAAGCCAAAAAGAGTCTTTGTGACCACTGTAAACACTTCCTTACTTGGTACATATGTTCTCCAGCTTGACTGCTGGCATTCCAGAAGTATTTGGGAGACCAGCTGTCGCGAATCAACAGAGACGATTTTGGTGTCTGAACATTTCAGATGTCAAAAGACAACCAGAAAAGCTAACCTGGTAATTCAGTGTACTGACAGAAAATCGTGTAAGATGAGCAGCTCCCAAAAGTGGATTTTCCTGCTGATTCACTATCTGTAAAGTGAACTCAAAGAATCACAAAATGGCTGAGGTTGGAAGGGGCATCTGGACATCATCTGTCCAGCTCTTGCTCAAGCAGGAAGGCAACCTAGAACTCTGGTCAGCTTTGTGTACCTCCAAGGATGCAGATTTCACCACCTCTCTGGGCAAACTGTGCTAGTGCTTACTTACCCTCACAGCAAAAAAAGTGTTCATACAAACCTCCTGTGTATATCAGGTTGTGTCCATTGCCCCTGCTCTTGCCACTGGACAACACTGGAAAGAGTTTGGCTGCACCTCCTTTTCAGTTTCCCCTCAGAGATTTATATACACTAGGAACCCCTGCCACAGAATTTCTCTTCTCCAGGCTGAACAGCCACAGCTTTATGGAATAGTCTTAGAAACCTTAGATTTCTGCGTTCGGAGGAAGAAATTTGGTTTGGCATCTCTCTGCAGCCAAGTCAAGAACATTTGACCTCCAGCCCACAAATCTGCACCCAAACAATCAACATAGCCTGTGGCTTGCTCATGTGTCACGTCCTCCCACAGGCCTTTTTGCGTATACTTTGTGTCCAACCAGGTGCAACGAGTGCTCACATTATGAACTTACCTTTGTGGCTTTGAAGGCGCTTACAGAAACAAGTAGAATGAGAAGCATCCATATAGGTGAGATGGTTGTGTAGGAACACAAATCAAATAACTGTCACATGTCAAGGAGGAGCTACGAGTCTTAAGTAACATATTAGAGTGATATCATTATAAAACCTGATATCTACTGGACTGTTTGATTAATCTGTATTGCTGTGGTAAATAACCAGCAAGGTATTGACTAGTAGCCCCTTTAGCTATATATCATCAGCAAAAATGCCTTTTAAGAGAAAGGTAGGAGTAACGTACCTCAAGGCAACTAGGTAGACTGAGAAAAGAGAAACAAATGAGTATACCTTGATAGGGAGCTGCAGCAGTAGTAGTAAAGAATTGGTTTTTAGGCTCCAAGGATAGAAATATCAGCATGGATTCAGAATGGTGAACAATGCAAAATACTAAAATAAGACTTGATGGGTCCATAGCTCCAGTCAGTGCACAACCCCAAAGCACTGCAACTGAAATGAGACAAAAATGTCCCACTTATTAAATGGCTTTTGATTTTGGGGAAGAATGAGAGAGACCAAAAAACCAACAACAGATCAGAGATTTGAAATGAGCCTTTTGTTAATGCAATCAGCCTAACTGGGGTCTTTTTTTTTCGTACTTGAAGATGGGAGATACATTATTAAAAAGCTGTTTCAGCACTTTTAGACTTACCAGAATAATAGAAACACAAAAAATAAAGGGGCAGGTTCTAATACGAGTAAAACTATTGGAGTCATTTCACTAAAGCAGGGTTTAAAAGCAAAGAGAGAGAAAGGAAATAAAATTTATGTACCATAAAGAACCTAATTTATGACTGCCAAGACCAATTACTTCCTCTACAGGAAAAAGAAAAAACAGCTGAATGAATGTAAAACTGTGCCCATCCATATCCGTGTCGACCTTGCAGATGCCCAAATGTTTAGATCCATATACTTCTCTTGCAGCCAGTAGTCTGTTCAAATCAAGGAATACTTAAATTGCTTCTCTGATATTTCACAAGTGGAAATTTTTGATCTGACCAAGATCTATACTGTACTGCTTTTCTGAGGAGAAACACCACGCGTATCTTCAGACACAGTTATTAGTGCAGGCATGGAGGAATGAACCTAAAGTCACCTAGGACAAGCTGTAATGGTTTGGATCTGGCTTTCTCACTGAATTTCAAACTTTACAGTTTGCAGCTTCTCCCCCTGCCCCCCCACCCCATGAACACAAGGGAAAGGGAGAAGGGAAAAGCTACTGAAAACACCGAAATGATTAAACTAAAGCAGTATAAAAAAAAATATATGTATGTATTTATACTTATATACAACTAGAACANATCTATATACAGTTAGAACATTATGTACACAGAAAAAAGGGACTCTGAACACTTCTCTCCCAAGGGGAAAAGGGAAAGGGAAAACTCAAAATAAATATGCACCATCAAAACTCGGGAGTACCTAATGAAGAATTAGTAAAAGAAAATCTTACTACTTTTTTTGAGATAGTAGAATTGCGCTGAACAATTGCCGGCACTTTCCGCCTCTTAGGTCTACAAGGCCTCACCAGGCCTCACTCTTTCACACAAGCAGAACTGATAGTAGAGAACTTGCCTTCAGATTCACCGTAAGGGAAAGAAGAGGAGAGTCTTCTCCTCTTTCTTATTTATACTTTAGTTTATGTAAAAAATCATATGGAATACTGGGAACATGGCTACTTCTTCGGTTATAACCTGGTTACCAAGGAAGGCCTAGAATCAAAACCATTACACAAGCTTTTCATGTCAGTTTAAAACACAGGTTGAAAAATTTTTATTCGCAAATTCTGTTCTTGGGAAAACATAGAATGGTGCAAAGGACAGTGTAAAGAAAACCACTCAGAGGCAAGGATTTTTCTTTTATATGAGCTGCACTATGTTATTAGGAAGAGGGAAAAAATGGCAAATCATACAAGTGCTATTATTCAAGGCCAAGCAACCTTCTCAGAAGCACGTTCTCCCAAGGACTTCATGTGGGCAGTTTGAGTCTTGTTAACTAATGTCATTTCATGCCAGTTGTTGTAGTAACTTTCTTATTAACTGCATTTCCCATAGCAAGCATTTTATCAACAAAATAGAGCAACTTTTTTTTTGTCTGGTTGGAGCAAATTTCAGTGAAGAATAACTTACGATAAAATAACTTCTCCACTGATCACAGAAAATTTCAAACACCTTCAGCTGTGTTCTGATAAGGTTCAAGATACTCTTCTAATGGCTGTGACTTTGTTAGAAATACAGCTTTCAAAGGTCTAAACTCGATTTCCCCAGTGATAATTTATATTTTTTCTTTTATATATCTATCTTTATCTATCTGTCTCTATATACATTTATGCCCACTTATTATACAGATCAGAGGAGGGAAAAGTAAAATACAGAAAATGGCCCTCAGTTATCAATATCTATATTTACATCCTTGCAGTTCTTATTTAAATAGGTTGTTATACCTTTTGAATGCTACTTCCTACAAAAAGTACAAGCATCTGCTTTTACATAGAATTGGCAATGGGTTATTTAGCCACAGAACCAGACTTCTTTTGCTGCAATTTATGCTGTTAGTCATAAAAGCTGTCCAACAGCTTCTTGATTACTTTATTCTCAGTTTAATAAACAGAGGACACCTGTTTTCATTATAAAAATAAACTCCTGCTGTAATAGCATGAAATAAAATGATGGTGTGAACTTGCATATAAACTCTGTCATAACCCTAAAGGTAGTTAATTTGGGATAAGGAAAGGTATAGTATAAAAGCAGGTGTAAAACAGTAAAGACAACACCTTTTCTTCTTTCGGAAAAAAGTAGCACATAAAAATATTCCTCATGAAAAATTGTTTTTAGAAGTTTAATGAAGGGGAAACTAACAATTTGGTTCCTTATTCATACATTTATATCCCTGTTTTTCATATTTCTCTGCACCTTATAAAGTTGACTGGATGAAGAGTATGAGCAACGGAATATAAATTGTCTTATCAGTGAGCCTATAGAGAGCAAGCATTTCAGACTACTCATTGATAAAGCAAACAAATTACGGATTTTGAAAACATCAGAAATATATTTTTTTCTTTTTTTTAAGCTTAATAAAAACAGGTCAAAATCAGTAAAAAACAGAATTTGATTTTATGTCAAATTTTGCAATAACAACTCATTGTTAGAGTCTGAAGTCCATTCTTTAACCATTAGATTTAGCTCTAAAGAGCAGGAACAGTAGTAATGCAGATATAGGAGAATTAGCAACTTGTGGCATGAGAGGGAATGTAAGGCTGAGAAGTGCATCTAAAATAGTAACAACCTGGCCTGGGTCTGCTTCACTGCTAGCTTCTACATACCAAAAAAAATCACTATAAAACTTCCTCACAAGAAAGAATTTGATGAAGGAGAGGTGGGAGAGTTGCCCACTGTGTTAATAATGGGATTGATTTCATGGAGTTGTGTCTGAAGAACAGCAATGTGAGGATTGAGAACTTACGGCTAAAAATTTGAGAACAAGTCAACAAAGGACATTTTTTTGTGGTTTTCTACTGCAGGCCACCCAATCAAGGAGAGGAGGTTGATGAAGAGCCCCTTTGTCAACTGCAGGAGTCACCCTGCTTGCAGGCCCTGAGCCTGGCAGGGCACTTAACCAACCCAGACATCTGGAAAAGCAGCACAATGAACTGCAAGCAGTCCAGGAAACTACTGGAGTGCATTGAGGATAACTTCCTAGTGAGGGTGATGGAGACTCCAACCAAAGGAGAGGCACTGCTGGATATGTTGCTCATGAATGCAGAAAAACTTGTGAGAAAGGTTAAGATTGGAGGTAGTCTGGGCTGCAGTGGTTTCTCTCATTGCTGACAGACAGTGTGGCTTCACTGAGGGCGAATCATGCCTGACAAAGCTGGTGGCCTTCTACAATGGGGTTACAGCATTTGTGGGTGAAGGAAGTGTTACTGATGTCACCAGCCTGTAACTGTGCAAAGCATTTGACACTGTCTTTCACAACATTCTTGTCTTGACATGGATTTGACACGTAGAGCACTCAGTGGATAAGGAATTGGCTGAATGATCTAATTCATTGAGGTATGGTCAATGGCTCTATGTCCAGGTAGAGACCAGTCAAGAGTTGTGTCCCTCAGAGGCCTGTTTTCGACCACTATTATTTAATGTCATACTCAATGACATGGACAATGGGATCGAGTGCATCCTCAGTGAGTTTGCCAACAACACCAAGCTGTGCGTGCAGTTGACACGCTGGAGGGAAGAGATGCCATCCAGAGGGACCTGGACAGGCTTGAGTGATGGGCCTGTGAAAATCTTATGGAGTTCAACCAGGTCTAGTGCACAGGTCCTGCTCCTGGGTCGGGGCAATCCCAGTGCAGGCTGGGCAGAGAATGAATTGAGAGCAGCTGTGAGGAGAAGGATTTGGGGATGCTGGTGGATGAAAAAAAATCAATATGAGCCAACAGTGTGCACTTGCTGCCAGAAAGCCGGCCAGCTGTATCAAAAGAAGCCTTGCCAGCAGGTTGAGGGAATTAATTCTGCCCCACTACTACTCTCTGTTGAGACCCCACCTGGAGTACTGTGTTCGACTCAGGAGTCTCCAGCATAAAAAAGGTACGCTCAAGTAGGTCCAGATCAGGGCCAAGAAGATGATCAGAACACCTACCATATGAGAACAGGCTGAGAGATTTTGGGGTTTCAACATGGAGAAGAGAAGGCTACAGGGTGCCCTTAGAGTAGCCTTCCAGTATTCATAAGGGGACTATGGGAAAAATGAGGATGGCCTGTTTATCAGGGCAGGCGGTGGCAGGATAAAGGGTAATCTAAATGGTATCTAAATGGACAAAGAGTAGATTTAGATGAGACATTAGGAAGAATTTGTTTACAGTGAAGGTGCTGAGGGACTGGCACAGGTTGCCCAGAGAAGCTGTGGATGCCCCATCCCTGGGAGTGATCAAAGCCACTTTGGATGGGGCTTTGAGCAACTTGGTCCAATGGAAGGCACCCCTGCCCACAACAGGGTTGATGGAATTACGTGGTTCTTAAAGTCCACTCCTACCCAGTGATTAAATGATTCTAGGATTCTAACTTCCTATCAAAGACAGAAGCATACACACAGCATAGGCTCTACTTCCAATCCTAAGCCATTCCTCTAAATAAGCAAGAAGAAAAAGTAGCTTTCAAGTTTGTTTTGTTTCTCAGAAAGGAGAAAACCACTTAGATTAACCCACAATAACAAGTTAGAAGACCTAATAGAAATGGATTTCAGAGAAAAATTGTTAGTAGCCTGACATCCATGCTGTGTGTTGTATAAGTAATTTCTAAAGAGTAGCTGTATTTTGGTCGCATGGATTACAGAGTTAACTGTTGTGGACTTACTGAAGTGCATGTATGTAGAGCCACTAGCTTTGATGTTGCTTTTTATCTACCATTTTTCTGCACAGGCAGACTTTGAGGATGGAGGGGGAGCTCCAACAGAGCTACCACCACCCACTCCTTGGCACATGTCAATAATATTACATGAGATTAATTAAATGCAAGAAAGAGAAGGAGAAACTTTATACAGCTTAATTTCCCCAGGATGTTTATGTTTCATTTTAGTGGATTAAGTGGTAAAACTCTCATATTTTTGAATAATCATGTAGGCGTGCTAATACCCAAGACGAAAAGGACACATGTTGAAGAGATGTTTTTGTCTGAAACATAGCTCGGCTTTGACAGATGGCTTTTAGGTAGAATGCAGCGGTAATACAAATAATGTAATGGAATTGCTTGTTAGCACTCAGCTCAGCGGCATATTCAGACACCTACTCCTGATAGCCTCCAGCTCATACAGGTTTCACAAACTTCACTTCATCTTTCAGATTGTCAAAAATATATCTGATTAGGAGATAAGATCACAAGTTTAGCAGGTTATTTGAAAAACATAAATCAGATTCAATTTTTTTTTTAAATTAGACATTTTCTTTAGTCTCTAAGGAAATGTCTCACAATCATGAGAGAAGAATTCTAATTTTTCTGAGTTCAAACTTCTTCTAATGTTTCTGTCATGATTCTTTTCCCCAGGGCTTTCTACACTACTTGACATGCTTTTTAATCCTTCTAGGTCAAATTCAGGTTCCATTTAGCTGCAATAAATTCTTAGAGCAAATCCTCGGCCCATTGAAATCCTATTGCAAAACATTTATTGACTGCTCTGGGCTTAGTATTTAATCTGAAATTCCTTTACTTACACCTGGTGGAGGCACTTCAGATTTGAATTGAGATCACTGGAAACTGCTTAGCAGTTGTAGAGATGAACAGGTATCTGATCATATGCAATGTGTACATTCAAGTGTTCATGCTGTAATAGCATTTTACCATTTATTTGAAAGTCTCTAAATGTTACCTTGCACGAGCCAAATTGAAAAATACAGAAAATAATTTTGTTAACATTTGAAATAGCCATTTGCACAATTAACAACCACTGTACATTTCTTAACAATCTATACATTTCTTACGTGCTGCACCTGATTATAATCTTCACTATTTAAATAAATTATTTATCAAATCAGTTCTCATGAAAAATGTTATCAATGATACAATATACGTGCCAGTTACACTTCAAATATATTTTTAAAAATTTTAAGAACTGATTCTACTCCAAACAAGACAAGTTCTACAAGAAGAGACTGAAATTACACCAGGTGTTATAGTTTTCAAGTGTGCTG
>VZRE01005401.1:392538-518083 GCA_013396775.1 Cephalopterus ornatus | reverse complement strand
AGTGACAGGACCCAAGGGAATGGCTGAAGTTGTGACAGAGGAGGTTTAGTCTGCGTATTAGAAGGTTCTTCACCCAGAGGGTGTTTGGGTGCTGGAACAGCCTCCTCAGAGAAGTGGTCACAGCACCAAGCCTGACAGAGTTCAAGAAGCATTTGAATGATACTCTCAGGCACATGGCGTGACTCCTGGGGGTTGTCCTGTGCAGGGCTAGGGGTTGGACTGGATGATCCTTGTGGGTCCATTCCAACTCAGCATATCTTGTGATTCTGACCTTTTACTGCATTGCAAATGTTGGAACTAGAGCTTAACTAGTGTTACGAGATTCTCCATGCCACTGAAGGCCATAGAGACAGTATAACATAACTACAGTGTTCAATTCAGAAGAAAATATTCTGTGATATATTCTTCTTTCCCTGCACATGTATGTTCCAGGTATACTACCTTTAAGCATAAATACTTCTTGAAGCATCACGATCAAAATATAATGCTTTGAGAATTTAATGGCAAGGGATGAATTGATTGTACACGTAATATTAATAATGAAGAACACCATATAGTTGGACCTCACAAGAAAGACAATGCTTTTTTTTTGTGGACAAATTCCATTTGTATAACATTCAACATAGGATTCCTGTAAGCTGGAGATTTGTGCTTCCCCAAAAGGTTGTTTTAAGAAAAGCCTGCCTGCAATTCCTGAGGAATAACAAAAGAGGGCACCTAAAGCTTTCAACATAAAGCCCAGGGAATCTGCTGGAACTTGAATTACTTTCCAAAGGTATTTTAGAAATCTTCTCCCACTTTTCAGCATACTAAGCAGAAATATAAAGTCTGTCGCTATACAATAAAATATAACATGCAAAATTTATATATCTACTTTTAAGGGAAAACGTTTCACGATATTCACATATCCATAAAAAAATAATGTAAAGTGTAGAACAAGAAGTAAGAGCAAATATGCAGTTTATGAAAATTACCGTAAGATTCACCAGAAGTAATTGGTGTCAGGAGACAGCAAAAATTACTGAGCATCATAGCTGCGCAGACTCCTTCCTAGCAGAGAAGAGTGGACTGTCTGGAGGCAGCAGAACACCATGCAATTGCAGTTAGCTCTGATTTGGAGTTTGGTTTAAACACGAGAGGCTGTGTGATGTGCTTACAAGTTTTAGCTAGCAGCAGAAATTAAATTCTAGAGGTGTATATCTTGCCCTCACACAGAGATAGAAAAAGGCTCATTTCAGAGGAGGAATCAGACAAAGGCACTTGAAAACAAATCTTTCTTGAGTCAGATTTCAAACTTTGATATGATTCAGTAATTGTCCTGTGAAAGTTGTGCCTTTAATGAGTTTCAGCAATTATTTTGTTAACTGTCTATGCCACATATTTTCTTATCATATAAAAATAAGAACACTTGAATAATAAACTGGTTTAAACCATAACAAAAATTTTTGAAGTGCAACAGTTGTATTTGCAAAAATGTATGTTAAAATAACAAATATTACCAATGTACCAGAGTGTATTATACTTTTTGTAATTATATATACATTAGCTACAATAATTTGCATTTAGCAGAAATCCTCAATTATAAGTAACTTTTCACTAACTCTAATCTATCAGGAGACTGTAAATGTATTCCTTTGTAGATATGTTTACTTCAGATGCAAAAATAAAAAACATTTAACTTGCAGGAAAATATTAAATTAAAAAAGCCCAAAGATTTTATTTTCCACTTTCCTTTAACATATATAAATGTGAATATATATTAGAAAATATGTGCAAAGTAAATATTCAACTGTCACTTTAGTGTAGCTGTTTAAATGTCTCACTTTCCTTCTTTAATTTTCTTCCTATGGCTGCTTTATGAATAACAAAATAGATTTCCAACTGTAAAAATGTGAAATTTAACCTCCTATTAAATGATTGCATATTTTTTCTGTTCCTTAGAATGTGATTTGTGGTAATGGACTGCATGACAGGGAACGCAAGAAAGAAAATAGTTTTGGACCCTTTAAATATTTTTTTTATCAAACCGTGGATATTTACCTTAAAATATCAAGCAAGAACCATAAAAAGGACATAAAGAAGAGCTGTCTGGAAGATATGTGATTAGAAAAGGGGAATAAGAGTCCAATTGCTTTTGACATTTCCAATTTCACATTTCTTGGGCATTTTTACTGGGATTTTTTTTGTAGCTTAAAGGTTTGTCTGCTGGACACTACTGTATGGTTTTTGGTTTATTTTTAAAAAAGCTATTCAAGAATATATGAAAGTATTTCCTAAAGTTGCAGTGACAGTTTTGCTTTGTTACTTTTATAGCTTGGGTCATTATAAAGTTACATTCAGTGAAAGAAGCCTTGAGTGCAGGAAAACGTAGAAATAGATAAAGTAAAGTATTTCCTTATTACTTTTCTAGATATATTCAGAACAAAATGTCTTGTTATTACTGCTTATACAACTACTGCTCTACAAGAATTTTTGCTTTTCCTTTCAGTGCCAGTGCCCTTTGCAGGTAGGCAACTCTGGCATGCTCTGGGAATTCAGCTGCTGAAAGTTGAGCTACCATGTGGGCTCCAGTCTTGACCACCTTTTCAGCTACAGGAATAAAGAGAACTTTTTCATTTGGGTTACCTGAAATCTAGATTATGCACACAGACCTAAATGGAGCAGAACAGAGGGAGGAGTGTAGGAGGGTTGCAGGGAATGTATGCCTTTCAACAGTGCCAGGAAGTGCATATATAGTGGCGCAACATGCTCAAACATATGGGCCTACATTTGGATGCATCTGTTTTGGGCACCCAAGCTGAGAGACCTAGAGAGCTGAAACTTCTGCAGACCTTGGGAACTAGTGTCTGAGAATCAGACCTTTTTATGGTCTCGCAACTCTTGCTTGTAAAAGTAGACACTAATAATCACCAAGCAGGTTTGAAAATACATGTTGGAGAATATTCTCCACTCTGCACTTAGAAACATAAATAAGGGGAAAACAGAGGATAGAGTTCTAGGTTTTCTTTGAATCTGACCCAAAATCTGAAAAGAAATACTTGCTGACTGGAACAGCTAAATCTCAAAGGTTTAATCTGGCTTTAGATTGAGACACTGCAGAGTACGGTCCTTACATGGCAAGGGACGGATCTAGAGGAATCTTTAATGCTTTTCTTTGCTAGTTTTGATTACCTCTAACAGAATGCTCAAGATAAAAACTTTTCCCCTTGCAAGCCATTGCGTACATTGATTAAACCAGTGCATAAGCAACAATACAATTAACTGGAATACAGTTCTAGTAAAAGATATGTACAATCCTGAGTAGCTGTCTGAATACCTTACTAATAGAGTCACATACAACAGCTCAAATAATATAAAACTGTTCTAGATTTTTCCTCAGTGATGTGAGCTCCATATAAATTAGTTTGCTATGAAAAATAAAATGACAGCTTTGGCTAGATTCAGGGTTTCTTTTCCACAGATTCAGTTCTTTGATCAAAAACTACAGTAGATTGAAGTTTTGCTATTGTCAACATATTGTACATACACACTGTGTTTATTTTTGTGCACTTTTAATGTATTTAACCTTAATGCCTGTTTCTTTAAAGCAGAGAAACTGTGGCTCAGCATCTTGAATTGTCAAAGCAATCTATTGCAGATTTCTTTTTACAGATGAAAAGAAGTGTCCAGATGATGAATACTATTCACAAAGTGATTGCTGTGGCAATCATATCATGTCTCAAAGTACACATGGCTGTGTAAATAGAAACTACTGGAACTTGTACTGACATGTAAAACTTTTTCCATGGCATATGAACCTTTGTGTCACCTAAGGAGATTCAGCTGGAGCTCTAAAACTGCAAGTGTTTTCATTTGGGTGAGGTTTTTTTATTATTTTTTTTTTCAATATCACTTCATTGAATGGGCCAAAAGTGAGATACTCCTCTCCCCTGAGACCCTCAAGTTTAACATTAGAAGTTTTGTGACAGTCTAGTAAACCTTTAATGAGAATTCTTTTTGTGACAGACAGATGTAAATGTATCCCTCTAATCCTATCCTTTCAGGATTTGTCTGCAGATGAATGTTAATAATTAGTAGTTGCGTTCTCCCTCCTCCTTCCTTCATAAAATTGTATTCTTCATAAATTCATCATCTTTTTTTTTCTGTTTTCTCAAAGTACCAGCAGCCCTGACAGCCTCCCTTTGTTCTTATGTTTATAAATAATTTATAACATAGAAATATCTCTTCTTAGTCTTAAAAAATAAACTAATGGTTGAACATAACATACTGCCAGAAGCAGATCTACCACTGGCTTTAGAAAATAAAAAAGAAGGAAAAAAAG
Source organism: Cephalopterus ornatus (assembly GCA_013396775.1). Taxonomy (NCBI): domain Eukaryota; kingdom Metazoa; phylum Chordata; class Aves; order Passeriformes; family Cotingidae; genus Cephalopterus; species Cephalopterus ornatus. The sequence goes on along the minus strand of VZRE01005401.1, from coordinate 513,762 downwards.
CTTCATGATTAACAAAGAGAGAAGGAAGGAACATCATATGGAAATCTATTTATCTGAGTGAATGCTGATTTTTGTTTGCAGATGCTAAATGCATCTGAGCTACCCTCATTTTATGCTCTGTTTCTTTTTCTTTTCTAGACTGCACACCTCAATTCATTCCATAAAAATGTAGCTTCTTTTAAATGTTCCGAACAAACAAAGGGCTGCAACATGGACTAAGTTATCAGCATAAATATTTTTATATTGGTGTAGGTGATTCCCTCGAGGAGTATACCAGGCCTTATACTGACACTTGGTTGACAATTGCTGTACATGTTGTAGATGCACTGCTAAAGAAAGGCACACATCTAGCCAAGACATTCAGTCTATCATCAACTGCACATGGACCAGCTGTTGGTGTTGGGATTCTTTCACAAGAATTCTGAATGCTCTACTGAAGCAGTTTATACTTTGTCATGAACAGTTGCACATGCAACCTCAAACTACAAAGAACAAGCACTCAAATTAGAATTGAAATACACTGAATTTCAACACCTACTGAACACCAAGGAGTGATCCTCTTTCCAAATGTTTGTATGGTTTGTATTATTGTTGTTTTATGCAGTCACAGTAGGAGCAGTGACCACATAAATTACTAAATTTATTGTTAATTAAGGTAAATACAACTGAACTTGGTATTATGCTGTCTAGCTAAATTCTAGCAAGGAATCTTTATTTTGCTGTAGGTAAGCATGTGTCAAAGGAGATGGCTTAAAAGTCATTATGTGATGTACTGGAAATATATTCATGTCTTTTTTAAAACAGTCCTAGCAGGCAATTTAGATAGGGATCTCAACATCACCTCACAACAGCTGCCAGGATTTTTAACCAAAGATGAGGTGCCATTCATGACCTGTCTCAGAATGCTCCCTATAGTGGTGACATCAGTGAGTAAATGACTTACTATCAAAATGCTACGTGGCAGCATCTCTGTTATCAGACTCCACAATTACAATCAAGCAAGTAATTGGGGTGCTACTTTGTTTTACAAGAAGTGAGTGCAGCCCTATTTGAACATACTCTATTTAAATTCCCCACCAGGCACTAATCGGAGTGTCCTCTGCAGGCAACACTCAATATTCACCTACTTTTCAAGCATATTATCACAAGTAACTGTAATTGAATCAATAGCACTATGCAATTTAGCAATAGGAAGTGAGTGGAAAAAGAATCTTACCCAAGGTCCACATACAGTAGAAGATGGGGAATGTAGGCAGATATGCGAACTCAATGTAGAAATAGTTATAAGCTGCAGGGCTTAGCTTTGTATCTAAAGGAAGGTTGGAGCCAAGATTTGATTTTGCAAGAACCAGGCCAGCTGCCCTTTGTAAATTATTCATTCTTGCTTTTGGCTGGTTTCTGACTTTGGAAAGTGGAATGAGTGTTGGCCAGAAAGAACACTCATGCAAAATCTTTTGAAATAACTAGTTGGGGAGCTTTCTGAATAAAAATTTATTTTTATTTGCTAGCATTTAACTGTTGCTAGCATTTGCTAGCATTGAACTGTTTAACCTGGCTGTTTGTGAATAAAAGAAGACGTAATTTCTAACAGCTCGGAGATGAATCTCCTTTCACAAAAACAGCTCAGAGAAAGCGAGTTTAAATCTCTGTCAGGTGTTCAAAATTGAGCTGAACCCCCTTTTTAGGAATTTGATCTTCTAATCCACTACCTTTTCTCACCTCATGCCTTTAACACCATGTAACAGGATTCTAATCTTCCGTTAAAATACATTTTGTGTTAGTCTGTAAATCTCTGCTGAAATTGCTGCTGCTTTCAGATCTTACAGGGTGTGGTGCGAGGATTCAATGTTTTTCAGGAACACTACATTCAGAACAGAATCCTGCTTGAAAATCCCTGGGTGCTCACAATGTAAAGAACGCAGGAAGACAGACCTAAAATAGAGCATGCATCAAGACCAGAATTTCATCCAAAGGTAGCACGCTTGTGAGGAGACATTTGAAAGCTCAGTACAATCTCTTAAAGGAAACCTTTCAGGTTCCCAAGGGCTGCTAAGGATCAAGAGAGAAACAAGTGTCATGGGAAAGGAGGATGAGGTTGAAGGGAATGAAACATTTGATTGGAAATAAGAGGAAAACAGAGAAGCAGGGAGGAGTATGAGACTGGTATAAAAGCATCCCAGACAAGAATTTGACAATGGTACCTTCATCTTTTCAATACTGTATGCTAGCATGCAAATTAACCCTTAAATGTTTTTGCATTTAGCTTCAACATGTCGCATCTTCATGGTGAAATGCCTGCCAAATGACGTTGACACATTACTTTTCAAGCTTTCACTAAACATCTTTCATGATTATAGAAGATACTGTATTTGCAACACTACTCTCTCTTGGTTAAATTATTCCCCTGATCTGCTCTCTTCCACAGGTAAAAACATTTCCAAATGCATTCATAACCTCTGCTCTGTTCCACTCCAAACTTTAGCTTGAATAAACACACTGAAACCCTAATGCTTGTAAAAGAGATCAGGACCCAAACATGTACCCAAATCTCTTTCTTCTCCCCCTCCCCCCCAGATTATAAAATGAACTAATCAAAACTTTAGCTGTAAAATGCCTGGTTTTGTTGGTTTCAATACTTCGATCAAAAATTTTTCAACTAAGACCCTTTGCTGCCTATAGCAACGTATCTTTATAGGACAGAAACTGTCTGACTCTTCAGCATTATTAAGAAAATACAGTATACAAAAGCTTTAAACCATACAGCATGATTATTATTATATATATATGCAGGAGACTTCAGGTGGAGACAAAGACACATGGATAGAACTGACTTGAGGCACTTCATCAGAAAATAAGGGTGATGTGATCACAGTACTTATAGCATATGCAGCAGCTGTATAATTCTTTGTGGCAGCTTCCATCATACTCTTCACATTAAAAAAAAAAAAAAAGACAAATTTCTGAGTAAATGATGGTTGAATACACAGTAAATTGTTGTGTATGATAAGACACTTTCTTTTTTATTTAATGTATAAATCAGGAGCACTTATGAATTAATATCAATTAAAATAATGTATTTGCTTTCTTTAGACAGTTATGTCAGCCTCATTAAAACCCAAGTGCTAAATCTTCATTAGATTTTTCAATATTAAAATACTTCCATGAAATATAAATTAACACTTAACTTGTTGCCGGTCATATCAAGGAAAAGGAGGGATCAAAACCATGAGGATTGAAATCCTGACCCAGTTAAATCAATGAGACTTTCGTTTCTGAACTCAGTGGGGCCAAATAATTCCCTCCCTGTTGAAAAGAGGCAATACCTTTAAACCTGGCAGAGAAGTAGGCCTCAGGAAATATTCTGTTTCAGTCTATATTCCTGACTCATATGATGATGGTTAAAATTTTCAAAATATCCTTGGCAACATAGGAGGAACCTGTGCCTGCACAAGAGTAAAAAAGTTTAGATTCCTGGGTAGCTTCAGTGTTTTAAGAAACCTTATGGTGTGTCTAGAATTTTAACAATTCTACCTCACAGAAAGACTCAGTGATGTTTCCTCTTGAACGATGTGAAATCTATTTTTCAGTAGATGAAACCTGCAAAGCAAGTGAGTAGTTCATATGTGAACACTGGAATTTATGTCAGAGAGCAGACTGTCACTGGTATGCATCTGGAGAGACGTACCCTGTCTGATGAACACCACAGAGCATCAAGCAATGAGGGAGGCTGGCTCGCAGCTCTGTCGTGAATCTTCCCAGGTCTCAGCTCACTACACAGATTGTGCAAGATTTCCCAGCAAATGTGAAATTTAGGAAGACGGATAGGAAGGGAGAGAAGCTGAACAGTTACAATCAAGTTGAAGGAAACCATCATAATGTGCATATTCAGTCATAACTGTGTTCAGTGACCACCCTTACTTTTGCAATAGCTGCAGTCTTGAATCAGAGCAAACCTACCTGGAACAGCTGGAAAACTAGCCAAGAATCCTTTGAAAAATGGCCCAGACACCTTTTTGGTGTATTGTGCTGGCTGAAGGAGCTTGTGGGCTTTTTACCTTTCCAAAAGAAAGGCGATCTTATAACTGTGCTTTATCTGACTGTGGCTTGTGTGGAACTGGGAGCGCTGCTGCTCTCCTCCCTGGGCCCCTGCATCACCGAGCCACAAGGTGGTGGTATGGTGTCACTTTTTTTTCAACAGCAAAAAGAGGTTTTGTTTAATGAGCTTGAACTCACAAGCCTGCTCATCTAGTGAACTGTGACTTTTCAAATACCAACCTATTAATGTCAAAAGCAATACTGAAGGGAACAGTTCTGTTTGATTTAAAAAATACAGACAATGTGAAGTCCACTATGCTCTAATATCTCTCACCTATGGGGCTCCATTCATGCCTAATGCTTTATTCAAGCTAAGACCTAGTTTTTATATATCAGATTAATACATATCTACAGCTTTGCACCTTTCTATTTTGATTTTTTTATTATCAGGGCTCACTGGGGCCATTTTCATTCCCTTACTAAAGCATCTGCAAGCAGGTGGATTAGAGATAACTCTCATTCTGCTTTGTTTTCTCCTGACACTGTCATTAATCATTCCTTAAGCCACACTTCAACTTATAGTAATCAGGACTGGCTGTTCCCAAGCTGCACAAGAATTGCCTTTCACAATGTAATGTGAAATTGGAAGCGAATGGCTGAAGCCAGACGCTTCTTCTGCATTCCCCATCTATCTCATCATTTAGGTATTTATCCATCTCAGGCTTGTACAGGGAGCATCTCTCTCCTTCCCATGAGGACACAGATTGCAACAGAGGATCAGATTTGTTACCCAGGCTTTGGGCTTTGATTGTCCTCTTATAAGTTCAGGATTAAAGTGAAATTTCCCACAGGGCTATGAAGGATTTGCTAGCATTTAACTGTTTAACCTGGCTGTTTGTGAATGAGAATCCTGTGGTCAACTATTCCATAGAGAATATTATGGTAAGCCAGCTCTGAATGGCAGACATTTCAGTAAATTCCTGTAAAGACTGCTACAGTTGATTCCAATTAAGTTCATACCTGATAACAATTGTTTTCTTGTACATGATGAACAGTAATCTTATGATAAAAAACAATTGTCTAGTCTCGTGAAATACTTTTGTCAGCTTCAGAATAAATGCAGACTTTCAAGAAGTTGCAGTCGTCTGTTTATGCTTCTAGAATCACTGTGCACTAATTTGTCTTGAACTAGGTCATATCCCTCACTATGTAGAAGAGCTGTATTCCCTTCTATCTTACTTAATTTTAGTAATAAGTATATGTTAATAATATCTGTAGTAGCACGGCAGTGGAATGGACAAACATTTTAAACAAACTGCACTTGATGTATTAATAAAGATAAATTGATGGCTCTGGAAAGCATGCTGTTAAATATGTAGCCAAAACAGACGTATTTTTCCTGGCATTTGATGTGATTCTTGCACAAAAGGAAGTACCTATAATGTGCTATTCTCCACGAAACTGAAAGCAAGGGGGAAAATTTTCAGTCCACATTATCTATCTTTTAGTCTTAGCTTTAGAGCCATTTAAAGAAAAAGATTTTAAAACAAGTCAAAATCATTTTGTTATCTAGTTTAAAAAGACTGTATGCTCAACCACTGTATATATATTCTATTTAATGTGGATGTGTTTTTAAAATGCCTAGGAGGATAGTGCTCATTTCATGTGCTTCACCAAGAGAGACATAACACCCAAGCAACTGAAGTACATAATTTAACAAAACATTTTAGCTTGCAGTGAAATCAGTTCCCTTGGAGGGAATGGACTGAATCATTAAACTCAATTTTAACCCCACTCCCTGAGAAATTTTTATATCTTATTCAAAACTTTGCTTTTCATTTTCCTTTTTGTTGGCTAAAGATGTGCTGAATTTCCAAAATAAGATTTCATGGGATTTAGTTTGGTGATAAAAATAAAAAACATTTTTATTTATCTTTTTAAAAATAAAGAATCACAGAGACCTCAAGGGAAAGGCTCAAAGATATTATCAATTACAAATCTATAAATTCTAATGAAGACTCTAATTAACAAATATGGAAGACAAATTTATTCTTTTTCTTGTTCACTCTTCATCTATCCTGTATTACGAACCTGTAGTTATGACATTGATCTTGTGCTAACCAGTGTCTCGGTGAAAAGGAACAGTGTTTGGTTGTACAATGGTACCTGCGAAAGCCTCACTGCCTGAGTGCAAATTACTAAGTATCTTTACCATCGTTTACTGTTTCTCTCATAGCATTAAATGATTACTGAAAAGGCATAAGCAATCCTTTCTATTTATTTGAAATATCCTCTAGATTCACATGAGTAATTTTCAGCTGTGTATAATGCTCCCAAAGTAACCTCTTCATTTCCATTGTTTTAGTGTGAAATCATTTCCTCGGGAGATAATTAGAGTTGCTCCATTTATTACATTAAATGATTAGCATGCACTTGAAATGATTCAGTATATTTTCCTTTACTGCTGATGACTCTTAAATATGGGCCTACTTTTTTAATGGATAAATTAAGATTCTCTTGACATTTTGTGGCTGCCTCAGCAGCAAAACAAGACAGACTTTCTTTTCCAAATACACACACAGGTGTGTGTTGAACAATGCACACTAGCTGGAGGGCTTCTATTTGCCTGAATATCCCACCTGGCTCAGCCTAAAGACCTGTAAATTTGAAGGTAAAATGGGGGTTTAAATGTACCAAAATTGCTACTGCTTCTGTTGCACGTGCAGTTAGTTTCTATTCTTAAGTGTCATGGGATTAGAATCCCAGTATCTCGGCTAAAGCATCTACTTCCTCTGAACAACCAGCATCTTCTTCCAAATGTATATAAAATTATTTCTTACAGGGACAGACTTGCACTTTTATCATATGAGTTAATCTAAAAGGAGAAAAGAGTTTTTCTGTATGCTAACTATCATCCACTAATTTATGAAAATAAATTACCCTAGAATCGGTGAAAATATATCCCAATTAATACTCCTTATTAAAACCGATTAAGGTTTAATGTCAAGCTACAGCAACAGCTTCAAGACTTTCTTTTAAGAATGGAAGAATCTGTAGTAGTAAACAGATTGGCTGTAGACCCGAGTTGTGACCAGGTATTTTGATAGCCAACAGTGTGACAAGGACTCCTAGAGCAGGTGCCAAGACTGACCTGGATGTAGTGGATATGAACAGTGACAGAGGTCAGCAGAATTAAAAGGGCTCCATTTTCCCAAGACTGTGCCATGTCATTTCCAAAAGAAAGCCAAGGAGATATTTAACTGGATTTGAAAGCTTGGTCCATTGGAGTTAAATAACCTACAGCACTTGAATTTCATTAGTGGATGTGAAACTGATGTCATTATTAAAGGACACATTCCCTTGTGATGTGATATATTCACCTATCCCTCATTTCTCAAATTTCAGCATGGCCCCAAGAATCCTTACACAATGAGCCAATTTGAATTCAAGTGTTTTTTAGTATTTAATATGTTATAAATACAAAGGACTAGAGATTTTAATGACAAGGAATTTTTTAGTCTCTTGGTGAAGCTTTTATTTGAGTATTTACTTTTTGAAGAGAAAATCTACAGGTTATGTGAGCCCAGAGAACAAATCTCATGTTTTATCTGGAAATCCATTTTGTTATTTCAAGCAGTAAATTCACACATAGTTGAAAGGATATTCAAACTAGGACTGTACAGAACATGAAAAGAAGATATAATCCAAAATTTAAAAAATCCAATATTATAAACACTTTTGTGGGTGTGTAATGCAGTATTAAAAAGTATGTTCTCAAATCAGAAAATAATATTCTAAATGGAGTACCTGGTACTACAAATGTGGGGTTTTTTCTTTTATTCACTAATAAATCACACACAAATAAGCTTTCTACTGGCCTATTTTCCATCCGGAAACCACTGCAGATATTTCTGGCATACAGAACACTCTAAGTAAAAGAATTATTTCTCCATCAATTCAGAAATATTGGTCATGTGGCATGAAAAGGAAGCAGACATATTTTGGATACTAGATCTCACCAAATCCAATAAACTGTGTCCTTATATGCAATGTAGCTGTAGTTTCATGCAGTACTGCTTCATGAAACAGCAATGGCATGCGTGGTTTTTTAACATCACTCCATATGCCTTGAAAAAAATGCTTTTCCTCTTTTTGTTTCTTGACTGATCCCCACTCGAGTCAGACTCTCACCTGTGTCTAAGCAGCAACCTTGACCACAATGTGGTTCTGAGGGACAGACTTCCTAAATTTAAATTTAGAAGTCTGAGAGAACACTTAATTTGGTTGTTCCTTGGACAAAGACAAGAGGAGTGTGTATGCCAGCTAGAACTAAGCCCAAGTAGTGAACAGCCCCGTGCTCCTAAACGAAAATTGAGCAAACCTAGCGCCGTTCAGCCAAACTTACAGCATATGAGTGTGTTCCACGAGTAAACAGCTCCAGATGTAAACAGCAGGTTTGATGAACTGGGACTCAGAGATCGATTATGCTCTTATTAAAGTCATAAATGGGGCACTTTGTATCTCAGTGATACTGTACCAGGACCATCTTAACTAGAGCTGGAAGTCTGCTCACCTCATTAACATCAAGTAATCCTATTTACTAGCCCCAGGACTAGTATATGATGTAGGCACATTTATCCGTTAAAACTTCAGCAATATAAAAGCACACCATTAAATAATAGCACGACTATAGGCATATTATACAAAAAGTGCCATAATGTTGTTTGTATATGACAGGCATTTTTAGTGTAAGAATGCTGAAATTCTACACTGATGTCATTAAAGCATAAATGACACACTACCAAAAGATGGAGATACTAATGTATGATGGTTAAAACTACATTCTTTTGTAGGTTTTAGAGTATTTTTAATAGCTTCAAAGCATGTTTTTAATAGATGAAGTTATAACAATACCAACAGTAGTGGCATGAAAGGTTGCAATGGATGAACACCATCTCTCTCAAACATTTATTCCATTTAAGTAAAAATACTTGATAGAGAGCATTTCTATTATTCACAAGAAATCATGGAATATAATGGTTTCTAGCACTCCTTTTGTAATAGCTTATTTAAATACTTGGGGCTGCAATTCTGATTCCCACTTTGTTCAGACTTCACAGAAATACTTCTTACAAATGATCACATTTTTATTCTTCATTGTGTTCTAAATAGCCTCTGATTTTTCAGAACCCAAGACTAAAAATTAGGTTTGCAGAAGTGAAAAGTACAGTCTTGAAAAAAACCCTATACACTTTTCATAACTGAGGAACAGCAACTACAAAATCGAACAAAAAACCTATGCTATGAATAATTTTGTTTACAGAAATGCTTTAAGGAATTATTCCTGAAGTCTAAATGGAGTTTGATGGGCCTTTTCTAAACCCCTAAAATCTGAAATGACCTGAAGGTATGAGGAACACTTGACTTTGGATTTCTTTTCTTTGGAACATTTTCTTCAGTGCTCCAGCTCAGACTACAGTAGTTTACACAAAATTAAGAAATCCAGTCTGATAAGAAATTCTTAAAATTCTATTTATTATCTTAAGTTTATTTTTTTTTTAAAAGGAATATAAATGAGGAAGTAAGAATAGAACTGAAAAGTTTGGATATCTGTGCTGCTTCTAACCTTTCTCAAATTATTCAAGACCTTTAAATGTATTTACTATGATCTCAGGGTAATCTCTTGGTTGATATAAAAGAGTACAAAGTCATCAGAGCCCTTAACTTACATCAGCTGAGGATAAAGTTCTTTTTTTTAAAATTTTTTCAGAAAAAATCAGAGAATCATAGAACATGGGCTCAGAAGGGCATCCCAAGAATCATCTGGTCCAGCTTTTCTTGGCAAAAGCGCGGTCTAGACAATAAAATGGTGATAGCTATTTTAATTTCAGAAAAATAGGACTTTTATCTAAAGAGCCAATTAAAATGAAAATGTATAAACAAAGAAGCAAAAGAATATTTGTATTAAATCTCTGTAAATTTACACTCAAACAGCAAGACTGGAAGATGTGATATGACTTAAGTTGGTTGTGCTATCTCGAGTCAACCACATTTTGCCAAGATAAAATGGAATACTCAGGTAGAATTACTTACTTATTTCAATAAGAAGTTGTAAATTTTAATTTTTTAATGTTAAATATTTTAAGTTAGAATAAATTAAGAAAAAAAACTAAAACAACTGGTATAAACATCACCATGCTCAATGTCAGATTATTAATACATTAAGTACTGAAATGAGCCAGTTAGTTATATAAATTCATAGTGGGTTTTTTTGCTATATTTTTACAAAGCTTGTTATTTACCTGATTATAAAGAGCTTTCGATCATTAAAATGTGCAAATGAGGGCATAAACAATTTTCAAAGTATGTATTAGCTAAATAAGAATGAGAAGCAGCTCTATTATGGGCATGTAAACTCTCTAATCTCAAAAAATTCCACATCTTCTAACTTTCAACTCATTCTAAAATGGTTTAACATTAAAAACTTCATATGGCAGAAGTATTATCAGACTACAGCATGGGACTCACAGCAGTCAACAGCACTCTTTTTAATATTGTTCCCATTTGCATTTTAAATAACCAAATGGTTTTCAGGCATTTAATAGAAAAACATTTTTTTAAATGAATACCAAGAGACATTTGTAAATAGCAGCACAAATTGCTCCTGGGCTATAAACCTGAGTGCCAAGTTTCTCTTCAGTATGAATACAGACAAGTGTTAAAAGTCTGAAAAATGGATTCCTTAATGGATATACTGGCAGACCTGTAAGTGTAATAGAGCTAGAATGTTCCACTTTAATAAAGATATCATATTTCATCTCCTAGATTACACATAGCTTTTCTATTCTAAATAAAAAGATTAGAACTAGAAATATTTTTCCCTCCATATCACATTTAAAAAATGTACAAGGGAATGTCATCCAACAATTTGTAAGCGTTGAAATTATTTCCTTGAAAACAATAAAAATAATCCCTAAAGATATGGTAAATATACAGTTCCTTTATTGAACAAACAAAAATAGATTATGCATTGCTTTTTCAGAATCAAATACACCTGTTTTGACTGAAGCACAGAGACACATCTGGGGGCTTGAATCTTACCACAACCTCTGTGACTCTATATTTTCAGTGCATCAGTAACCTTGTATTTAACCAGATTATTTACAATCAGAGCCTTATAAGATCACACCCATTGCTGCTGGTGTGAGGGAGGGAAGGAGACTTCTGAAATTGAATACAAATGTGATAGTTATTGTTACATTTATTGGGCTATAAACATATATCAAATGTGCTAAATTCACAGAGATAAAATAATACAATCACATCAAGACTGAAAATTTAATACTAGACAGGGACCTACAAGTTCCTTTCCATCATAGCTTGCTTTGTAGCTCATCTAAATGAACACTGCCCCAGAATTTACTGGACAATTCTTGTCTGCTGGTTATTAAATGCAAGGGCTATTTCCTTCTGAAAGTTCTGCTAACTGCATGAAAACCTACTTGTAAACCTAATTTGTAAAACAAAATGTCTGTTTGCTTGCTTTTGCCAGAAAAAAAAAAATTAAACCCTCTCTACAGATATACGAGTTTCACGGTAGGAGGGCAGCAGGTCTAAGCATTGCTATTAATATGAAAATGCATATTGGTCTTTGGAAGAATTTTGACGGTGGGATAAATTAGTTTAGATTTCACCTGACTGCATTATCCCCAGTTGCTATGCTAAAAATGCAGCTAAAATGTAATGCATGTTGTCAGTGTCAGACTTGAGAACCTGACACTAGCGTGGCTGAAGTGTTTAGGTTTTTCTTTTCACAAGTACTACTTCCAGCTTTAGAGAAAGGGTTCAAGAAGTCACTAAATCTATAGATCCATTTTAGTAGAAAAGCAGACAATATGTTTGGGAGGTGGAACACGGGCTTGCTAGATTACACCATATTTCCTTTTGGTTAACCAAATAAAAGCAAGTTTCAACTAGAGAAACAGTCCTCAGCTTGTTCCTTGCTTTCTTAGACTGAAAATAATGATCCACTTCAGCGTATACGTTTTCTAATATACTTTAACTACTTCTTCTGTATATACCCATATAACATGATTATGTTTCTGTCAAGACCTAAGTGGTGTGGATCGACAGCTATAGTAACCTGCTAGAACAAAACTAAGCTAAATTCACCCTGATGTCACTCTTTGATGCCAGGAGGTGAAACAGGCCCTTGTTACTGACGAGTATACTGGGCATATTCCACACTCCATTAAAAACAAAGATAGAGGTGGATAGGAAAAAAAGGCTTAGCTTCTTTTCGAATGCCTTGCTTACCTTCCCTAGGGAAGATCTTAAAAACATAAAGTTGGATTCAAGAGAAGCATTTATTAATATATTGCAGTGACTTTCAAATGCTTGGGGGAAGGTTTGGATCTTCCCTCTTTCAAAATGATGTGGCAGTGGAATTACACTGGCTTTACACTCATGTAACAGGCAGCAGAACGTAACACTTGGTATACAGCATGGAAGTTTATCCTGAATGGGAAAGTAAGGCTTTTTGTTCTTTCCAAAAGCACAACTCAATTTATAGCAATTTTTTAAATTAATATTATTTTTTTTTATTTTTATTTTTTAAATCGTGGCAGTAGCTGAGTTTTGATCTTTATGAGTAAATTAACTACTTATATGGGATAAAAAGAAAGACAAGTAGTAACAGCACAGAATCAGATAATTCTTCTTAGACAAGAGAGATTGCGGTTACTTTTTCCCACAGCTGTGATTGTAGAATCTGAAAAATGATTTTGATATAGATTTTAGGGATTTTTCTTCCAATTATCTTTCTTTATACAGAATACTTTCATAGTACTTAAAAGTTGTATCTTTTATTACAACTTTTATTACAGTAAAATTGATGGAAGTCTGAGTGATGGGTGTATTGTTGTGACACTTAAACTATTTGTAAATATTGCTCAAAGCTTTCTTACCCTATTCAAGCAAGGCAACATTACAGCAAAGTATAATTTATTGCACATAATATATGCTGTATGCTTCAAAGACAATCACACTGGAAAACAAACTCATGAAAAAGAAGCTGAAACTGTGTCTCATTTTCCAGTAAAAGCTTTTTTTGTCAGTCTTTGTGTTTGGAGGATTACTCAGCTATCATGAAACCCATAGATGTGGGCAGGACCCCATTTTTGCTTTGCTTTCAATGCCCAGTACTAAGCTGGCAGTACCTTAGTTGATGAGATTTCTCTTGGTTCTACAGGTTACCCTTCTTTCCTATGTTTTACACTAAAGCAAGCTCCTTTGATTGCAAGATTGGAGCCATGACACCAGCAAGCTTTCATTACATTCTCATCCCAGATATGAAAAGAATGCATTGGTTTATAGTAATATTACACTTAAGCAAGGGCTTTGTTCAGACTCACTTAAAATTCTTCTAAGAGACCTTGTAAGAGGAGATTTAAAACTGTAAGGAAAAACTCAATGAACAGCCTTTCAGTCTGGATCAACCAGCTTGTAAAAAATAATGTAAACACCCCCCTACACTTTCTGAAAAATAAAATGTTCTAGCTGTCAGCCAAAATGCTAAGGGCTAACAACAATAACAAAAATATTTATACTGCCCCTGCTCTCTTTTATAATCGCCTCCAATTAATAGTTCATGGAAGGTGTTTTATACATTTTACGTTGTGATTGTACAGTGGTCTGTACTTGATAGCAAACAAGGAGTTTGACCACTACCTGGCTGTTCAGTAAAGCCTTAACTGATCATGTATCATGCAAAATGAAGCTTTTATATTTTTATTATATCAATAAAGGATGATTTTGTGATGTTTACTGCAAAAAGAAGGTTGGCCACACCACAGGTAAATGCAACACGTTTCCACTGACATCATGCTGGTGAGGAATATACGTCATGACTCTAGTTCTCAAACCCCATACATTTTGAGGAAGTTCCAAGAGTTAATCAAATCTGGATTGCCTTACTTGCCCATTACTTACACCAAGGAATGAATTGAAACATCTAAGTAACTATCTACACACAAAGCTCCCCCCACAACCCCACTGAAAATCCATCCATGTGTACTTTTTCTCATTTCAGAGTTTCAGTTTAGATATTTGTCAACAAATACCATAATTTTGGGGGGGAGGTCAATTTTGGGGCTTTTTATTTCAAATAAATAAAACATCTGACTGGAATAACTGAGATTTTCACCAAAAGGTGGACTGGAAGATTTGACTCACTGTTAATAGACTTGGTGTTCTTGTTTTCAACTTCTGAAAATTTATGCCTTATTTTCTTTTTTTTTACCAAACACTTGAGCTAATGGGGAAGAGAATATTTTAGAAATAATACTGTGACTCTGCAGAAATGTTCAGATTAGCGTGATTCTTGGGGGCGGGGGGAGGGGAAGGAAACAAAAGCATCTGAAATGAGCGTAGAGATGCAAGCAGGTGAGAATTTAGCTCAGCCCATTATGATGTTAAATTAAGGCCGTGCCTTGCTTTCCCTGAAGTCAATTAAGTTGTAATCTTTCATCATCGTGTTATTTTACAATCACAGAACAGTTTGCATTTCTTCCTACTTTAAAAAATAGATCCTGGATTGTTATAATTATATGGATACACCGCCCAAGGTCCAAGGTATTACAATCCCTTTTCCAAATAAAACCTTCCACTTTGACAGCGCTCTGTGTTCTGACAGGCACCTTGCTACATACAGCAAATACAAAGTAAAACCTGCGTGCAAATTCTTGCATGTGCCTTGTACAGCACGAGTGTTAAACTAGGTGACAGTATGGAAGAGGATAACTGAAGCAGCCACTTCACACGGGACCCCTATGAATATTCATTTTGCAGCAGTCAGTGCTGTTAGGCTGCTACACTACATTTCAAAGTAGTGATCAATAAATGTACTATAAATAAATAAACTACACATTTTTATTCTCATTGAATATTCTAGTTGATTCAAGCAAATTAGTTACAGTGTGTGAAAACTCCCACCAGGAAAAGACGTTTAACTGGGTTTTTTTATTACAGTTTTACTAAATCTAGAAACATTTCTCACACTGATGATTTACCAGAACTTCAATTTACCTCTGAATTTTATACATGCAAATTAAAAGGGACAGCAGGGTTCTACTTTTAGAATTTTAGCACCATTAAATACTAAGTAAAATTACTACACTTGCAGAAAAGGAGAATAAAAACATAGCAAACTCCTACTCTTAAATTCTGCTATATAATCAGAAAAGTAAATAAATACTCTTTCAAACATGGAAGATATCTCAATTAAAAATAATATTTACATTAGAAATGTAATCACAGTTTCTCTTCAGTGAAATAAGGAAACTTGAACAGAGATCAGATGTAGTATAAATATCCTTTAAAAACTCACCTATCTTAGATAACACAGATTTCTACAAAATAAGTTAATATGTGTTCCCGACCTTAATATTAGTGATTCTGAATGTGAAAGCTGTAAACTGACGAATGAGAAACTCTGAAGGTTTCATGTCATGAATTTGAGTTATATTTATGAGTTTTATTTTTGAATGCATGAAAAGAACTTTATTAATACAGGATGCATATTTTTATAAAGTACAAACTGTGTGCTGTCTTAATTTTCAGCTTAAATTTACAGACATGTTACATGGCAACAGTATTAAAGAAAAAAGAAGGGATACATTTTCCTAGTCAATAAAAAGCCATGGAAGTTGCATGGGGTAGAGTCTCTAGGAAATCCACTCTTTCTTTGAAAAAATGTCATTGGTGAGATAGGAGATTGGCACCACAATGAGCAAAATATAGTGAGGGCTGATACGGACTGTCAGCTAGAATTTGAGTTAAGACACTGACTTTTGTCTGCATGATGCCTATCTTCCAGAGATGGAAGATGCAAAACTGAAAGTTTCCTCTCTCTGGTTAATGTGGTCTATACAAGTGAATAATGTATAAGAAGATGTTCCCTTGATAATGTCACAATTATTCATTGTACAGCCATAAACTCAAATATTCACATTAACAGCTAGGTATTATTTTTCTTCTATGAAATTAAGTGAGTGGCATCAGTGGTCATAAATGAGAGCATTCATCAAAGGCATAGGCCATGGCAGAGGATTAAGTGAATGCTGATGAAGTGTCCAGATTCCCATAACTTGGAATGGGCTGCATTCAGCATTCCTTTATTATCCATCTGCCACATAACAAAAAGTCTCATATATTTAATGCAGGTTTGCCCTCGGCCACGTAATAGGATTAGGAATAATTTCTACAAATTTACAAAAACAAATCACATGGGAAGGCTTAGAATTTGCTAATAATTTCTCCATAGCTGGGAGATCAAAGGGATGTAAGAGTCCAGAGCCAGGCGGTAGTTTGACCCTGGCCAAGCTTTTTTAATGAAAGGGTTAATCTTCTCAGAGGTGACCATAGAGGAGCAAATAGTGTGACCAAAGGCAGATTCAGGCCTCCAAAAATAGGAAGAAAATCGTCTGGAAAGTATGACAGCAAGAAAACATGTACAGAACAACAGTACATTTTCTGTCTGGAAAAATAAAATAAAACAGCAAACCACAATGAATTGTTTTTAAGCAAAGTGTGACTGGCAGGAGAGGGGGATGGTGGTGTAGGAGGAGGAATGCCATGCAGAGGAGAAGCAGCTTGCAGGGTGGACCAGAAATATTCCTGTTTCTTTCTGAATAATAAAGAAAAGGCTGAATGCCTTCAATCTAAAAACACTCTATTGTTCTCAGGTGAAAACTGTCTTCTCCAAACATGTGTCAAAGCTTAGGCTGGTTGGTTGTTTTTGCTATATGCTTGTCCTGTTGGTCTTTTTTTTCAGAGGAAATGCAGTGTAAACACACACACTGCCTCATAGATGAGTTTTTGGGAGGACCTGAACAAGTTGTCCAGTGAAGCTTTTTCAAAAATGTCCTTGGTTTGCTGCAACTCATATTTTAAAACTCTGGCTTCCTTAAAGGCAATTTATCTCTCAAATCAAGTCGAGTAGCCATGTAAAAAAACCCAGGGGAATTAAAACAAAAAGAAAAAAGGAAAGGAAGGTATTGGGGTGTGTGGGTGCCTATGCCTGGGTTTTTTGTTGTTGTTTTTTTGTCTGTTTGTTGTTTGGTTTTTTCCCTTTAGCAATTGCTAAGCCTGTCTACAAATTTTCGCCTTCCTGGGTTTTCTTTCCCACTCAATAAGCTGCAAAGGAAGAATGTTAATATTATCTACAGGTGACAGGAATTTTAATTTTTGCATTGTAAGTAGTTTTAATGACATTTGGAAAGTATACCACAATAGAGTGCTAGGTTTTTCAATTTAAAAGAAATCATATGATCATTCTCACTTTTGGTCCCCGACCTGTTT
This sequence comes from Cephalopterus ornatus, assembly GCA_013396775.1. Taxonomy (NCBI): domain Eukaryota; kingdom Metazoa; phylum Chordata; class Aves; order Passeriformes; family Cotingidae; genus Cephalopterus; species Cephalopterus ornatus. The sequence goes on along the minus strand of VZRE01005401.1, from coordinate 496,368 downwards.
TAACAACTTTGAATGTAGTGCTCCTTCTCTGTGGTTTTCTTTGCCTACCGGGCTACGCATCAAATAAAAGATCAAATAATCTGATTGCAAGTAAATTAGTGAATTTGTTAGAGCTGCACAAAAGCCCAAGCAGACACATGAGCCTAAGTGAAGGCATTATTTCTTTTGTTTCTCTTCTTGAAAGAGAATTTTAGGCCAAAAGTTTACTTCAGCCTCAAGAGTAACTTCATATGAACCTATATGTCCCACCACATTCTTGTATTAAATAAGAAAGGAGGAGTAGTGATGACAGGGAAATAATGAGAAGATAATTCCCGGGAAAGAATGAAAGATTTCCAGACAGAATATCTGTGTTTGAACATGGGGACTGCTGTGTACTCAGTGTACAAAAAAAACCCTGAAAGCTGAGTAGCTTTGAAAAGAGTCAGATTGATATCCCTGGCGAGAAAACTTGCTTTCACATGTCGCTGACAGAGACTCCTATCAAGGTGGAACCACTTTCAGGTATTATTAGACGGTTCAGCTCTTTCCAGTTCTATGTCATAAGATTTTCAAGAAAGATTCCATCTAAAATTGATGTGAGTTTCATGAAAAAGTTAACATTTGTTTGGCAGTGTGAACTGGACAAAGGTCACCAGATTTATTTGACACAGCTCACCAGGAAGCCAACAGTTTATAGTAACCTGTAACTGGTTTATAGTAACTTCTATTGCTACCAGTGTGGACTGAACTTAAAAATGCCATAGACGTAAGAGACTGCAAATTCTTTTCTCCAGTTATTCTCGCATTCTTTCTTTATTTAATATAGATCATGGTTCATTCCAACTCCCACATTTTAGGTCATTCCATTTAGGAGGCTGAAATCCAGACTGTTTTTTTTTTTTTTTTTTTCAGGCACAGCAGTGCACCTCAGCCTTCTCATACAAAATTGGGTTTTGGTATTTTCCCAGTGTGTAGAGATATAAGTATCTTGTAAATAACTTTCAGGCAGGGCTTGAGGTTAATGTTGTGTGTCCCACAGTCTCAAGCTGTGGTGGTCATAACAAAAAAAAGAGCAACCACTTTCATCCATCACTGGTCAGAAACAGGAAATGCTCAACAATTCCTGTTTCTTTAGTGATAACACAGACCTATAGACTCCTGTATGCATCAGAGAAGCAAAAGTTTTAACTAATGACACCTACCTTTAGGGGGTCCTTAAACCATGTTTAGACTAAAACCTCTGGCAGTGAAACAAATTTTAGGCATCTGGCATAGCAGTCTATTGGCCGGCTGTTGATATCGCACTGTTACTGCGATAACAGTAAGACATGGGGTCTTACTCTGAAACTCAGTTGGAAATTATAAGTTAGGTACTCTTAACTAACTCTCTTATGTTGGCTAAGGTTGTCAGCTACCTAAATGAGGCAGCCAGGACAACTACTAAAACTCAAGCTCTGTGAAAGGACTCAGATTTTAGACCACCAGTAAGAATTACATCACTAGTAAGACCCCAAACTGTGCCCCACTTCACCTTACCAAGTAGAGATATGACAGTGCTCTTTACTGATGAACAACACAAACGTAAGAATGGCCCTATTCTACTCTACAAACATGTTCCCTATGAATATGCTGGTAATTTGAGCCAAAAATTAGTTTTATAAAAACAACACAGTGACTGGAAATTGAATAATATATTCTTTTGTTGCATTTTCACATTATAGGAAATACAGTCATAAGACAAACTTGGATCTGATACAATTTTCAGACCTCTATCGCTTTTATGACGATTTTAGCATAGAAAAGAATTTTTAATACCATGCAATATTAACCTGATAAGCTGTTAGAAGCAGAAATTTAAACATATAATGTGTAGCTCAAACCACACTGCTGGGATTCAGCATCTGATTAGAGTTCTTGGTTACAGCCTTTTCCCAGCTGCATCTGGAAACCAGTTTTGCCTTTCACCGTCTTAAGTAGCTGCTCATTTAATGGTCACTAAGGTTGACCTTTATGTGTCACAGTGCCATTCAGAGGGATAAAGAAGGAGATGCCTTTTTAGGAAATCATACTATGTGTTTACAAGCAGCTTCTTGACCTTAACCAAATAAGTTGGGGAGCAGCAGATAGCAAACTATTGTGCTTCTAACCATTCTTCATGACAGACCTTTGAGCACGATACTGCCCTAAAATGTAAGGTCATATCTCTGCCTTACACATAAAGAATAATAGAGATTTTAATGGATGTTCAGAAATACATGGTGACCCTGTTACAATTCAGGACTCATGCAACCCTCATGCAATGGGACAGAATAGATTTGTTAGCTTTCCTCCCATGAGTTCATGTTCCAAATGGTAATACTTTCCTCTTGCTCATTTCAAGTCAAAAATGGTCTCACCTGCATTTCTTATTATCTGCTTTAAGGAAGGGAAGAGTCCCAACACTGCATAGAAACTAATGGCTGGTCAGTTGAGAATGCTGTACTTTCACTGCATGTTGGAAATGAACACGAGGAATAGTGCAATCTTCCTCGATATAACTTGGTTGCACTTCTAAGTGAATTGGAGATAGGAGTAACAAGAAGTGCCCTTCAGCCTCAGTATCCAAAAGGACAGCAGACCAGTCCTTCTATACTTTGGTATTTTTTCTCCATGTATTTTCCTTTGAAGACTGTTGAGATATCTGTTAAATAACTTCAGAATAAACATCACCATCTGCCACATTACCACCAAGGCCCTACGACATTTTTACTTAACTCATGGATGTCAGAGATGAATAGGAAAAAAATAAGGATAAAGAAAATCAATTTGGAAAAAAATGTCTAGAAACATCTCTCAAGAAAAGTTATGTGAGAACCAGCCAAACTTATAAGTGATAGATAGACGGTTTTAAGACATGTAATTTGCATAATGAGGATGAAAACAAGTAAGAATATTTAAACATCATTTCATTACCATTTTATCATGAGGACATTCCCAGAGCCTCGATACTGCATGCAACAGCAACAGGTTTACAACACATAAAATCTAGATGTTATAGAGAACTGTTAATGGGAGGAACAAGCATTTAATCTTCAGATTGCTAAGTTAAATCCAGACTCGAGGTCCTCAAAAGTCATTAAGATCTGGCAGGTGTCTCAGCCTAAGGGCAACAGGACAAAAATTCGTGTAATGAGCTTAGAGAAAAATTGAGTAGTCCTGCTCTTCTTAAGGTATTCGATGAACAGAGAGCTACAGTTTCTTTATACATCAATCATAAGTCAAAAAGACAGTTCTAAAATTAAAAATAAAGAACAACTAATTTAAAAGAAAAACTTTGTCTGAGACTTACTGTTCAGTTATGGACACTTAACTGTAAATCTTAGTGAGACTTCTGATGTCATCTAATACTATCAACCAGTTTAAGAAATAATACTACGTCTTTCTGGATATTCTGTCTCATAATCTAAAATAGTTCTTACTTCTTTAAGGTACAAGTAGAAATGAAGATACAAAACTAGTAGAAGATTAACAAAACAAGAAAGCAGGAGTAGCACCTAGTAATCAATCTCATTACCTTCAAGTTGTTTTTGGCAAAAGAGCAGAATTCCCCTCTCCCCGGTATTAGATATCAGAGCTTTTTCATACAGCCACTAACTTTGCAATCATGCCAAACAGCAGTGAAATTCATGTGTCAGTGTATGTCATTTATTGCTCACAATTCCCGTTCATTATCTTTACCCAGTAAAGTGCTGAAAGCATTTTTTCCTGTTAGTGATAGTACATGTTCAGTTTTGAATTCTCAGTTTAATCCTATTAGTCCAACTTAATTTACTCAAAATCAGCCCCCTTATAACAGTTTTCAGACTGAATAATACTGAACAAAACTACAAAACAGAAGCTTTTCTCTGTTGGAGAAGTTTAACAGTGAAATGATCATTGCCTAATACTGCTTAAACTTTACTATCCCTATTTTATCAAGACATATTACATTTTGCATAACGTAAAAACCATCCACATCACACAAATATGGTGGAACATAACACTTCATTAATTGCACAAACTAGAGCCCAATAGTGTTTCACTGCACAAGGCTCTGCTTTCTGGTCATCTGCTTGGGAAGGCTGAGAGCTTCCAAAATCATGTCAGATAGAAAAATACGAGCAATGCATAAAATACTGCCTATCCAGTAACTCTAGGTTGTGTTCTGTAAAACTGGATGCTTTAAAGCAGTTCGTGGGCATGCCTTAAGTGAAAATGGCTAGATACCATGAGTCCGGTGTCCATCTTCCTGCTTAATGGAACAACTGTAATAGATGCACGTGCAATGTTCCAATTGCTAATGAGTCAGCCAGACCTATTATAAACTCACCCTGTATTGTGTTGGGGTGGTTTTGCCTGGTGCTTTCTGTTGCTGGTATGTGGGGAAGAGCAATGGAGGTTGGATTTCCAAGCTTTAGCATGGTACCAAGAGGTGAGGGATTCACTAGTTTTATCCCTGTGTGGTACAAGAACAGCCATGACACTTCTAGTGACAAGCTGTCCCTGGAAGTAATACAGAGTCTTCCATGTAGTATCACACCTGATATAATAAACTCTTGCAAACTAAGTCACATCTGCAATCCTAACACTAGCTGCAAGATAGATTCCAGTACTGTTAATTAAGAGTTAATAATACTGAAAGCCTTTAAGAGGCTGCACACATTTACATTGGATTTTAAAACTGCCTTAGGAGCATAAGCCTCACTGATCATTCAGCCCCCTGTTTTTGTAGCAGTTTTTGACTGGTGTGTGCAGGCGTATCAGATCAAACCCCTACTGTTATGTCAAAAAAGAAAGCACTAACTGTCATCAGTGAGACATGAGAAGAGAATATTACAGCAGAGATGAGTGTACTGCTTCTCCTCTGATATCAAACTTCCACTAGCTTCATACTGACTGCACTGAAGTTCCTCCAGTTTCACACTATTGTATTAGTAATACAATGATATGAAACCACAAAAATGATGCAATTTGTGGGGATCGGGGGTGTGGAAATAACATGAAGGAAAAAGATCCAATTTGAAGACAACACTAGACCCTGGATTTTTACCTCATGGGTAGATTAAGTATGGCTAGTTGTCCATTTCTTTCATAGCTAGTTACTTAGATCCTCTCCTAGCTGACAACTGCACTGCAGCTTTTGCACAGACTCCAAATTCTTAGCGATATTTCAGCCATTCTAGTAAATTCACATTTTTGATAATAAATAATGTACCCCTATAAAGTCACCTGAACACCCTGAGAGAATTATAGCCTTTATTATGTACAATTGGGGGTATATTAATCCTTACATAGAAAGATTTTTTTAGTGACCTGTCAGAAAGTTAGATAAATTATCAGAAATAGCCAAGTAAAATTACACTAAATGTCCTTCAGTAGAACCATTGAAATGCCCTCTGCAAAATATGGGATTGTTTAGTTAGAGGAAGAGAATCCAGAGACAGACTTGATCATTTTTTGTGGCATAGCTCTGAGGCTGATTACTTGAGTCAAGTGACCAATCTGGGAACTGTGAACCTCTGGACAGTCATTTTTTTGCTATTACTAGTGGCTGTTTTAACCTACTCACCTATTAATCTACCATGTATTTTCACTTGATTTATGGTACTTTCTTTATAAGTAACATTTGGTAGAATGGTGCCTTTGCTCATTCAAAACAAGTTGTTTGCCTAAATCCATCAGAACATATGGATAATGGCTTCTGAGAAACAGAAATAAAAGGGGAGGAGGGACAGAAGCTCATTTAACACAAATATTGCAATATAATTGAAATTATATTAAAAAAATTAAATTACTCTTGTGAACTTGTTTAAAAGGGTCAGAAATGTGTTTGAGCTGTACAAGATTAACCTTTACTCATTTGGGAAAATGCAGACTTCAACAGCATTCCTCTGCAGTGGTTACACTTGCTAAAAGTTTAAAACAGTAATTTTTTCCCAAGAAAGGTCATCTTGAGCTAAAATGTCAAATAAATTATTTAGATTACTGAATTAGAAAAGTGAGGATCTGACAGGCTGAATTTTTTATGCACATTAGCCACAGTCAGAGTCTCTATATGCTCTTTCTATTAAGTGCACCCCCTCTTCCCTTATTAAGAATGTCTCTATTTTTTCCAATATATTCTTCTTAAGATGTATATTTGCATCTAAATAGCTGGTCCAATTTGCTTCTTACTTGTACAAAACAGGAAGCACTTTATTTGACTATTGTTAAGCATTTTTTCAGTATAAAACAGATGTAAGAGAGAATCTTGCCACTAGTTGGTAGAGTAAATTAAGTGTCCAAAAATTAATCTTCAGAGCCTCCATGTAACTATTAAATCCTAGTTTCTAGCAGGAGAAATATTTTCAGGATAAGGAATATTTGGAAGGATGGAAAATTAAAGGATTGAAACGCAAAGAGAATAACTTTTAAATAGGTACTATTGTCACAGTTATATCCTAGAGTTTTATAGGGCAAAATATAGCTGTAACGTAATTAATAGAAAGCTGAAGAAAGGTGTCTTCATATGTAGCTGCTCACACACAGGTTTATCCTACATGTTCACATCTGTATTTCCCATTCTTCTTAACATGCACAAATACTACTGATAATTTTTTGAGGCAGCACAAGAGCCTCTGACTAGACATGGTGCCATATAATTCAGTCAAATGACAACAATAGTAAAACTTTCCACTTCATTTTCCAAAGCCAATATTTGCTCAGCACTGGAGAGGTCACTCTATGAAACAATTCTACATTGTTAATAAGCTCCTCCTAATCTGACTTCTGCTGTGATTTTTTTTCCCTACAGACTATGTGTGCAGTGGATCAAATTAGGTTCTCAGCCTAAGTAGCCAGTCCAAATGCTGGAGGAGCACGACATGAAAAAAGGGGAGATACTTTCAATTTGCCAGCAAAAAATAGCCTCTCTCCGTAAGCACACAAGGTGCCTAACCTCACTCCTCACTTTAACATCCAAGTACTCCTCAGCAGTATAGTCTCACAGCTTGTTACCTCGTAAGCCCTGTAGCGCATGCAGGTAAGGTATGTAACTGTCGTGTAAATGTAGAGGCAGTGCAGCTGCGTGGAAACCCACGAGGCAATGGACCTCAACAGCTCAGGAGTCTCATCTCATTCCTTTGATAGGTTCCAGGCCTTGCCTCGCTGCTTATGGAAGAACACTAGCAAAGAATATCTGTGCATCCTGGAAAGAACTGAGAGAACAACACTCATACCAGGGTACATCAGAAGTACAGGTAGTGCAAGTGTGAGTAATTTTGTCACGTACAATTGCACGTAGTAAAATGCCTTTAAGTAACATGACAGCAGAAAGAGCTGCCCTCATGCACTTATGACTTACATACTTTCATATTTTTGAACACCTGAGAGTTTTGTGTTTCATTTGCTTATAAAACACCTGGCATGTGCAGGACTAGCTTGCTATCACCCTAACCTGAGAATGACCTGTTTAAACTTTCTGTCTTGAAATGGCATTAAAAGTACTTAGTCATTTGTACATCACTGAGAAGAGGGATTTAGTGATAAGACAACCATAGACTTTACTCCTTGGTGATTCCTTCTTTGACAGGGTAAATCCCACAGAAAAACAGTGTTAATAGAGCATGACGTTTTGAAGAATAGAGCCCTAACTGCTGGAATTTCTATTGTCAAGACAGGTATTATGCTGTGGGAAAAAAAAAATTAAAAGAATTGTGGAAAGCTCTATGGAATTAAATTTTTTACTGCTGCATTACTGTAAAGGCCACTAGTATCTCTCCAACTCAGGAGTCTTTCATCTTTCCTGCTATGATTTCTTCTTTCCTGGACTTGAGCATAATTTACCTTTGTCAGGTCAACAAAGTAGAAATTTTAATTTGTTATATAGTCTAAAATACTCAAGGTTCCTTTAAAAGTCTAAATTTAGGCAGAACCATTTCTTTTTGAAAGTGTTTGCACACTCTACTCACCTCTGCAGTATTTGCAATATGAGGTAAAACACACTAAGGAAAAGTGGAAATAATATACTGGATCTTAGCTTCAATTTGAGAATTAACGAACAAAAGAGTTTTTAAAGAGCTCTTAGGAAGTTAGGGCAAGTTGGAAAGCTGAATCTTGAAAACATGAGATAAACCAGTAAATAACCTTCTCAAGGGTTTTCACAAGCAGCTTGGACAGATCTTGACATCATAGCTTTTGATCATCTTTCTTCTGTGAAACACTCGTGATTTGTATAGTTTAATTTTTCAGTTGTTTCTTAAGATGAAATTATTTTGGACCATGACTATTAGCACAATCAAAATACTGTTTTTTAATTGCCTTTTTCCCCCCCCCTTCATTCATAATGATTATGAACATGCTCTGATCTACAGTATTTGAGAACATTTCTTCACTTCCGCCTCTCAGTGATTTATGTGCTTTTTCATGCTAACATTGTTGGACTAAATTGATTCTGCAAACAGAAGCCCTGTGATAGAAATGTATTTTACCCTATATTACAATGCACCACAACATTGGTAAAGCATTTCAGTAGTTGTTTCCAGGAGAAGCTTTATGTCCAAAGGGCGTCTCAGTTTTATCTGTGTAAGAAGGCTGCTTCCAAAGAGACTGCATAGACCAAACTGCACCCTGATTAATTGACCTACTAAGGTGGTCATTTTTCCTCTAATGAAAAATCTGCCTAAGAGAACTGAATTGATAGATTGTTATTTTATTTTGTTTCAGCAATTTAGATTAAACTAGTACCAAAGTTCTGTGCATCAGTCCTCTAAATTCCTTTTCAAATTAACACTGAAAAGAGAATCCATCCATCCATATATATGTAAATACACAAAGCCAGCTGCCAAACAGTGACATTATCCACGGGTTCCTGTGGGTTTGCCATAGAAATGAATGGGAAACTCTTCTAATATTGCCAGGCTTGTATGATATTTTTGCAATAGGTGAGAGAAAGCAGCATCGTTCCGAAAAAAAAAGGAAAAGCATTTACCAATTGAAACATGGGCAGGTGCCACTGATAGCAGATGGTTTTAAAACTCGCATTTTAAGACAGCAGCTGCCTGACTGTGTTGTATTTAAAAGGGCTACCCCTGGTTAGAATATTGGATTAAATGTTTTTGTAAGAAGGCAGCTTTAACAATAAAAAAAGTAAAAAATACTGGACAGATATAAAATCAGATATTGCTTCTAATGCATCCTTTCCAAGGCTTTATTAGTTAAAATATCAAAATGATAGAAAGACTATTTTTGTCAAAGTTTGTAGAAAGAGGGGAGACATACTTGCTCTGAATATTTTTAGGTGCTAAATCCTTATGGCTCCTTGATTGATGCTATGATTATATCATATGCTCTATGATTGATGCTGTCTTAATTCAAGGATATTCTAGGTATGTTAAAAGAAAAAAGATGGGCATACTAAGGAAGAAGTCCTCACAGAAGCCTTTTCCAGTCATATAAAGAAGATATACAATATCCTTCCTGGGATGAAATAATCCCATCCAACAGTATGTGTTGCAGACTGATTAGCAGTGCAGCAGGTCTGCAGTCTGGGGGGTCTGGTGAACAACAACTTGGACCTGAAAAAGGAACATACCTTTGAGAAGATGCCATTGGCAAGAATGCCGGCAGAAGCCCAAAAGGAAATGATAATTCCATTCTGCCTGTCATCCATGAGGCAAACCTGTAGTGCAGTGTCCTGTTCTGTTCCCTCGAGAGTGAGAATCTGGAGAAATTGCAGTGGAATGGCACCAAGAGGTATGAGACTGGAGTACGTGATCTGTCTACACGTTTATATGATTTGTATAGATATATAAAAAGGCTGAAGGAACTTCATTCAGCTTGAAGGCAAGAGGCTGACAGGGTTCTCTGCAGTTTTTTCTACCTAATGGGGGCTTACTGGAGAAAAGAGAGCAAAACTCTTCTCAGAGGAAAGAGGTATTCATGGAAAGATAAATCGTAGCAACTGGAAGCAGTAGCAAGTGGAATTCAGATTGGATATTATGGAAAAATAAAATAAACCCTCAGTGAGAGAAATTAAGCACTAAAATAGGTCATATAGACAGGCTCAGCAACTCCCATCTTTGGGGATGTTCAAAACCTGACCACAAAAGGCCTTGAACAATCTCAACTAACTTTGAAGTTAGCCCTTCTTTGAGGAAGAGGTCAGACTGGATGACTTTCAGAAATCCCTTCTAGACAGGTTTAAGACTCAAGACTGACTCTCTTTCTCAAGACTGAGAAATATTATGTCTGATGACCTCATGATTAGCAATCTAGTGACTAGAGTGGCTAGGAGAATTGTATGATTCTCTGAAACCAAAACTGCTTTTCTTAATCCCAGCATGGAATTGACTTTCCAGATCAGAAGGAGTTACCATCTTTAAATACTCAGATATTCAGTATACCAGGTGACAATTTTATTCTCTCTCTGGACCTTCTGTTTCTCACTCGCCTTCTGTCCTTGTCTGATTTTTTTCCCCATTCCTTTTCTTTTGAAGTAGTCTAAAAAAATTTTCGCTGAATCACAAGACAGAATTCCTACACACTTGACTTTGACATACGTTTATCATGAAGTATGGTTAACAAATATAATAAATCTTGGACTCAGACGGACAGCTTTTGTTATTCCAAACAAATGTTTCACATAGTTCCAGCAAGACCCTGTAGCAAAATACGCAGAGAAAATACGGGAATCAGAGTTTCTGAATCATCAGAAGTGGAAATAATTGTTTAAGCATAAGCGCAATAAATTTAAAAAGTGTTTCAGTATTGTCCTAAATAACAATAACATTTCAATGAGAAAACCAGGACTGAGTTGGCACTCCTATTGCAGTTCAGAACATTTTCTTCATTTAACACTTGTACTCTACTGTATTTTTGAAATGAAATTTTTTGAAATCTTCACTCAGAAACCTATTTTTTTTGAGTTTAGTTGTGTATGTCAGAATGCTTTATGTTGTATTCTGTGTGGTCAGATTATCCAAATACCTGTAGATAAGCAAGAAAAGTTGACGCCTATTAAGCTTTTCATGTCAACATTTTTGTAACTAGAAATGCATTTAGCCAAAGAAAAAGAATTTTTATGGAGATTTGCTTGTTGTCCTCATAGGCTACTAAAAAAATTAAAATACATAGAGCATCTGGCTTTGGTTTCCAAGGATATGGCATGGTGTTCAGTCAACAACTTGCTTTCTGATTTGTATTTTTCAGCAGAGAGTGAACCCTATTTTAAGAATATCTCAACCATATTTTAGTAAAATGCTCATGAGCATTGATGCAGTCATATTTAACATATGAAGAAGACAAATGTTCCTCAACTCTGAAAAAATCCCTATAATCCTTTTGAACTTTGCTCTGGAGATTAGAATTTTGCTTCCATTTTTGTCTCTGTTTTTTGGTTACAATTATAATCGTAATTAAATCACTACCTAGATAGATATGCTGTAAGTGAACATATCCTTTACATTTTTCTATTAAATGGTTAGTGCATTTCTGAACACAGACGTGAGTCCCTAATGTCCAGTTAGCTGTATAAACCTCTTACACAGCTTGGCTAGCATATGATTTGAACAATGGATTTTGAATTGTACATAATTCTTTTTCTTTTTTTTTCCCCAAGGCTAATTAAAATCAATTCCATGCCATTTCTCTGCTGTTAGAAAAGATGCCGCTGGTAGATGTTTCAATCATTAGCAATATGGTGCTGCTGGATTAAAAACAAATTTCCAAATAACACAGCAATGACAGTCTATGATAATCCATGCAATTGGTAATGAACGAAACTTGTTCTGACTCTATACCTGAATACTTGTTGATGCCATCTGAAAATAGAGATGTCAAAAAGCAGTAATTTTATATTTTAAAGACATGTTCACTGATTTTAGCTATGCAAATTTAATAATTTTCTGAATGTCACAGAGGATTCTGACCTTAAAAATATGGGATTTCATAATTATTATAAATATGAAATATTTCAGAATTTAGTTCTAGAGGTAAAATACTCTCATTCACTCTGGTTACATCTAGAGACCCAATGAAGCTAAAATCTTGTCTTCATCAAAGGTCAACAGGTTTTGTCACTGATATAGCTGAAGTGAGGATTTTACTTCAGAAGTTTGAGAAACAGTGAAGGAAGCAAGAAAGAAGATTTTAACAAGTATTTTGGAGAGAAAAAGCATGATAAGTAGAAAAGGGTATTTGCAATTGACCAGGAGTCAGTGCAGCACAGATATCACAGCCTAAACTCCCTTTCCCTATCTATCTTTTTTTCACAGTAGGGTTGCTGTTTGCCTAGCCTTTGAGAAGAAACTATCATTACCTTTCATGTGAAATTATTGTAGTTAGAAACACAGCTGAAACAGAATCTTATTATTTCTGAGTTAAACAACTGTAAATATAACTGATGTATGCACAGAAGTAAAAGTCCTTGTTCTGATTGATTTGGCACAAGAAGTTGCACCTGAGTCCCTTACTTCTCAGATTACTGGATTACTGGTTATTATGGGTTGTTGCATCTTATCCCCATCTACGGCATACAAGAAGCCTTCACAATCAAATAGTAATTTAACCTAATGGATTCCAATCAGCTCTACCTCAGATATATCAGCATTCTTCATTAAAAATAAAATGATAGGGTATCAAAAGTAACTCTTTTGATAAAAACAAACAAAAAAAATCCAATATTCTTCTGCCCAGTCTTTTTTTGCTGGTTACTAAGTTTTGTAATATGCATATTCATGAATAGCATGGAAAATCCACAGCTTTTCGTTAAAAAGGAAAATTTTAGAAAAGTTTATCAAATTATTTAGGTATGTGTAATATGTCAGTAATGGCATATATGAGAAAAAGCCATGGATTTTACTGTCTTTCATTCTAAAATGGTTATTACCACTCTGTCTGGTCTGATAGACATAGTCCTTATAGACTAGGATCCATTTCATGGTGTAGTTTTCTTAAATGAATTATTGAGGACAGTGTCAAATGTGTTGCTGAAATGAAGTCAGATGACAACCTCCACTCTGCCCTCATCCACTGAGCAAGTTGTTTCATCACTGATGGCAGTCACTTGATCAATAATTTGCCACTGGTAAACCGCGTTGGCTCTTCTCAACTGTGGTGTTGTATTTCATGCTCATGGCAACAGCTTCCATGAGGACCTGTTTCATAATGTGTCCAGGGACTGACTTGAAGCTGACTCCTCTGTTGTCTCCTAGATCTTCTTTTAGGGAGATTTTCTGATTTTCCAGTCTTCAGGACTTGACTTGATCTCCATGACCTTTCAAAGATGAAACAGAGGGACTTTGCTGTGCTGTCGCTCAACTCTCTGAGCACTCTCAGACCCATCCCACCAGGTCTCATAGACTTGCATATGTCCAAAAGGTACAGATGGCTCTACTCTCTTCTTCACTCACTGGTCCATGATTTGCTTTGTTGTTGCTTCTTGGCACTGAGACTTGGGGTCTAACTTTACCCTTGAACACCAAAGCACAGAAAGCATTTAATATCTCAGCTTTTTCTGTATCATATTTAACTGACTTGTTGGCTTATACTAACTTGTTCAGCTGTGGATCGACACTTTGTACTTCTGCTTGCTGCTCACACACTAATGCCTTCTTTGTTATTCCTGGCATCTTTTGCCAGTTTGAGTTCCAGCTGAACTTTTGCCTCCTCCACAGCTTGAAGCAATATTTCTATGTTCGTCTCTGAGTCTCTGTCCCAGAGGCACTGCTTAATACCTGATATTGGTATCCAGAATTGATACCTGTCTTTGATTTCTCATATTTTCAAAAATGTTAATAATGAGTAAAATTCACAGTAATGGGATCAATGAGCAAAATTCAAAACAGCAAGTGGGTTATTGCTGTGCCAACTGTACTGCTAGGTTCTTTCCTGAGCATTTGCAAAACTGTTTAGGAGTTATTTTGACACTGTCAGCGAAGTTAAAAGGAAATACCTTGTATCAATATAGAGGTGTATTTCAAAGTTCTACCTTTAAAATTTTACCATGAGTTCATGGTTAATCAAGATGCTACTACAAAAGATTGCATATGCACATAATGAATGCTACAAAGATTGTATATGCTTGTGTATAGAAAATGAATATATCTATGTATAGTAAAGGCTATAGGCATAAAGAAATAAGAGAATTTTTATATAAGCATCTTTGAAGAGACAGCATGAAAAGAAGCAAATAGAGGCATTTGATGTGGGCTGGCGAGCAACACAGTAAAGTGTGCTCCTTGAAATGTGCACGTGCACATGGAAAGCACACATTTGTTAGGGACAAAAGTGCGTATGCCTGGAAACATTTATAGAGAAGAGTATTTTTATAGCGTGCATCTGTGTGCGGGAATTTGGCCGTGGAGTTATAAGTGTGTTTATGTATAGATAAAAGGAGAATATGTGGATTTGTATATATAGGCTAGGGCAGTGCATATAAGTGAGGTGGCATCAATGTTCACTCCAAATACATATTTACAATGTGCGAACCTATAATTTTAATTGGAAGGATTTATCCCTAGGAAGCTTTATTGATGGAAAAGTGAGAAAACAAAGTGGAAAAAAATAGAAATGAAATAAAAATAATGAACTACAATTAAGATATAATAAGCAATTCCTTATGTTGCCTTGATAAATATATTATACTTTCAGTGTATCACTTGGAAAAGTGACATTATTTCCTCTATTGGTATCAGCTAGGTTTAGTCAGTATTTAGGTGCTCAGCAGCACAAAAAAACCCAGTGGTTATGTTATTTCTCCAGTTCACTTTAATATTTTTAAACAGTAGCCCCTCTTTAACAAGCAATTTTTTCCCACAAATCTCTCAATTCCTAAGAAACTTTTCAGGGCTGGAAGAGAGGACATACTTTTCTTTTGTTGTGTTTCCTTGTAAAAATCTTCCTCTGTCACAGACCTGTACTATTAAATATCTTGCAGCACTGATTATTACTTCTGCTTTGAGTGGCACTTCCCACCCTAACAATCATTATTAAAGCAGACTTTACTGCTAATTTCCTGGAAGATTCAAATGCTTCTATTTCAAGGTCATCTCAAAGGATAGTTTAAGAGCTTTTTCTGTAAAATATGTATATTTACAAGAGCACGCATAAATGGTCACCAGGGAAGATAAGCTATCAGAGAGTAAAGAGATGTCTTTCCTTATACAGTTCACACACCAGTGAAGCAGATAAAATTGGTTTTGTACCCGGCCTATGAATACACTGTTAGGAACTCTGTCCTGAAAATTGATCTACTGAGATAAAATTCAATGCATCTCTTTTCATAAATATCTAACTGTGGCATCAAAATTCTACTGCTCTTGCCTGAATAACCACCTACCTGTCGTTCCAGCAGGTAGCAGGAGTGACTTCACTCATGTGCTCAAGAGACATGGGAACAGGCTGCATCTGTAGGTAATTAGAGAATTAGTTTTAGTGCACAAAGATGTGAGTCCCAGTTTACAATTATTAAAGTCAGACGCATGACTGACTATGAAATGTTAAGATTAAATCTGTGTTTATTTTTAATAACAAAGGCATCCAGTATTGGTTAACTTGTCTTTTTTTCAAGTCCCTTTATGCAGCTTTGTATTCCTGGTCTTATCTTCCCTCTCTCTAGTGCATAAAAAATACTGTCATACTATGTCTTTTTAGAAACAAGCAGGGCTGTAACATTACCAGGGCTCACTTTTGCTCTCTTAGTTTATTCTGTGGTTCATGATCCACCTTCACAAGCTTAACTTCGGTGTCATATGAAAATTTTATATGGGCATTAGGTGTATATGGGCTTTAGTGTTCTTAAAATATGTGGTCAGCCCAGTAACACACAAAATCTGATGTGGGCATGACAAGGACTACTCACAGCTGAAAAGTGCTCAGAACCTTGTTAACTGGTACACAGCTAGCAGCAATTTTAATGTATTGTTGGAAAAAATGAAATCACATTGCCGTGGCTGTCATGCAGCAGCTCCTACAGTTTTCCCTTAGAGCTACCATTCACTTCTCTTTACACAATACACAAACTCCTAAAGCAAACGACCAATATGTGAGAAATCAGAAAATATACTAGGCTCAAGCCAGTTGCTGCTGGAATCAATAGCTAAAAGTCCTCTTTACTTCAACAGGAGTTAATGCAGGCTTTTTATTTCACAAGAAATCATACTTAGATGTGATCTATGTGATGAAGGCAGCTAAAAATCTCTTTTTACATGTAACCTATTATCCTATAAACTTCCAAGGTGCGACATGTTCCTTTAGAAGAAACCCTATTTCACATTTGCTTTATATTTTACAGTGTGTCACAAGAGAATAAGAATTTAAAATATATTTTAATTCTATTTTGTTTTTAACTAGTGGACACCTAATGGCAAAACATAAGTTAAGAGAAAGTGCCCTAGTCTAGAGCAAAGAAGATGATGTGCTGTAATGATTGGGAAAAAAAAAAATAAAAAAAAAAAAAGAAAAAAGTGCCACTTGTTTTCTTTTGCTGCTATAATTGGAAATTTGCTGGAAAAAATCTATGGAAAATGCACTCAAGCTTTTGTGCTAATACTGGACATGACTAGTATCAGCTTAGCTGATTCTTTGCTCAAACAACCTAAGAAATCATCTTACTGTAAGAATAGAGCTTTAAGAACACAAATCTACATAAATGCTTGGGAAGGGCCAATTCAGTCTTCTATGCATTAAGGGAATGAAAAGTGAGCCTATAGTCTCCTGTTTATGGTGTTCTGGACTTGAGATTGGTGGTACAAACAGAAACACCTTCCTGATGTGTAAAACAGAAGCATGGAGGTTTCCTGGTGAGGAATCCTTCAATTTCCTTCACTCTTATATTGATTAAAATTTCTGCCTTAATGCAGCAGAGCTCAAAATATGGCATTTTATTAATCTGAATCTAAAAAAAAGTATTTGGAAAGTGTAGTCCATAATCTTGATGAAAGTGTCTGGTAGTCACAGAGCTTTTTTCAAAGAGTGATTTGTCTATTATTAACACATGGGAAACACATATTACAACCATCATCTCATGCTTACTGTGAAACGTCTTAGTGTCAACTTCCAAAATATCATTCCTTCATTTGACTGATTTTGAAACAAAATTCCTTCACAGCGGTGATTTCAGCTTCTAAATTATTTCCGTGCATTACTATTCCATTTAAAACTAGCATTAAAGACCACTTTCTTTTCAAAAGATGAATTCCAAAGTATGACAGAATCAAGCTCTTACCTAGCAAAAGATAAATCAATCCTTGAAAGAGTAGATATTTTCCTCTTTGATCAGTGTTTCAATGGTATTTTGAAATGCTTATTGGGAAAGATATTAAAATTCTAACTTTTAAAATCTGAATAATTATATTAATTTTAATTCCTTTTAAAAACACTTGCTTACTTGTAAGAAATTGTTTAGACATTTCCATTTGGCGCTTTGTTGAACAGAGGCACTGTAAAATAATTTCTGGTTGATTCCTCTTGTGTGTTGCTGATTCACTTCAGCATAGGAAGGAATTCAAAAGTGATGCAAGCAATTAAGGTACAGAATGGGAAGACTGAAAGAGAAGAAATGTTAACTATCTTATCTCATTTAGATATCCACTAACTCCTTTATCTAGATTCACTTACTCAAATCCAAGGCCTGTGATTTTGTTTAATATCAGCCAGAAATAAAGAGCTTTTCAGCTAAATACAGCTATATTCCACTATTAACTGCAGCTCTTGAAGCAGTCATTGTGGAAAGGGAAGTCTAAACCCTTCAATGTCAAGGCATTTAGAGGCACTCTAGCATCAATCAAGGTCTACGTCCAGTAAGTGCCTGCTTAGATTTACATGAAATATTCATACAGCATTAAGTTTTGTTTTTCTCTCTCCTAATCATCACTTTTAGGAAGAAACTACAATCATCACAGTTAAGGGAGGGCATTATGGCATGTGCAGTACCTTTCAATGTCAGACTTCCTGCAGATAACTAGCTCTATAATGAGGCAGCACACTGTATAGACTACCAAAGGTCTTCCTCACACAGCCTAGCCTTGTTATCGTGCACTATTCATCTTCAAGTACACAACTTAAAGCAAACGAATGTAATTAATTAGCCATAACAGATGTGCCAAAAAGTGATTTCAAATCTTGAAAACTATTTAGCATTGCCTTTACATGAACAGTGTTTCTCCCACATATATGTGTTCTCCAAAAAATAGTCTTCAGGTCTTCCACTACACTTTTAATTGTAGAAGCACACAGAATCCTTCTAGACTGAGAGTGATTTATTCTTTTTGTATTTTTCTGATGCTTTTCATATATCTATGCAAAACTTGTAAAATGTAAAGCACTGTAGCCTGAGAACTGTTATCTGTGGTTGGCTATAGACCATCACTAGTCTTTTTCCCCCTTGAATATAGCATCAACAAGTCTGTGTGGTAATTTATCTATCATCATTGACCATTCAGAATACCTTAAATTCATTGTTGTTTTTTTTTTAAGCAAAATAATAACATTTGTTGGGAGTTAGAAGTTTAGGCCACCTAGAAACATTGTTCACTACCTTCCGAATGAAGTATAAACAGCATTTCTCATCATTCTTTATTTAGCCTTAGAGCAAATTCAATTAGTCCACCACTGGCAGTAGCAGCACCTAGAATCTTCTTTGTAGTCACACAATTAAAATCAGAAGTTTAGGTCTTATAAATACTACTAACAAATAATGGCTTTAATTATTGTGATTTTGCTGCAGGAATAAGAACAGAACAATATTCATAAAAGCATAAAAATATAAAAGGTTATCTAGTTCAGCTCAGGCTGGAATTAAACATGCAAAATGATATTCAACTATTTAACTTACAGTGTGTGCAAGTATATTTTTAAAAACTTAAGATTTTTGGTAGTGCACAATATTGTATGCATTAAAAATCTAAGATTACCGAGAAGAATATGAAAAACAAAGTTTGCACAGTTAGCACATCACCTACTAAGGTATTCAGGTTTTTCCATAGCCTCTTTTTCTTTGTTTTTAAACATTCATACAACAAAGTAACAGCATTTGCATTATACTCTCATGTTGAGCCTGCTGGCATCATCAGTTTTGATTTTTCTCAAAGGAATCTGGATTCTCTAGTAAATGACCATGCCAGAATTGAAGCTGATTGCCCAAAAATTGAATATAAATGGCAAAGTACTGAAACCTAGGAAGACATCCAAAAATGTCAATGTATTTGTTATTTTTAAAAAGCTCAGCATATTTGTTTATTTTTAAAACAGTTAAAATCAAAGCTATCTTCTTTTATTATATTCCCTAAGTAATAATAAAAATAGAAAACCACGATCACATTGTGCACATGGGAAAAGAAAAAGGCTCTTCTGAGTATCTGTTCATCTAAAGACTAGAGCATAGGTAATCGAAAACAATTTGAAACAATTTGGGCCAATAATCTTCATTTACCTCAAATAAAGACAGTCATACTTAAAAACAAAAATACAACTGTACTATTGTTGAACATAAAAGCATTTACTATACAAACTCACAAGACACTCTTGTTCATTTCCTGGCCTCTTTACTTAGGAGAATTCATAAGAACAAACTAGATCTTAAAATACAGGTGTTCTTTCATTTTTCCCTGATTTGGTATGAAACAGACTTCAGTTTTTGTTCATTAAAAAAAGAAGAAAGACAGAACCTACTGACATGAAGCTGTGTAGGCAAGATACATTCACAGCTAATTTATAACAGTGAGTAAAGATTGCACAATATCTGACTCAGAACAGAAATTGGAAGATCTTCCCTTGATGAGGCCTTGCTGAGTTTTAAGAAGTAACTCATGGCAGCAGTGTAAGTGGCCCTACTTTATAATACACTTTCCTAACTTACAGTGTTTCTCGCCCAGGATGCTGTGGGATGCAAAGATCCTTCTGGGAGTTGCTGACAGCCCTTGATCACTACCAGATTTAGTGAAATCAAAGGTACTTGTCACATTTCTATCTTCAAGCTGCTAATTTATGAAGCATTCTTTTTCTGCTATTTTCTTATCAGCATTGCAATGTATTGGTTATGATAGTAATCTAAACTGTGTTCTTGCATGTACACTATTGCAATAAAATCTTGTCATTAAATGACGCATTTTGTGCTTTCTAATTCTGCCTTATGTCATTAGTATTTCCAAATGTTAAAGGTCTTGATAGATCAAGATAATAAAAAATGTTGAATGGTATAAATAGAACCATAGAACCTAGACAAATGAAAATCACCCAGAGGGTATTTGGGATTCAATCATCTTTTAAGCAGAATTTAGCATTAAATTGCAGTTTTTAGTAAACTTTAAAAAAACCCCAGACAAACAAATCCCTGAATTTAATATAAGCTACTTACAAACCCAGTCATATTCATCTCTAGTACTACCCAGCTTGCATAAATCAAATCCTCAGGATAGAAACGCAGCATTTCTCTAATTCTGACTCATAAAGTGGCATAATCCATTAGTCACCTCTTTGCATGTAAGCTTGGGTGGATTTCAAAGTTGACTTCTGGTTTTTGGTCTGACATTATCTATTGAATTTTTATTTGAACATTTCAAATGACTGATAGATTTCTGCTGCTTTTTGGGGGGTTTTTTGGGTTGTCTGAGGTGGCTTCAGAATGGCATGCAATCAGTTGTGGTTTGGTTCATATTTCAAACTACACTGAAACCTGCTGAAATTTGAAGAGTTTGAATCAGTTGTAGCCCATCATACCTGTGGGATATCTTTAATCCCACAAGTTGTGGGAACTTAAGTACACTGTTAGCTTTTGATCTTACTGCAATGATTCTGAACATAACTGGCAAAAGCAATACTGTCCAGACATAAAAGATTTGACTCTCTCTTGTTCTGCTTCCTGAAGTGTTCTCAGAGCACTGAATAACATTAGGCTCTGCTTTGTGTGTAGGTGTGATGCAATGATTTCCACTGTAGACTTTCATCAGATTCACAATGCAGAAAGGCTACCAGAGAACACAGAATATTCTCCCTGTTCTAGATTTACTCTTAAAACTAGTAAATACTGTTATGCATGAGCACAATACACACAGCTGAAACATACATGTGTTATATCAAAAGCTTTTACTTTCCATCCATGCATCCCATATATTTCTTTTAATAAACTTGCATTTTTACAACATCATTTCTTGTGTGAAAAATATCCAAGATCTAGCTTTCTGCTTTGTATTATTTGCAGATGCCTTGAATGTCCTTTAAATAGCTAACTATCTGATTTCATCAATGACTGCAGGTATCAATGACACGATCACAAGGATGCAAGTCCAGCTTGATAGGTATGTGCAGCCTATGTATTATCAAAAACGGATTACAGAAACTTAAATGTGTTTGTAATGTCACTTCAGATTCATTTTTTACTTTTCTTTCCCCCTTGAAGTATAATCCAGTATGATCCACATTACTGTATTTTAAAATGATGGATAGGTTACCATCCAAATTATTTGTAAGACATAAATGACCATTGTATCTCGCTTTGAAGTCAGAGGATGTATTCTGTATGACTCAATCATTAAATCATCTTACAAATGTCTAACAAAGCACCTGCATTTAACCGTACTTCCTATATTTACATTTTTGGCCTCTTTTTTAAGATCAGGCATAAATCCATCAGGCCACTTTAGAACTTCAGAACTTCCTTCTTTTACATATCTACCGTTCATTATCCAGAAGTTATTCTGTCCCCTGTGTTAAATTACTTTATGCTGCAGCTTACACGAACATGTCTTGCTTTCATCTGGCATTTCAAATAGGGCAAAGACTGCTGTACAATTTCCAAACACAACTGTGCTAACAGAGATGAATTACTACAGTTTATATAATTTATATTAGGAATTCATAGACCTAGCAAAAGGGATTAGTACATTTTATTTCAGGGTAGGAGATGATCCTGCCATTAATGGTCGATACTTTCATCATCTTTTAAACCTGAGGAATTTCCTGGGTGACAAGACTGTAAGGACATATCAGGGATTCACAGCTGTGAGCTTTATCTGGCCGTGTACTGCTTTACTTTCAGTATGTGGACTATGTTCCATCAAAACTGGATTAGACTGTCAATCATATCCTGCAATGTATATTGTATTATGATTTTTTGAAAATGTCACTGAGATCAGAGTAATTTCTTGGCTAATTGCATCTTGTCTCTTCTTAATACTGTGCATTTAATGGTTTCATTACCTTACATGACAGTCACAGAGTCTAGTCCAGCATTAAAGGCAGTTTTACTTTTCTTTATAAAAAAATAATGAAAAAAAAAAAAGAAAATCTAAGGAATCCTCAATCCTTTTAATAATATGGAAAAAATATTTAAGACACTTCTATATTTGATTAAATGAAATAAAAATGTGTTTGTGGTGTGCGCATTGTTCCCTGTGGCCCGAGATATACATACTAGCAGAGATTGTTTCTCTAATCCCAAAAGCATACCTTATGCTTAGCACTGTATTTTCTCCTCTTCTCCTGTTATGGAAATAGATTAAAGAAAATATTAACCTTTAAGAAACTGTCATTCATTACTCACATAGCTTCTATTTGATGTATGGTTTTCTCGAGGGAAAGTCTCCCAAACGCAAAAATATTTGTGTTTCAATATACCCATTTAGGCATAAGAGATTCATTTAGATGAATGTTATAGTACGTTTCCTGATGTTTCATTAAATGATAGTTTGCCTACAGCAAAAGGTTATGATGATACGTGTCAGAAGTAGTGCAATTGTTGGAGTTATAAAAGAGGTGAAGTCAACCAACTTGTTTTAAATCATCCTCTCAGAACCCAAACAATTAGAGCTATTAGGTCACTCATACATACCATCAGAATGCTATGACTATAAAAAACAATGATAGGCCCAATTTAGATGTTACTGTATAAGTTGTTGTAATCAGTGCTTAAAGAAGAAAACACTGACTAAGCTATGCCAGGGGAAGTTTAGGTTGAATATTAGGAAAAAAAATTTTACAGAGAGAGTAAACATACATTGGAATGGGCTGCTCAGGGAGGTGGTGGATTCACTGTCCCTGGAAGTTTTTAAGATGAGACTGGATGTGGCACTTAGTGCCATGGTCTAGTAATCATGGCACTGTTGGATCAAGGTTTGGACCTGATGATCTCACTTTTCCAACCCAGTTGATTCGTTGATTCTATGATTGATCAAATTGGCTGCATGAAGCGCAAAGTACCGGGAAGGTGGTGTTTAGGATGGAACTGACAAAACCCATGTCTTCAACAACTGTACTACATTACCTTTGCCACACTTAAATACAAGCTGTTACTCATCACTGTAGTCTATTATATAATTATAAGCCTAAAGATAAACATGCACACCCTCTCCTGGATTTTTTTGTTCCTTTAAGCAAGGAAGAGGTTGTCTCCGTTATTGACATCGAACTTGCCTCTGAAACCCCTCCTACTTCACCAGGCAAGGCAAAACACCAACACTTCTAGCATTCTGCGGTCCTTCCTTTTATACTCTATCAACTAATTTCAAGCTACAGGGGAGGGAATACACAGGGAGGATAGGCATATACTGCCAAGGATTCCTGGTAGGGGTGCTTGTAATGAAGGACACTCTTGGGTTTGGATCTGACAGCAGCTGGAAAATCTAGTTCAAATTTGCTGTGGCAGGTAGAAAGAGTGTGAATGTTAAAATACCCAACTTGCTAGCCATCTGCGTGGTTTGCATCCAGTGTAAGTGGATTGCTCCTATCACTTGCATAAATGTAAGCTGTCAACTTTTTAAAGATGCTTCCTATGATTATTTGGTTGAAAATGCCTTTTATTTAAATATTGTAACACATTTTATTGATATTCTTGCAAAATAGGAATAGTGTTTAAACATTGCATAAAACTACAGTGCATTTCATTTGAGAAAACTGATCTTGTCAGCAGATGCACATATGCATTCATAAATTGCTTAACTCCTAGTAAGTTTTAAAATTAGCAAAAAGTCATTAGTGTCTGAGAAAGAGACTACTTACACTGGTCTGAAACAGCACTGACAATTCTGGTGAGGTGGGGAGGGGAGGGAGAAGGAAAAAGCATGACAAAACCAGGACTTCCTTAAGCTAACAATGAAACAGTGCTGGCACCTTGT
Source organism: Cephalopterus ornatus (assembly GCA_013396775.1). Classification (NCBI taxonomy): domain Eukaryota; kingdom Metazoa; phylum Chordata; class Aves; order Passeriformes; family Cotingidae; genus Cephalopterus; species Cephalopterus ornatus. Next base: position 472,282 of record VZRE01005401.1, on the reverse strand, counting down.
TTTTAATTCCATTTTCTATTACATTAGTATTTGGCCTCCATATATTTCTAAGAACAAATTGAGTTAGTGATGTTATTAAGATAGGCAAGTCCTTGCTTAAAAACATATGTACATTAAGATATTATGTCTAAGAACACTAGCCGAGCCTAGCAGCATGAATGAATTTAACAAGCAATGGATGTGTAAGGGAAGCTGGCCTTTCTCCTGCAAAAGAGAAGGTGGGGGAAGAAGAAGAAAAGGAGGCAGTTTTACATTCCCAACAGTTTCTAAAAATAGCTTATTTATGCACAAAAACATATGGATAAAGAAACAATTAGTTTCTACCAATTAAAGGGAATCCCTGTGCATGCTTTTTGTCACGTGTATCTGAAAAACAGTATGCTTTGCTAAAAATCTCTTAGTATGAAAGCAAGAAGGAAAAATCCTTCCAAGAATTTTTTGATACTCCCTTTTCTTTGAAAGCACAGCAAGCACGTGTGAGAAAACCGTTCCTTAGGTTAGCCCCTTTGTCTGCAAGGCAGACATAGAATAATGTTTTGCAAATCTGTTTCACAGCAGAGGCTGTGTGCTGTCCTCTTGGTCACTTCCTCTGATGACATAGCTGCATATACAAGAAGTAAAACAAAATTTCTGTTTTAAAAAGTATGATTTATTTGTATTAGAATGTATTAATCTTCTGTTTGCCACGTTTTAACTTGTAGTGACAGCACGTGTGACCTTTGTTGACATGAGTGTGAGAGGGCCGCTATTTCCAAAGAGACAGGACATTGCCATCTTGGTTGACCTGGAATATTTTGAGGGTCCCTGTTGTCCCCCTGAATATGATTAAGTCTACTTTCCACTACATGGCCTAAATTAAAGTCTGGTAGCACTATGACCACACCATCAGAAGAAAATATATTTGCTGTGCAGTAAAATAGCCCTTTGACAAGATTTTATGTTTGTGAAAACAGCTCTAGAGTTAGAAATCATATTTTATCCGTAAAAAAACCAAAACAAAACCCCCACACATTTTAGAATTAAATAGCTTCTTCTGTCTGATGTGCTAAATTCATCCAAATAAATACATTGCAAGAACCGAAGTAAATAAAAATATCTCAGAGGATGAATTAAGTTTCACTTTAAGATGAATGTGCATTCACTGCAAATTTTTAGAGACCAGCTGAGATAGAATCATACAGATATGTTCATTTCAAGGCATGGTAATAATGTCAAAAAATCCCTTGATGAAAATTTACTCAAGTTGTCCTTCTGGGACAAACAGTGAAATTTAAGTAAGAATAGACAGAAGAGAGGACACTAAACTATTCTTTCACCTCAGTTATTTGAATCATCAAGGAATTTGGGGACTGATTGCTGATGAGATGTTGAGGATTACAACAATGCCTTCACCTATAATATTTCAAGCTGCTTAACATATTTTCCTGACTAATTAATATCTCTACCAACATATTTAGAATCTATGATAAGTTTAATAATGATGTGGGATAGGAACACTCCCACTCCTCCCAAAAAAGCAATAAATTACATGATTAACAGCATGCCTGTTCAATGGACTATCCTCTACCTATGGACAAGCTAAACCCTTTAATGACTTTCCTTCTGCTACACTAATAATGTAGACAAAAATAATATATATCTGAAAAAATAATAATATTCTGTACACCACTTAACCAGTGAAGTGAAATTGCTGTGATCTGTAACGTGAAAGATGTTTCAGTGAACATTGTTAGTAAGCCTCAAAACTGAAGACCTGGACTTTGGGTCCATGAGTCTTCATAAATTTCACATAAACTTTAATCTGTATTGATCTTAGGTCTCTTCACACTCCTGTAGTTGCAAGTACTTGAATAACTCCTGTTTTATCGAAATACAGAAATCTAAGTGGAAGTTCAATAAAATGACTGGAAGACAGAAAATGCAGTCTGCTTTGAAATTAAACGTAGCAAACCTTCTAGGCTTGCTTTTTCTCTAATACTCATCTCAAATTCTAGAAAGGTATGTATTTGACATCATCATTGGTCAGAGCCTTGGATTAATAATTTCTTTTTTTTCTTTATCTCTACTATGATCAGCCAGTTGTTCTAATGGTATTTGATGACATTGAAGATGGGCTTGAAGAAGACAAGTGGCTTCTTCAAATCCTTCCCTCTTTCAGAGTGGGGGGGAAAAGAATGCTATACTAACTGCATGCTATCAAAATATTTTCCCTCTAATTTACAGATCTAAAACTACCACCAATACATCATTTATATAAGGACTACCTGCTGCTTGAAAGGCAGAATTCATTCATCATTTTTCATACAGAAGTGGAACTAACATTGGAAATATCTCTCTTCTTTTAGAGCAGAAAAAGTCATAAGTCGAACATGGAATGATGATGTAAAGTTGATCTTCAAATACCTCCAAAACTGAAGCCACACCAATATTGGTCCAGTCCAAAATACAAATTAAAACAATCTAAAAGCTGTTCTGCATTACACTGGCTACAACAATCAAGATGTGCTCTTCTGTTGCTTGGTTTTCCTGGTAGACAGTCACCTTGACTATGCCACTTATAGTGGAATTTAGGCAAAGGGGTAACACAAGACCTAAGAGTTAACTCTCAAAAGTGACCTTGGGGTGATGCTAATTCAGCTTTTGAGGAGTTTTATGCTATCTGAGGACTGCATACTTGCTTCTAAGTGCTACAGCATCTTGACTGTATGGAGCGATCTCCAAAATCCCTTTTATACTCTTGACTGACAAAAGGACCAGTAAGTATACAGAATCACAGAATATTCTGTGTTAGAAGGTACCCACAAGGATCATCAAGTCCAACTCTTAGGTGAATGCCCATACAGGTAACAAACCAGCAACCTTGGCATTATCAGCATAAGAGTAATCACTGTCCAAAGGAGACATACTGGAGAAGGATCAGCTGGCTCACCTCTCCTTCCTGCACAGGAAGGTCATCTAGTTCCCACCTCCCTTCTATAGGCAGGAATGCCATCCACTAGATCAGATTGATCAGGGCTCCAACCAACCTGACTGTGAACACTTCCAGGGATGGGGCATCCATAACTTCTCTGGGCAACTTGTTCCAGTGTCTCACTCCCCTCAGAGTAAAAAATTTCTTCCTAACATCTAATCTAAACCTGACCTCTTTCAGTTTAAAACCACTGTCCCTTGTCCTGTCACTGTATCAAAAGTCCCTCTCCCTCCTTTTTATAAGTCCCCTTAAGGTACTGAAAAGTGCAATGTTGTCTCTCTGAAGCCTTCTATTCTCCAGTCTGAACAATCCCAGTTCTCTCAGCCTGTTTTTGTAGGAGAGATTCTCCAATCCTCTGATCATCTTTGTGGCCTTCCTCTGGACCCACTCCAACAGGTCCACGTCCTTCTTATCTTGAGGACACCAGAGCTGGAAGTAGTACTCCAGATGTGAGTCTCTCAAAGGAAGATTAGAAGGGGAGAATCATCTGCCTCAAACTTTTGGTGCAGCCCAGGCTACAGCTGGCCTTCTGGGCTGAGAGCACATATATCCATGAGAACCCATAAGTCCTTCTCTGCATAGCTGCTCTCAATGACTTCTCTCTGTTTGTTCTCATGTCTGGGATTGCCCCAACCCAGGTGCACTGCCTTGCACTTAGACTTGCTGAACTTCAGGAGATTCTCATGGGCCCACTTTCCAAGTTTGTCCGTGTCCCTCCGGATGACATCCTTTCCTTCTGTTGTGTAAACTGCACCACTTAGCTTCTTGTCATCTGAAAACTTGCTGAGGGTGCACTCAATCTCACTGTCTATGTCATTGATGAAGATATTAAAGAGTTCCAGTCCCAAGACAGAGCCCAGGGGACACCACTCATCACTGGTCTCCACCTGGACAGAGTCATTGACCACAACTCTCTGGCTTGCATCCATCCGGCCAACTCCTTATGCACTATATAGTCCATACATCAAATCCACGTCTCTCCAATTTGGAGATAAGGATATCATGTGGGATCGTATTGAAGACTTTACAGAAGTTCAGATAGATGACATCTTCATCGATCTTCCCTTGTGATGACCATTGCTGTCACTCCATCACAGAAGGCCACTAGACTGGTCAGGCACAATTAGCCCCTAGTAAAGTTGTGATGGCTGCCTTGGATCATCTCCTTGTCTTTTATGTGCCTTAGCATATCTTCTAGGAGGACCTGTTCCATAATCTTCAGGCACAGACGTAAGGCTCACTGGTCTGTAGGTCCACAGACCTCCCTTTCTCTCCCTTTTAAAAAAGGGAGCAATGTTTCCCTTTTTCCAGCCACTGGGGACTTTGCCTGACCACCACAACTTTTCAAATATGATGAAGAGTGGCTTGGCAACAACGTCAGCCAGTTCTTTCCAGATCCTGGGATGCATGTCAGCATGCGCCATAGACTTGTGACTATTCATCTTCATCTAGTGATCCCAAACCTGCTCTTTGCTTATAGCTGAAGGGTCTTCACTTCCCCTCAAACCTACCCAGAGGGTCAGGGACTTGAGAGAAGTGGGAAGCCTGAGTGCCAGTGAAGACCGAGGCAAAGAGCTCATTGAGTATCTCAGTCTTCTCCATATCAGTCACCAGCAGTTCATCCTTCTTGCTGATCAGGGTGGGCACACTCTTCTTGACCTTCACACTCTCCTTGGCCTTTCTTTTCTGACCTATTTACTTACAGAATTCCTTCTTTTATTTTTCATGTCCCTTGCCAAGTGCTGTTCAAGCATAACCTTTGCTTACCTGACCCCATCCCTAAATGTTCAAACCTCTACTGTCCCCAGGTCACCTCCCCCTGCTTCCACAGGCAGTGCATTTCTTTCTTAGTAAAAGGAGCATATCCTTGCTCAGTCATGCTGGTTTTCTTGCTTGATTTCCTACATACCAGGATGGAGAGCTCTTGTGCTCCAAGAAAAGTGGCCTTAAAGAGCTGCCAGCTCTGGTCAGTCCCTCTGTCCTTCAGGACAGTTTCCTAGAGGATCTCATTGGCCAACACCTTAAACAGCTGGAAGTTTGCTCTTGCAGAGTTCAGTATCTTGACTTTGTTCTTCATTGGACTCATGCTCCTTGAAATCATAAACTCAAACAGGATGATCACTACAGCCTAGGCTGCTTCCAATCTTAACTACTTTAATAAGCTCATCTGCACTGGTGAGCACCAGGTCCAGGTATGCATCATCTATGGTTGGCTTGTCCTATAACTGGACAAGGAAATTGTCCTCTACACACTCCAGGAGTCACTTGGATTGCTTGCAACCAGCTGTATTGCTTTCCCAGCAGATGTCTGGGTGGTTGAAATCTTCCATTAGGATGAGAGCTTGCAAGTGTGACGCTTCCTGTATCTAAAGAAGGAAGACCAGGCCTCCTCAACAGGCTCCAGCTGGTCAGGTGGCCTATAGTAGACCCCTTTAACCAGGTGTTCTTTGTTGGCCCTGTCCTTGATTTTTACCCACAAGGTCTAAACCTGTTTATGGCTGTTACTCAGAGGGAGCTCTTCACAATCTATCCCTTCCTTAACATAGGGCTCAACACTCTTGGCCTGCTTCCCAGCCTCTCTCTTCTGAAAATCTTGTAGCCCTCACTTGCATTGTCCCAGTCACGTAACTCATCCCATTATGTTTTCTGTGATAGCCACTAGGTCACAGTTTTCTAATCACACCATGGTTTTCAACTCCTCCTGTTTGTTAGCTGTGCTCCATTCACTAGTGTAGAGGCATTTGAGCTGGGCTGTTGACCTTTTCATCTTTTGGGAGGAGTCCTCTCTAATTCTTTTGGGATGATTTACAAGTATTTCCCTATTGTTCCCTAAAGTGTTGTTGTTTCCTAGTTCCTTACTGGCAACAAGTGGAGCGTCCTCTTCCCCCACTAAATCTAGTTTAAAGCCTTACTAATAAGTTCTTCTAGCTTGCTCCTCAGAACACTCATACCCCCTCTTGGTCAGGTGTGCCTGTAGGTGTCTACCTATTCCAGTCTAACTCTATGTGCTTCAGTGTGTTTCTCAGCCATCTTTGACTGTTTCCTCCACCACATCTCGATGTCTCTGCAAATCCATTCAATAATGTGGATGCCAAGTACCCCTGTCCTTACTGCCATACTGCCATTTTTCAGTTGGGCTTATCCATAATTTCTTTTAAAAAGTTCTGTATACCAGTGGGCTATAATGGTATCTGCACTACACTGCACCATATCATAAAACACTACAAACATGAACAAGAATTTAACTCCATTGTTTGTCCAGGGCTCTGAACAGTTCCTTTATTCTCATGCTAGGATGACACTGAATACAGGAGATCCTGCACTGGTTTTGGTGTTATTGGGAAACAAAGCATGAACCATAATGAAGACATCTGCTTAATGCAGTTTTAGTGATTCCCACAGAAAAACCTTGAATCGACACAAATCTGCTTAGAATTCACTCAATATTTACAAATATGGATGTCCGAGTTCTATGCTGCAGATGTGAAACTAATGTGTTTCATACAAATTAAAATTTGGATGGATTTGCATCTTAAATAAGACTCACTATTTCAAATAAGGCCTTCAAACTATAACACTCTCTGCTCTAACATAACATGAAAAACATCTGCATAGCAAAAGTAAACAACAAAAAATTACTTCTAAAAACCAAAAATGGAAAGTACCTGTTAAAAATCCTGCATAGCCTTGGTTCCAAAACCCTATGGGCAGTTTATTCTGGCTTGATGCTTCAACACTATGAGTGAAATTAGAAAGAAAACAGTTACAAGTAGCTAACTATAGTCCGAATTTTGCATGACTGGATATTTTTATTTCATGATGATTTCGGTTTAATCAGTTTCAGTTTTTATAGTTGTTCAATCCTCTAGGGAAAAAAAAAATTAGAGTTTGATGTGGTTCCTTTTGGAGTCACAATGACTTTAATTAGTACAGATTCCTGCCTCTCACCCTACTTTAATCCACAGGCCGGTCTGGATACTTGCAAACATGTTTATTAGGAGGAAATACTTTATAATATTTTAAAACAACTTCACAGTATTTTAAATGCATAATAATTCATGCAAAAATGTGCTAAACATCGGGGGTTATAAACGTGATTGTTAATACACAGCACTTACGCAAATATGCATAAATAATGTTATGTCCTCATAAATCCTTACAACGTGAATTTAGTAATTTTCCTTGCAGAACTGCTTATTGGCTGGCCTTAAAACATTTCCTAAATCTCAGGTAGACTCAAGAGGCAAAATATAGAGATGAAACGTGGTAGAATTCATCCTCCCCCATTCACATGACATGTACACACACTCATCTGATTTTGGGATTTAGATATAGTGAATTAAGAATGTGGATTATATTTATGCAATTCTGATTTGGATGCTGATACTGCTTGTACTCTGAAATGCTTAGAATGGGATTCTGCTTTGTGCTTGCCTGTAGAAAATCTCTTTATTTGCCATTCTAGTAGTAATATTTAGCTTTTATTTATTCAGACCAAGATGTTTCTTTTCTTGCTTCTAAGCAGCTGGATTTTGTTTTCCCAGTGAAAAGCTAGCCTGTGTAGATGAGAGCACAGAGTTAGAAAAATAGAAGAGATTCTCCTTGCAGCAGTGATTCCGTGGCATTGCCCAGTGGCAGTACCATGGTGTCACAATAATTTGTCATATGCCGAATTGGGCAGTATGAATCTGACTTATTTAAGTGTTTCAGTGGCCTTATTTCACAGAAAGAATGTGGGACAGGGTGCAACAACTGCAAAGGGCCCTGCAAACCTCTGCTTACACAATTCACCAAACACATTTTCTGAAGTTCCTGAATGGACATGACAAAAGCAACAGAAAAAAAGAGTCTCTGACTACAACACCTCTCCAATGGGAACTAGGCAAATTCCTTCCTCTTCTTGAGGCCTGTTGTCTCTCTCAAACCTCTATCTGTACACTTCCTTATCTAAAATGAGAAATGGAGCACCCATTCAAGGCTCAAGCATTTATCTAAATAGCATGAACCAAAATTTACATTTTAATTAAATATTAATTGTCCTCTTGCAAACAATATTAAAATATAATATTATTTTATTATTCTATGTCCAGTTGAAGGGTTATTAAATTATTTTTTTGTTTGTTTGTTTTTGAGAACCTGCTGCTTTGTCGTAGAATATTGATAATGTAATTCTTATGTTGTTCTTCATAGAAAACATAACAATACCAATTTATTATCTACCAAAGTACATTGAAACATTAGGAATTACTTATTGCCTTTACATCAAGTGCATTACATTAGTGCCTTTAGGCCTTGGACCAGTTGTGCTCACGTACAGTATAAACATTGAATATGTGACTCAAAGAGTTGATGATTTGACACCACAGACTAACTCTAAGCAATCAGCTGCAGCTCCCCAATAGGCATGACCAATGCAAGACCTGGAGGAGCAGTGGTAGCCATAAGATTTATGGCAGTACAGGGAAACCTGTCTTTCCATACAGTTGAAAAGTACACCTCTGTAAATGCACCCATCATCCGACAGTCTGAGGGAATGATGACACCATTTTACACGTCCTTGTTATCCTTCAAGTAGTCCGAAGAACTAATGCACTGCCATGAACTATAAATGCCTTTGGATACTGCTCCCATTCCCCATCCCAGGGCTGGAGGGCAGTGAGGGCTTCTTCCCCCCAACGCTCTCTCTGCAGAAGAACCATAATAGATCTACAGTCTAGATTTTATTACTAACCCCAGGCAGCATTGACTGACCAGAAATTATACAATTGCAAATATATTTTATATCTGTAGAAAAGAAGATAATTTCATTTCACCGGAAAGTGTGAGGTACCAGTGCTTGGCTGTCCATTGCAGGTGAGCACTGCTATAACTTTTCCATGGCAGATGGAAAAACTGCACTGGGCAATGTCAAACTATCTTCCTTAGGATTTCTTTTATTTTGCTTTTATTTTCACTTGTAATTAAATGCTGACGCAGCCTGCGGGAGAGGCAGGCATGTCCACTCCGGGGTAGAGCAGGTGCTATACCTCGGCTAGCCGAAGGGCTGCGGCATGCACTCCGGGCCCAGGGAGCTGTGACACAGGGAGGCAGAAACCACGCAAGCACACAGCACCAGGGACCGGGTGGGAGTGAACTTTATTTACATGGTGACGGCCGCTTTTATAAGGTTTGTTGTGGAAGGGTCTGGAAGAAAAGCGGAGCCTACCAAATAGGGTAAAACTCGGAGGTGCGGGTTTACAAACTTGGGAAGGATAGGTGGAGGAAAGGGAGGCTTCTTTTCAAATTTGAAGCGGGGAAGGTAACATGGACATACATGGTAACTGAGAGAGATTGTGACCTTATAAGGAATAACAACATTAACAGAGCTTAAACCGATTATATACAAATGAATAACAAAGTATTTAACAATTATAACTACATAACCTCTGTCTTAAACTTGTTGTAAAGCTCTTCTGTAAAATGAGTTCGCACAAAATGAAATAAAACAAAATTTGTTTTTTGATTGCTAAGATTCTGAAGAGGTGTGTGGGGATATATATGAATGATTTCTCATCCATGCCGAACACATTCTCCCTTTAAAGGATCAAAAAGAAAAGGAGAAGAAAAAGAATTGTTTGAAAAAACCTCATAAGATCATAAACAAGAACTTTTTTTCGCCATGTGTAAAGGAAACAGTGTTGCTGGATGACAATTACCTTTATAACAGGCCTGATAACCACTCTGCATAGGTGCTATGGCTGCATTATGCCTCTGTCTGACTGTGCGCACAGATGAGGAGAGAAAGGAAACCATGCATCAGGAAATAAATGCCTGTAGGATTAAGTTTTATACAACTTTACTCAGGTGAAGTCGTCATGCTGATATCAAGAGCACAAACCAGATGAGTAAAGCTCAGCATGTTTACCGGTGTTTCAAAATTATAGCCTTCATTTGTGATTCAAAGCCCAAGCCTGCTGCCACTGAATTGATAAAAGAGTTTTTCCATTAGCTACAGTGGTGTAGGACTTGGCCTCTACTCCTGATTTCTGAAGACATTTTACTGACATGAAAATGCATTTTGTTTTGTAACACAAACACCATGAAGAGAAGAAGGGACAACATTTGTTCCATAGCTTTTGCATGTGTTTACAGTTTCACTGTAGGCAAGAGTTGTATAAATGGGTTATCATGCCTAAATGAATTGGATTTCTAGGAAAATTCTACACGTAAGATTTATATATCGTCTGACAGAAACATATAGTAAAAAACAGCATTTAATTGTCATACCTCTAGAGTCAATTAAAAGTCATTAAATAGCAGGATAAAAATCGCTGCTTTGGTCTCTGAAGGTATCATAAAAATGTACTTTCATCATGTGCATGACATCTACAAATTCTGATTGGCATTTCCTCCTTCCCTGAAAAGAGAGTCTAGCTCAGTTTGTAGCAAATATGACAATAGGCTGTGCAAATGTACATCTGAAACACAGCCCTTTCGGGGTTAAGCATTCAAGCTTATATGAGAGATCATCAGTTTCGGGTCAAAGTGCTGTTCTTAAATGATCAGTGCAGAACAGAAAAAAAAAGGCATTGAAGTGACCTTGCTGAGGGTCTAAAACTGTGCTAAAGCCTTTTCTGCATGATTAAGTGAGCAGAATCTTAGATTAGCTAAAAGCAGTGCAGAAACATAATGAGTTCACTTATTTTGGAGCATTTAATAACAGTTATAGACAGTTATGTGATCAGGCGGAGTTATGACTTATTCATTCTTTCATTGCTATTAAAATTACTGCATTTGAGGTTTTTAAAGTCATTGAAATAAAAAAGTCTGATTTATGTTAGGAGAATTTAGCTTGCCCTTTGGTCTCTCCGTTTTTAAATGATATAATTAGACTTTTTAAAGACCATTCTAAAAGCATTATTAGCATTTTCTATAGCTGAAAGTAAATGCATGTTTTGTGGGTATTTTAATTTTAAAAAGAATAATAATAATAATACTTAATTCAGACTGCAATGGATTGTTACAAAACGAAGTATTGCACAAAATTTTCTTAAAGGTTACTCTGTGTATTTGCATGTATATAGACTGAGATGCACACACATAAACACATGCGTGTGAGTACACATACACTTAGTGTATATATGAACAGGAGTTCCAGATACAGAATAAAATAAGCCTAGTCCCTTGACCCATTCGAGAGATGAAGGCAAGTGTAAGAGCAAGTTCCATAGGACATCTTAACTCATGACATTTAACATATTACCTCACAAACTACAAAACCATCCAACAGTCTCAAGGGAGAAAAAGTGCTTTGATCAAAACAAAGGGACTTGCAGGTGTTTTGAATTAACAGTAAACAATAATCATTAAAAAGCACTGGGATGAGTATGTTAGTGTCATGAATGTATGCACATTTTAACATACACTCAATTCCTGAGTCTTAGCATACAAATTACTTTCAAATTATATTTGTATATTAATTATTAATCACTAGAAGCCCAGCCAGTGTTTTCAGTAGCAAGAACACACATTTTATATATCTGATTTTAAGCTTATTCAAAACATCACAATACACAGACACACAGTTGAATACTTTCACACAAGACTCTGTGTATCTTGCTGCTAAGGCCAAACAGGTGAACCAAAACACTTTCCTTTCACATTTAAATATCACATTTTTCCTACATTGTTTTGGCTAAGAAAATAAAATTTCTCAGAAGATTAAGAAATTCTTCTTTTAGTTGGGCCCCAAGGGAACATATCTTTGCTTACAAAAATCATGCTTACAACAGCTTCCTTAACTGAAAGCTCTTTTTATGTGTGTGCCTTGTATGTTTATTCAGTCTACAGTTTGAGTTGCTCATTTTGCTGCTCAAAATGCAGTGTGCTTTTCTATTAAAACACATTATTAAAACTAAATCAGAAAGAAGCTTATTTAATAGTCATTTCATGCACATAACGGATGAGAATACATAAATTATCAGACTAATATCTGATTAAAACTTGATTAACATGCTAATAAATTATGCTAGAAATGTTGGGTTTTTTTTAATTTCCCCACTTTTACTTAAACTTCCTAATTGACACTTCAATTATATTGTTCTCTGAATTTTTGCCTTCCCAGTGATTAACAGCTGAGATAAATTATTTCTTCGCCTGAACTTGATATGAAAAATGATCAATTATGATTATTAAAGCTCTCTAGTAATCTGTTAATTATTATTTAAAAAGTCACCTCATTTTTGTTTGTTAAATGTAGACCATTATATTTATTGCTGACAAAAGGCTGTCAGGTGTTCTGGAAGTCAGACTCCATAACCAGTGCATGGCATGGACACAGCACAGAGGCCTGCAAGCTGGAACATCCTCACGCTTTGCTCAGGGTGACACTAACTTTGGTCCATCAGCCTCACTGCTTAGGGAGATTATAGAGCAGTCTGGATCAGTCTCATGTGCTGCTACTGCCTGTATGGAAAAATACATCCATGAATCTTGTAATACAGACTCCTGCCCACTAGAGACTGATCTCAGCCCAGTAAAGCATGTAACTAGGGACCCTCACAGTTTAGACTTGAACTATGGTCAGAAAGGTGAGAGGCCAAGGATTCATCCACTAAGCCATTTACCCTTTTCCTTTGTAAGGAAGATTGATTTTTAAAAAGCTATTAACCTTCAGCAATTTATCTCATCAGATCATCTTCATTTTGCTCCCACTATAATAAGGCTGTATTATATAGTTTAATTCTTCACTTAATTCAGCTAGACTATCTAAAAAAGAAATAGATGGAGAAAAAAAAACAAAAAAGAGAGAGAAAAAAGTTATTAAAAACTTTGCAATGAAAATATTACCCTGAAAATAAAAGAAACTTCAAGTGCTATCCCATGTCTTGGAGACACAACAAAGAAAGATGCAAGTGTGTATACAGGGATCCTGATTGGACAAAAACTTTCAATAGCTCTCAGTATTTCTTAAAGAAAGGATGATGCGCTATGCCTACAATAAGCCTTACCTAAGCCATTCACAAGACAAAAGGAGAGTATTCTCATTTCTTGAGCTGACTCACAGTAACATCAAGACAACCCATATTCTTCCATTTGTATTTCGTCAAACAGAGATGCTCCCTCAGCAGAAAAGAAAAGCTCCAAGGAAATTTGGTATTGAAATTTAATATTCTGCTGGTATTCAGAGAATGCCTCAATGAAGTACACAAAACAGTGGATTCTTTTAGGAAGAGTATATATAACACTATTTTTCTTTGCAATGAAGCACATAGGGGTTGCTTAGTAGGAACTAAATTATTTCTGATTTAATGATTGATTTGGGGAAGCAAAAAGCCCACATGTTTTATGAACAATGTGTTTGCATTAATGACTTTAACGCATGTGGCTGAACTTTTTGGCAGATACCAATTTAAATTTTGCTGGCATATGTAATGATAAAAGCACTTCTAAGCATTCTAGACTGAATTGGATAGTGAATTCACTAATATTAGAGGCTCAAAATCGTTCAGAAACTTACATCCCACTGACTTTCAATGAGACTTTGATATTTAAGACCCTTAGGTTCATCTGTAGAAACACGCTTTTCTTTTTGTATGAATTTATAAAATACAGAGCATGGACGAAATCCTCAAAATAAAAAAAAAAAAATACCTTCTTTCTGTTATCTTCAATGGGCTTTGGATCAGAAAAAATTTTTACTCATTTTTTAAGCAGCTCTGAATTACTTCAATAGCTGTTTTGCTAGAGTGAGGACTGCAAGATAAGCCCAGAAATGAGCTAAACTCCACAGGTCATACCTCCTGGTTGTTTTTTCTCCTTCTTTACAAACACACTCATAAGTCTATGCATCTGATAGCATCTGCTCTTTTTCTTCTGGTACTTGGATCTTTAGTTGGCAAATGGAAGTGAGCCCTTACAGTTCCTCAGTATTTGACCAAACCGTATACAACATAAGCCTGTTTTAATTTTGCCCATGCTTACTTAACACTCCTGAGCTAAAAGCTCTTTTATTTTGAGCTCGTGTGAGTAAGCTGGCATTTTGGCAGCTGAGTAAAATTTGAAAAGAGTGATATTAAAAGTTACTACAAGAACCCTACTAAGATACTCAGAGGCTCAACAAAGTACTGCAGTTCCCTAGCAAGTGACTCTTTGTCCACAGAAGACATGGTACAGGTAAGCAAGCTCTGGAAGCAAACTATCAGGTAAAAGTCTGCTGCAAAATAGTTTGACTTTTCTTTACAAATGAAACCAATGATAAAGTAACTCTTCAGGAACTGGTTATAAATCCTCTTCATACATATTAAACAGTATACAGTGAATAGGATTAGTAATATCTTTTGTCTAATTTGTCAATCCAGTTCTTAGTTCCCCACAGTGCTTCAGTCAAATACAAAGACAGTCTCAGTTACTTTTCCATAGATTAAGTAGCTCTTGAATTGATATTTGCTGTATGGGTTGAGACTTTGACTGGTAAACACTGTGACTGATGCTGAAGGCCAAAAAAAGGCAGCAATGAGGAATTAAAGCAATAGACTTCTGGTTGACTTGAAGGGCAAATCCTCTCTTCCCATTTTTCTGTAAAATCAGAGTCATTCTCTTAACAGAAAAGAAACCTAAAAGTATTCGTGTAACAATCAGAGATTGTTTTAATTTCTTCTTTCTTTTCATTGGCCTAATTTATTTTGATGTGTAAAACTGAATTTCCTGGCATTTCACAACAGGAAAATGCAAAGGCCTATGGTCAGCCTACCTGTGCCCACTCATGCTGCTTCTGAGCTCTCTTCAAAAGTCAGCTCCAAGGGCGGCTGTTGAATTAACTGACAGTATGTTTTACCAGAAGCATCTTCTCCCACGAGGATGGAGAAGATTGCCACAAGATTGCCTAGTGCTGCCTTCTAGGCTACTTAGTTCACAATAGAGCAGGAATTTGAAGTATATTCTTCAGAACCAGTAGATACCTTGTTTTCAGATGCAGTGACACAGACATAAAGAGAGGTATATTAACTAGAACATAGTCCATCACCAGATCGAGTCTACTGACAGAACATTTCAGAACTCATGCATATTCCTGCCTGGACCTCTGCAACTGTAAGCCCTCCTCTTTGTCATTACTCTATCGATGAGCCACTGTGAACAGATAGGTCTATTGGTCTTGTACTGATGATAACAGAGGGGCATGAATAACTAACAATAATGTGAAACTTAATTGAAGAAAGAAAAAATATATTTTAAAGATGTATTGGATTGTAACGTAATACTAAAGTCACTGTTCCAGAATATTGGTACAGTTATTTTTCCACAATCCCATTTTAGGTCCTTCTTTTGTCTTAGAATAAGAATGTATCTTCAAAAAGAAGGAAAGATGAAAAATATAAACACTATTTTGATTCTTCATAATTTTTAACTACCTAGCCATTCAAGCAACTACCTATGTTCACTAATCTGTCCTCCAGTAGTCCTTACTTCAGTTAACTGATTTGATCTGGTAACTGCTAAAGATAATTGTCACTAGATTTGATCCATTACATTATTTTTGGCATAGTCTAATATTCACATTCAAGGTAGTCAAAATAGTCAAGAACTTAGAACACTGCACACGCAACTCAGTTCCCAGTTCAGCAATGGTTTTCCTACGCAGTCTTGTACTTACATCAAAACTCTTCAAACAGATGCAACTTGTTCTGCCTCATGGCAGCTCACTGCAGAGAGATGGAGTCTGGCAGGTTTGTGTACATACTAACAACACATCCAAGCATGCATGTAACACCTACTATCCACCCAAAGCTGCACAGGTCTGATCCTGAACTTACAAATGCAATGTAGTGAACTCTAGTGAGCTCAGCGTCCTGGTCATGATACCAGGCTAATACGGCCAGGCTCTACCTAAAACTGAACTTCATCCTGGTAGCACTGTTCAGAGTGGGATTACTCGCCATAGTGGTAGGCAATGATGTTCTACACTCCACTTTCTTATCACCTGACAGCATCAGTCTGCACGTGAGGACAACACTGCTGCCACTCACTAAATACACAGGGAAGAAATCTACACGTGGGCAGTCTGGCAGTGCAAGCAATCCTGAACACTGGACAAAAGAAGTAAGCCAAAAAGTTATTTGGTATTTGAACAAAGGACTGCTTATTATCTGGGTGGCTTTGGACAGTGAATTTTCCTGAAAATATTTTAATGAGTCAAATCTGGTGCCAAACAACTTTAAGAGTTATATAGCCAAAAGTCAGTTATATGACCCTCATGTACATGAATTTTACCCATGTTTTATTTATGGAAATCCTGATCACACTTAGAAATCATTATTTTTATGCAAAAAATCCCAAGCATGAAATAGCATGTGTGTAAAACCATCTATGCCTGAATATTTGACTTGAAAAAAAGAGAATAAAGGATACAGGAAGTGAAAAAAATTGGCAAAATATTAAAGTCATATGCAGCAGGTAAACTCCCAAAGAGCAACAAAAACTCCTCACAGTAGAAAATCAGGAAAAGGTAGCATTAAAACTACTTAACCTGCAGCAATATTGTCAGGGATGTCACCCACAGGTACTGATTAGGCTGTGACAAACAAGGTTGTCTTTTCATGCACATTCTGCTACCAACAATATCTATTCGCTTTAACTGTGGAGAGGCAGACACCCTCCCTCATGACAGGACTGTAATACTTCTTTTAATTTAACATGCCTGAAGACAAATCTTTAGGCTGACACTAACCTTTGCTACCAACTACAACTTCACGGACTATAAATAAGTAGGAAAACTATATTTTGCAATTGTATTTATTACAAGCACCAAGCCTAAAAACCCCAAAATAGATAGCAATACCATTCTCAATCCTAACTCTGAGAGCCAAGAATGCAGACAGAAAACCTTCAGGATACTTCCACAGGAGAAATAAGTTTGATGCCAGTAAGTGATTTTGTACCTGCTTTTCTGCTGTCCAATCTCTCCCAATTTTATGGAGTACAAAAACAGTCTGAAAGTCTTCATTTTGTCTTTCTGATCTATTTTTTCTCCTTGCCTCTCACCAGAAAAAAGATAATCCAATCTACCTTCTTGATTTTATGTGAGCACTTTAACTGAGCCAAAGAGACTCCACCAGAGCATGATAAGACTTAGCAAATGATCAACAAATACTTACATATCTACACAGTGTATGCAACAGTGTACTGCTGTCTGAATTTAAACTTCTTTTCCAAACTACTGGGATGAACCACATAAAAAGGATCCAGGCAGACCGCTCTTTCACTCCTTTTTAGTAAGATAAATCCTCTAAACAATGAATTCCTTCCGGAAGCATCAGGGAGGAACTGCTCCCCTGAGCTTCAATCTTTCCAGTGTAACATGTGCTTTTCACCAATTTTCTGTGTTTGAAATAAATCTTTGGCAGCCCTAGTCTGGTGAAGGGAGAAGGGAAAGAAAATGCCTAGGAAAGAGTAACTCTTAACTTCTTACCTAACTGATTTTGCAATCAGTCCAAACTAGCAGTGAGACTTCTGAAGAAATGAGCATTAATTCCCTTCACAGGTCAGCAACAAGGCCTACTTATTCTATTGTATCATCAAGGCTCTGTACAAAAAACCCCCAGAGATAGGTGAAAAAGAGAAGTCTATTTGTAAACCACAGAAATACTCAGGAATAAGAACTCAAAGAACTGTAAAATGTACTCTTACTTTCTAAGTGCCCTCTGCAATTTTCCATATTACTCTCCTCAGGGAGTAACAGAATTCCTCTGTTCCTCCTCTGTCTTTCAGAATAGTTCCTCTTATGACCTAGTCTTCTTCAATACAGCACTCCCTACATCCCTCTTCTTCTTACTTGTGAAATATACTGAGAACAAAAATGTGATTTACTCAATGGACTTCTAAGGTGTGGAAATACAGAACAAGTGATGTTTGTTTTTCACTCTAATTTCCTAAAAAATCTCATTCCATTCAGAATGATTCCAAAACATCTATCTTCATGGCACTACGCTGGAAGTGATCAAGAATCGTGGGATTGCTTTGAACAACCTAGTACATTAGATGACAGTGCACCACTACACAGTGCCAATAGCGCAGCTCCCAAACCTAAAATAGCAGCTTTAATGTGGTACTGCTTTCAGACTAATCAATCCTGTCTATCACTCCAGCTGAAAGCCTGTGCTGAAATGCGTATATTTCTTTGAGTTTTGTAGCTGACAAGGTCTGCTAGAGCTTTGGGGTCTCTGGGTAAGACCTGATTTGGGCAGTTGTTCTTGGATGACTGCAAGGAAATTAGACTTGAAGTGTACAAGGGAGCAGGAAAAATGAATAGAAGACAAGATGGAAGTAAAAGATGTCAATGCTGAAAAACAGAGGAAAAGAGAAAAAAGGGAAATGTGAAGAAGAGAGAGAAGGAAGAGAACAAATGTGACCTCAGCAGTACATCCATACATCAGCTTTGTTTCATCAGGGAGAAATTGCAGCACATAGGACATGATTCTCCCTGTTTCTGTCTCAATTCCACTGGAGGACTCACATACAATTCTTGTCAATTGTAGTTGTCCTTCCTCTCTTCCCTTCTCTTCCTCCTCTTTTTTGATTGTAAGCTTTTGGAACCAGGATCTGGGTATTGAAAGTGACTTGCGGGATACTTGGAACCCCAGTATGATGAGTCTATGAGAGATCAGGACTAAAATAATAATAAAATAATAATAAAACATGTCTCTGTTCTAAATCAACCATATTTGACATTTTACTGTATCCAATAAGTGATGAGTTGACCCAACAAATTTAGTCGAGTAACATACTTATTTCAAATTTCAATTACTTGATAATACAAAAGAATAAAGTTCTGTTATCACCAAGATGTATTTAATGTTAGAAGTTCATACTGAGGCAGTAGAATTTTAGAGGCGAACAAACTCTATTTCCTGCGTGTATCATAACCACAAAAAACTTCTGTGCTGCATAGTTTTCTGATGATTTGTTGCAGAAATAGCTCAGAGTGTGCAACAATCCTTAAAATGTGTCATATAGTACACATAGGACTACCATTGCATACCAAGAACAGAAGAGCTCAGAAGAAAAGCAAAGGTGGGATGTGAGGAGTCCTGCCACTCAACAACAATAGAGGACGATCCTGTCAGGAAGCCTGGCATTCCCTGAGCTCACTGGGCTGATCCAAGTCACTTATTGTCTGGAGAAGAAGACATACCCTCCTTCCTGTCCATCTTCCTGATAACCATAGTTATGACAGGCTTTGCATGCCCAGATATTAATTTTAGCCCAATATTGGCAGATTACTGGATTACTTGTTGTAATGACACAGATAATGATACTACCGATCTGTATTTGTTACTGTACTGTTATTTAGAGTAAAAGAGTTTATCCCTAAAGATGGTCTGGTGCTTGTTACTATATTCCGAACCCCTAAAAACTTGGAAGTGCCACCTTAAGCCCTTAGAGTACAATACATATGGTGCTAGATTTATCCTGTGATTTTTTTGTCCATTTATTTATGGTCCTACACTCTTGCTTTGAAAGGTCAGTAAAGAGAGTGGTCATATTGCAGGTTAAAAACTGCAGAGGTTTCTGTGTACATTCTGGTCCCACCTCCAATGCATAAATGCTATTGATGCATTAATTTGTCTCTCCATACATGATGAGAGAGTCATTATCATTTCCTTTTGTGGAAGAATGAATCAGTTTAACAGCCCACAGATGAATACAGTACAGTATACATGCAAAAACCTCACCCCTACACTCCTACTTTTTTCACATATTAATTCACACTCTGTATATGCACAAATAAAGTGATGAAGTCTAAACCAGATTATAACACAGCAGCTTTAATAGAGAAATAGAATGTATTTTTTCTTCACAGTGAACAACTTGAATCCTTTTCCCTGAAACTTTATAGAGCTTTGGTATTTATTTGGATAATGCTAATCTTAATATATTTTGTATGAGTTCATAACCTGAAGGGTAATTACCATTCACCAGAAAAGCGAACAGTATTTTTCAAAGAGTTCTATAACTCTGTATATAGCAATAATCTAAGGAGTCACTGCGTAAAAATAGTATTGCAAATGCAAATGGTGTTGACATTCTCCAATCCCATGATAATTCTTAACATGCTTTCAAAAAAACCCCACAATATTTTATGGGGGAAACATGATTTATATTAATGAAAACTGGATGTAAAATTTGAAGATAATTTGAAGATGCCTTTTATTATTTTTCATCACCCAAATTAATTCAGATATATTCATTATGCTTGGAAGAGTCCAGCTCTCCATCACAAAGTTAATTTGAATTTTAAAAAGTAACAACAGAAATTAATTTCCTTGCAGAGAAGTAGTATAAAATGTTAAGATCAAAGACATAAATAAAACCTGAAACAAATTTAAAATGTAATATTACAATAATACAATTAAATTTTCATTAATTTTTCAGTTATTTTCTTCATCAACTTCCTAATGACCGAACAATTTTCTAAACAGAACCTCCCTGAGGATGCTACCTGGTGTTACACCACTTGACACTACTAAGAGGTGTCAGGTACTGTCATGTTTGTAACTCCATGCAGTCCTAGAGTGCTCTTAGATTGTCCTTCTTCATCAACAGTCTCAGCTTCCTCTACCGCTCCTAAGAGAATGCATTCTCTTGGCCCTGACTATCTTGGTAATGCTTTCCTGGACTCACCACAGTTTCTCAGTCCAGAAAGACTGTGGAGGTCATTCAGATTCACTAGACAATGGCATGGGGTACACAATCTATTGCTGGCATCAATCCTGCTTTGAGTGGGAGCTTTGACCAAACAACTTCTCCACAAGCCTTCAACAACTTTATGGCTAACAGCATATCCAAGAATTTACCATTTCAAGCCAAAATGACTTCTTTGCTTTTTAAAAAAATCCAGCCAATTATGCAGGTTATAGTAAGAAAACCAGACATCCACGGTGTATATAGATCATATAAACATTTGTGTACAGAGCAGCAACGGTCTCTGACTTTAGTGCAGGCAATTGTAGAGCAATTGCAAGATGATTTAGTTGATATTTGAGTATTATCAAACCTCTGAAACTTTTGTATCTTTTTAACAGCAATTAATGCATTTATTAATGAAATGTTAATCATGTTCCTTGTATTTCTGCAAAACATTGCTTTTAATTTAATATGAAGTTTTCAGAGAACCAAATAAAGCTATTTTTACTGATTTTAAGAGCATAAAATACACACATTTCTCTCATAATATTGTAAGCAACTGTATCTTGTATGACGCAAACCCAGATAATTACATTTCATGGGTCTTCCTCCCTGGGAGACAAAAGAGAGACAAATCCTCTCCTTAATTGTTCTCACTGTTGAATCTTTGATCATGAAAATTCTATTCAGAGTGCATAAAAAAGAAACAAAACTTACTAATATTTTCAGTAATTTGATGAATATTAAATGCCAATATGTACTAAATTCTTCTGAATGTTGCTTATACTTAACTAACAAACCATACTGTCATATTAAAAACACTCATATATCTAGAGTCCAGGCTATGCTGGTATATCTATTGTAAATATTGTATTAGATACTACATTATTATAAATAACTATTTATAGATGTGCACTACTAAAGTGGAAATCTCTTTTAGCTTAAAATCCTAAAGAATCACACTTGAGGATAAAATCTCATAAAGGATTTTTATTTCTATATAAAATGTTTACAGATTTGCCATAAAATATTAATGTAAGTAAAACTTCATGTGTAGTTTAGGAATATTTATTCTGTAAGGTTTTATGTAAATAGATAAATAGTTGGTTATAAGCCAAAGATCCAGCTACAACAGTGAAGGGAACAACAGAAATGTTTACACAGCTGAGTCAGTAAAATACATTTGAAAAATTGCACAGGTGTAAAAGAACAAATTTGTTTATTATACACACTGTTCTCTTATAGAGCAGCAATGATTTCTCTTTTTAAAAATATACATGCCCTAGTTTTTCATGTGTAGCATTTACAATGAAGGATCTTTATATAAATCCCACAAAGAGCAGATTCTGATCTGAAAAGTCAAGATAAAGTCACCTCGGAGCTAAATATTCACAAGGTAGGGTGTGAGGGAAATTTTGCCTCATAAGCAAAAATTTGTGATTTCATTGCTATCTTGCCCTACTCATCACATTTGCTTCTTTACATCTTAAATCACAAAGTAACATTTTAGAAGCTGGTGGGTTTTTTTGGTTTTGTCATCTGCAGGTCCAGCAGCTTGCAAAAAAAAGACTTCTGATTCCTTTTTTAGACCTGTAAGTGTTGTTTCAGTACCAAAATCTTGTAATTTCTAACTATTGTGTCAACATCCCACAGAATAATAATGGTGGACTGAAGGGATGAAACAGAGGACAGAAAATATCCGAGTAGGGAGTCCCTAACAGGTGAAAAAAAGTCAGAAGTTGTGAAGAATGGAAGATGGAGGAGGACCATGAAGATGCTGAAGGGTCCAGAGGGGAAGACTTGTGAGGAGGGACTGAGGTCCCTTGACTTGTTCAGCCTGGAGAGGAGGAGACTGAGGTGAGACCTAATTATGGTCTTCAGCATTCACACCAGGGGAAGCAGTGGGGCAAGTACTGATCTCTTCACTCTTGTGACCACTGACAGGACTCAAGAAAATGGCATGAAGTTGTGTCAGGGGAGGTTTAGGTTGGATATCAGGAAAAGGTTCTTCACCCAGAGGGTGGCTGAGCACTAGAACAGGCTATCCAAGGAAGTGGTCACAGCACCAAGCCTGACAGAGTCTAAGACGCATTTGGACAATGTTCTCAGGCACGTGGTGCTGCACAGGGCCAGGAGTTAGACTTGAAGATCCTGATAGGTCCCTTCCAACTCAGCATATTCTATGATTCTATGTGGAAAAGTTACAGAGTGGAGATGCAGAAATGCCAATTCAGAAGGGAGGTATGTGAAGAAAATTTTTTAAAGACATGAGTAAGGAGTAGCACAATGGCTCCCTTAGATCAAAACATAACTACAGAGAAACATGTTTCTTCTCAGTGCCTGACAGGAAGGAAAGATAGACTGTATGACCAGAGTGAAGTGCAAATGCTGACGAGTAGACAAAATGTGATTATTTTTTAACCCTAAAAGTCTATGGAAAAGCATGAAGGCATGGAAAAAATAACTAACAACTTGTTGCTTTTCTTTTCAAGTTCTAGTGAGATCACTTACTTTGAGACAGATGTGGACTACCATCAAAACCACATTTTTTCACAAAGAGGTTTTCTACTTTTTCTATTAACTCATTAAAACTGTAAGGCCATTAGAAACTTAATGAATATACTTAACACAAAACAGTGATGAATAACACACTGAAATCTTCCTTTTCTGGACCAGAAGAAAGATGAACTTTACTTAAAAAAAAAAAAAAAAAAATCTATAATGAAATAAAACCTAGATAATCTTTAGTGGCTTTAATTTCAAAGTAGGTACAAGTGTGCCCTTTAATAGAACAAGATCTTTGAAATCACTAAGACTCCTTTTAAAGGAGCATGTTATGATCCTGTTTTCATAAGGTGACCAGGTCCTTGTGTAAGTAATCCTAATGAAGTCAAAGGAACCAGAAATTATTTTAACTTTTTATCAATATCTTTAGAAGTGTTAGGGACCCATAGTACAGCACCATAACTTTATGCAGGAAAAGAAACAAGAGAGGGGATCACACATTGTAAGTTCTTACTGAATACTAAAGCTTAGATTTGTTTAATTTGGAATAAAAATATCAAGTAAAGGTTGCTGAATGCTTATTCAGTCCGCAGGCAGAAACATTGCATGTGTCTGGGTGAGCAGGGACAATTTCAAAGAAACACCTTTTCACAATACTAAATTGTTTGAGAAAATACCGTAGTAAAATAATAATAAAAAAGTCGTAATGCATTATTGCTTCTGATGTATTTGCTGATTTGCAGAGATGATGTATTTCTAATTTCTTACATTTTTTTTCTAGTGCCCAGAGATGCAGACAAATATCTTGCTTCACACACTGCGCTCAAAGCAGTCTGTGCAAAACTCAAGGATTATCCAATAAAGAGCATCCTTTGATCACCTTTACCAAGGGTAATAAAGGCCATGAAAGGCTGTTCTTTACACCGACTGCATCTGAATTTTTTCTAGAATATTAAGACACATATCAGTATAAGCTGTCATTCAACCTTGAGGTGCAGATAAAATAGAAAAATGATAAGAGGTACTTAGTAGGTACTTATTTTATTAAACCAGTCTGTTTAAAACAGAACATGACTTTCAGGGCAATAAAGGGTCATGTGGCAAAGTGGTATCTCCCGGACTCCATCAGTAGAAGGTAGTGTCAGACTAGTCACAGTGAACCCAAGTTTTAATTTTATAGCATTGTGTCCTTATAGACTTAGGATCTATTCTACAGGAAAAAAAAGAATTTCATATTTCAAGTCTAGCATGTGTATCACTTGTGAACTTGCAAAAATACACTGAAAAACCATATTTGGCTAGGTAAAACTATCAAGCCTACGCAAGTGATACAATTGTATCAGGATACAAAAGCCTGGTGAGGTTATAATAGGAATGTCCAGAAGTGTCACATGATTAAACAAAGCTTATGACTGCACAGCTGGGAAGCTTTCATGTTTGCCCACTTCTGATCAGGGCTGTATCTTTTTATTCATAACATATTCATAACGTATTTTGCCCCCAAATTTCAAGTATTGCATATAGATGAGACTGGCTCGATATAGATCAGAGCCCAGCTTCTTGCTCTATACAGCCTAAAGCTGGCTTCAAACTCAGAAGATCTCAAGATGAGATTTACTTCTTAATAAGCTACCAGTGGAGACTAGGACAATTTTACAAGGAATCTTGGAACAACACTCAGTAAATTTCATCCTCTTCGTGCCTGAAGCGACACTGTTTACCACTCTGACCATAGTCTTCAGATCAAACTAAGCAAACGAGGAATTGCACAATGATGCAGAATCACAGAATCCTAGAATATGCTGAGCTGGAAGGGATCTACAAGGATCATTGAGTCCAACCCAAATGATCCTCCTTTTTTAACATATCAACAGGTAACAATTGCTCAGAAGAGATTTTTCTCCTCCACTCTCATCAGCCAGGACTTATCTAGCAGCTCACTTGAGCACCTTCCCTGCCAGAAGTAAAGAGAGCAGCACCTATATGCACCTTTGAGGTAGTGTTGTGAAGAGTAATTATGATTTTTAAAGTACCTTACAAATGTGATCATATAAAGAAAACAATCTAGGGAATGAGATATGGGAATGAGGACTAACAAGGGATGAAGATATTGAGTCACCTGCAGAGCCATAAACCTTAGCTTAAACATAATTAGTTAAAAATGGATAAAAAGAATAATTAGCAGATTAAATAGATTTAATTCAGCAGATGTATTTAATGGATGCATATGCAAACTAAGGAATATGCACATGTCCACAAACTGGTACTTTTATTTCCCAGAGGTGAAGCCTCTGAGCTCCTATCTGCTTCTTATTGAGTATAAATTTTGGCTCTAAATACTCAAGAAACATTTTTTCAGCAGGAGGATTTATTCTCACCAAACATTCTGAATTAGTCATTTCATATTAGTTTTGACTCTCTCCTTCCTGCAAGTTTTTAGCTAATAAAGACAGCAAAGGCTCTCACCATCCATTCATCCATCTCTCCAAGCAGTATATTTTCTCCAACAGCAGAAAAACTCTATTGCTGATCCCAAGACAAGCACAGCAGAGGTGTGGGCAGAGCAAGGCGTGAGCTATTTTCCGCTTACAATATCCAGAACAAGCACAAAGAAGGTATTCGCTCACCAAAGAAGATTTTTTCTATTATTATTTCTATAAACTTCTCTATATGCACAGAATAGCTGAACTTCCCCACTTACTCTTTTAAGTGAACAGCTGCATTACCTAATCTTTATTAAATACTTTCCCAGGTTGTTTAGTGACTATTTAGTGAGCATGTTGCATTTTAGCAGCATCTTTAGCGGTTTCTGCTCTAAGCTTAAGAACTTCAAAGAGACAAGGATGCAAGCAGGACTGATGGGTATATGACTAAGTCATGATCCCCCAAAGCCCTGCTCAGGTAATGGAAAAGTCCACAGCATCACAGGTGTTATGGGTAGGATCCTAAAATCAAGACCTGGATGCCAGATTCACATCTGCATATTTAGGCAGTTTTGAATCATAATGTTTTTATTCATGCAAGCCCAGCTCAGATCCAGAAATTACTGCTTCTCTCTGACTGAGCTCCCCAAAGGATTTTATTCTAGAAGTTTTCTTACAGTTTGACTTACCCTTACTTACTTTTACACATCTAATTCTCTTAATATATGCACAGTAAAGAAGGCAACAATGCCTCATTTTTAAGATCTTGGTGGCTGGAGGCTAGGAAGTAAAAGACCTAGATTTCTTTCCCTCTTCTCATGGAGAATGGGATAAATGCTTTTCCCTGGGAAGAGACCTGGATTCTGATCCCTCTTGTGTTTTTGACATGAAATACTAATTAGATTAAATACAACTGATTTGAAATTAGTAAAAGTATGGGAACTTCAAGTGCTTAGTACCTCTTCAAATGGCAGCATGTTTTCATAAATTCTCTCTAGTTTTTCATTTATGGTTTCAAAATAGCATTTCTGTTCAGACATACAAACTATCTACTGGTTCCTAATAGCCTTGAGCTAAATTGGATAAATTCCTATGAAAAATCAGGTATAGGATCTCCCTGTTTAGACATTTTCTCAACTCAATACCCAAGCTTACAGGCTAGGTTTGAAAATATCATCCTTCACTTTTCCTCAAGTCTTCTGTGCTCTGAGAAATTAAGTAAAATGTTTTGAACTCATAAGAAAGACTGTCAGATCTCCTGAACTAAGGAATGAAAACAAAACTAATAAACAGAAAAGCCAAAAGCTATCAATGTCTTACAAGCTAATAAAAAGGAAAATGCAACAAGCAGCACAAAGTCTAAATATAGCCACCATAGGGCTCCAGCTGCTTGGCATTGTGGAACTTAAAGGGCCAGGTTCCTGAATGCAATCAGGTGAAAATGATTACAGGGGAAGGATGGACACAGCCTTCAAATAAAATAAAAATATTCCTGATCTGGAGGAAGACTATGTTTCTGTATGCAGTGTGCAGTCAGAATATCTTAGCACTGTAAAAACTGAATTTTAGAAACATGTTAAAATAGTCTGTTGTTAAAGTTTTGAGAATTTTGATGTACTATTTTTCCCTAAAAGATTATCTTAGTGTATGCATATGGTCTCAAGCTTCCATACCAAATGTAGAAAAATAGCTGGAAAATTATTTTAATTTTCCTTTATAAATCCGGCTTAATGTTTGTCCTTCATTCACATTGTAATATTTATTGCTAAACCATACACTGAAATATTGTAGAAATCCTGTTATTGTTATTAGGTAGGGCTCCCTAAGAAGGAAATGTTCAAAAAATAGATCATAGATTATTGACTCATGTTTAAATTATATTTCCACTTACTAATAATTAATGTAACAGAGTGAGCAGTTGAGTAAAAGGTTATATCTATAAAATTATTAAAAAGGATTAAATTATGCCTAGTAGCTACTAGTGAAAATGCACTCAGCCATGGCTATCTATATTGCAGTTGCACTGTCTCAGGTGGAAATTGCATATTAATGTGGCCCATTTGGTTTATGCTATAGACTTCTCTCAAGGAGGAACAGTGAGGGGACTAAGATAAAATACTATTGGAACGTAATAAAATGTGGATGTTGATATTGAGGAACCAATGACAATTTTGCACTTCTGCTATTCTAAGTGCACTATTGTTAATAACCACTAGTTTTCATTTCTTCCATTTAGTATTTCAGTATTTTTGAATAATTTTTCCCTAAAAGAGAAAAGGTAGAATGACATTCCACTTAGTAAACCTCTTCTCCGAAAAAAACCCTATTTTAAAATCAATTATCTTTCAACTGCTTTTGCCCTTCTATAACTTTACCTAACATTAATACCGTTTTTATTGTATATTGTATATCTTATTAGAACATTTGAAGATGTAAAGCAAGGAGACAACAGTTCCAATGTTCAAAAATATATATTAAGAGGTAATCGTTTATTTTTGTTGGTTTGATTTTAATCAAATTTTGGTATCTCTTTTCTGTTTAGTGACTTTTGCTACTGACTGACACTGAAATATTTGAAGTCCAGAATCTAAATATATTTATTCCAGAGCTTGTTTCAGGGCTGGAGAATACATGGTAACACCTAAAAAGAATCTATCCTGTGCATCTACTTAACAATGAATTTTTTTGATTGATTTTTATACAGAAACACACAGAAAACTAACAACTAAAAATACAAGATTTAATTCAGGAATTGCCTATAATTCTTTCAATTATCACAGTTCCTCATTTCTCATCATCCTGAAGCTTTATCCATATAGTAATTAAAAATGATTTTCCCCACTCTGCTGACAAGTCTTCGATTTTGGTATGACAACTCTTGTTTTATAATGAGGTGAAAGGATATTACTAGTAAAGAAAAATGGACTTCTCTACTTGCTAATGACTGTCAAGTATTATACTTCTCTGAACATACTGTCTTTTGGGGAAGAAAATACTCATATGGGGTTCCAAATGTGTACTGGCATGCCTATTTTTATAATACAAACAACCATGAATTTGAGGTGACTTTCTCCAAAATTAAAAAGAGAAAAACTCCTTGTTTCTACCACTATTTCTTCCAATAACTTTACAGGCTTATAAGGAGCTGTGAACAAAAAACCACAAACATGGAATTATCTTTTTGGCATCTTTACGGCCCAGTTGTGAAAGGGAGGATAAGGTCTGATGAAAGTTGTGTCATGTGTTTTGAAGGCTAAACCTCTAGATTGGAGGTTAAGTGTCCATCTGTGTTATTTATAAAGTACATATGTAAAATCTGGATTGCTTATTTTAAACAGTATTTTCTTGGCTCTAAATGACGTTAATTTTCTGTTGCTTTCTTCTCTATCTGGTATGTAAAATGTGCACAGCTGTCATCTCACACTAGCAACTCTAGATCACCTGGCTTCATTTCTGCAATATATTTAGACCAGTTGCTCACAAATGATTTTGTAGCATCTCCAGGTCGCTTAAACACAATTTTGGTGGCTCCTAAAGTAAAAGGATGAGGGCCAGTTTACAGAATCGCTATGCTACCTGACCTTCTTAGTGATAACTTCCACTATGGAAAGACTTTCCATCCTCTGGCCTTTGGAAATTTCTTGCTTTAGTTAGATGCTGATTCATTTCCTGCAGCTCTTTAAACACAGCCAGCTGTGTGTGTGCTGCTGAGGGTTGGTATTATTTAAGCATTGTTTCAGAGACTTCCTGTCCCTGAATTCTGTAAGAGGGAAAAAGTCCTGTTTGTTGTTTGGTTTGGGGTTTTTTTTCTTTTTCTTTTTTGTATTTTTTTTTTCTTTCGGGGGCATACATTTCTCTCTAAGTAAAAACAAGTCCTTGGGAAAAAAGCTTCTGTAAATGACTGATAAGGAGTAGAAAAGGAAGTACAAACTCAAAGCATCTAGTTTTTCAGCCAGTTATATCCCTCCAAGTCTTGAGCATCAAAGAATCCGAAGTCTACATATAAGAACAATGGGAAATTAAATGTATTCTTTGCACATTTTCATGAAGAAAAAGTTGTTCTCATAAGGAACATTAGAGATTATCTGATTCTGTGAGCCTTAATTTATCAGCTGATATGTTGCCACAGAGTACACAGTGACAATGACAGCAATAAAAGAAAAATCCAAGAGCTTTGAGACCTTGTTTCTCTATTTGCTTTCAATAATAATTCAGGCTTTGTGTCAAAATAATGATAAGTATTCCCACAAAGATGAAGTATTAGTGATGGGACTTTGTTTCTTAGTTTCTTATCACATCAAAAAGGGTACATTTTTAATTGTTTTATTAAATATTCATTTTGGTGGCTGTGAAAATATTAGAAACAAAAATATATTACACAAATGGGTTTATAACTTACTCTGTCTTAAGGCAAATCCAGCCATAAACCACATTCCCTCTTGATTAATATCTCAGCAGTGTTTACTACTATTCAACTGCTAGTACAATGTTTATTCTGTTCATTATACTGTTTCCTGTATCACTGTGGTGTTTATTGTTCTTCTGTGTATTTTTGACCTCTAATGTTTTATCTACAGCTCTACAGTAAAATTGACTCTTTTTTTTTAAGCATGGATTCCATCCTGCTTGTATATTCCTGGCAACACAAAGTCAGAAGAATTAAGTGGCCTTAGAAACAGCCTTTGCTCACGAGGTGGTTTATACAGCACCAGGCCTGCTGGAGACAGATGGGGTTCACCTGTCTAAAAGGGAGAGAAGGATTCTAGCCTGTGACTTATCAGGGCTGATTGAGAGGGCTTTAAACCAGGTTTGAAGGGGGAAGGGGACAAAACCAGGCTCATCAGAGATGAGGCAAGGGGTGGTATGCCAGGTTTGGGGGTGAAATCCATGGCCCAACTGAAGTGTATCTACCATTCCCTGACTCTGAAGTGTGCTAGCCACACTGGAACACACTAGCAGTCTTGTGAGGATGAGCCAGGGACTCTTCAGGTAACAAAGGCCAACAGGGAAATACCAGAAAATTATCTCAAAGGAATTAAGGGACATTCCTTTGAGAAGGCAACACAGCTGACAGTCCCAGCTGAGGTACCTTTACACCAGTGCACAGAGAATGGGCAACAAATAGGAGAAGTTGGAAATTGCTGTGCTGCTGGAAAGTTATGTCCTTGTTGCCATTGCTGAAACTTGGTGGGACGAATCCCATGACAGGAGTGCAGCTATCAATGGCTATAGGCTGTTCAAAAAAGGCAGAAGAGGAAGGAGAGGGGGAGAGGTTGCCCTCTACATCAAGAGTTGTATTGAGTGTGAAGAGCTGTCTTTGAAGAAAAGATATGAGTAGGTCAAAAGCCTGTGTTTAAGAATCAGAGAGTGAGGCAACAGCAGGAACACTCTTGATTGGTGCCTACTACAGGCTGCCTGATCAAGAGAAGCCTACTGGCACAGCCTTCTTGCTCCAGTTACAGGAGGCATCACACTCACAGGCTCTCATCCTGCTGGAAAAGTAGCATGGCAAGTTGTAGGCAATCCAGGAGACTCCTGGAATGCATGGAGGATATCTTCTTGATCTAGGTAATAGACAGCCCTACCAGAACGGATGTGTTACTGGATCAGCTGGTCACCAATGCAAGTGAGCTAATCGGGGACATCAAGACTGGAAGCAGGCTGGTCTTCAGTGATCCTGCTTTGGTGGAGTTTGCATATGGGTCAGGTAAGGAGTAAAGTTAGACCCCTGAACTTTAAGAAAGCTGACTTCCAGCTCTTTAGGGAGATAGTGGGATCTCCTGGGAGACTGCCCTTGGGGATAAGGGAGTATAACAGAGCTGACAGATCTTTAAGGAAGCCTTCCATGGAGTGCAAGAGCTAGCAATCCCCAGGAGCAAGAAATCAGGCAAGGGATGTAAGACTAGTATGGCTGAGTAGGGAACAGATATTCAAACTAAAGACAAAGAAGCAAATGCATAGGCAGTTGAAGCTGGGACATGTGACCCAGGAAGAGCATAGAGAGGCATGACGAAAGCCAAGGCAAAACTGGAACTGAACTTGACAAGAGACAAAAAGAATAACAGGAACGGATTCTTACAGGTATGTTAACCAGAAAATGAGGGTTAAAAAAGGTGTATCTCCCTGATAAACAGTGCTGGAAAACTGGTAACAAGGGATGAGGAGAAGGCTCAGGTACTCAAAAATTTTTTTGCTTCAGTCTTCACTGGCAACCTCACTTCCCACAACTCGATGGACACCAGAATGGCGACTGGGGTCACGCTTATGTGACCTGATGAGATGCATCCCAGAGTCCTGACGGAATAGGCTGATGTAGTTCCCAAGCCACTCTCCACA
Organism: Cephalopterus ornatus; assembly: GCA_013396775.1. Lineage (NCBI taxonomy): Eukaryota > Metazoa > Chordata > Aves > Passeriformes > Cotingidae > Cephalopterus > Cephalopterus ornatus. The sequence continues at coordinate 440,386 of VZRE01005401.1, read as the reverse complement.
ATATTCAAAAAGTCATTGTAGTCAGGTGAAATCCCAGGTGACTGGAAAAGGCGAAACATTGCACTCATCTTTAAAAAGGATAGAAAGGATGACTCTGGGAACTACCAAGCTGTCAGTCTCACTTCCATGCCTGGGAAGATCATGGAATCATGGAACAGATGCTCCTAATAGTTATGCTAAGGCACATAGAGGGCAGGGAGGTGGTTTGGGACAGCTGGTACAGCTTCACCGAGGGCAAGTCCTGCCTGACCAACCTAGTGACCTTCTAGGATGGGGTAACTATATCAAGTGACAAGAAAAGGGCTATTTATGTGGACTTCTGTAAAGCCTTTGACACGGTCCCTCATAACAGCTCTCTAAACTGGAGAGAGATGAATTTGATGAGTAGACTGTTAGATGGATAAGAAAGTGGTTGGGCTGTCACCTCTTGAGGGTGGTGGTCAACAGCTCAGGGTCCTGAGGGACATCAGTGACAAGCGATGTCCCTCAGATGTCCATACTGGGACCAGTGTTATCTAATATCTTCATTAAAGACATAAATGAAGTGATCTAGTGCACCTTCAACAAAGTTGCAGATGACACCAAGCTGACTGGTGTGATTGACACCCCTGAAGGATGGTATGCCATCCAGAGGGATCTGGACAAGCTTGAGAAGTGGACTCATGGAAATCTCATGGAATTTAATAAGACCAAGTGACAGGTGCTGCACCTGGGTCAGGGCAACCCCCAGTATCAATACAGGCTGGGGAATGAACAGGTTGAGAGCAGCCCTGCTGAGAAGGGCGTGGGGATGCAGGTGGATGAGAGGCTGGACATGAGCTGGCAATGTGCACCTGCAGCCCAGGAAGCCAGTTGTGTTCTGCCCTGCATCAAAAGCAGCGCGGCCAGCAGATTGAGGGAGGGGATTCTGCCCCTCTACTCTGCTCTGGTGAGACCCCACCTGGAGTACTGCACTGGGTCCCCAGCACAGGAAGGTCCTGTTGGAGAGAGTCCAGAGCACGGTCACCGAGATGATTAGAGTAACAGAGCTACTCTCTTACGAAGAAAGACTGGGAGAATTGGGTTTGTTCAGCCTGGAAAAGAGAAGGTTTTGGGGTGACCTAATTGCAGCCTTGCAATTCCTGAAGGGAACCTATAGGAAAGACGGAGAGGGACTTTTTATAAGAGAATCTAATGACAGGGCAAGGGGGAATGTATTTACACTAAAAAATTAGAAAAAAAATTCTTTACTCGGAGGGTGGTGAGGCACTGGAACAGGTTGCCCAGAGATGTTGTGGATGCCCCATCCTGGGAAATGTTCAAGGCCAGGCTGGATGGAACTCTGAGTAACCTGGTCTAGTGAAAGGTGTCCCTGTCCATGGCAGGGGGGTTGGAACTAGATGATTTTTAAAGTCCCTTCCAACCCAAACCATTCTGTGATTCTCTCTAGCCACAGGGACCTACCTGGACAAACTGTTTCTGCTACCAACTTTTCTAAGCTATTCTGTCTAAGAACAGCAGTATGACTCAGATGTTGGTAGCAAAATTAATATTTCCTTGGGTTTTTTTTTTAACTATATGTACCATTTTTCCCCACATAAAAAGGATGCTATCTCTAGAAAGAACCAGAGATGGGCAGATTATGAGTCTGTATAATCCATACAGTGACTTGAACAGGAATACATTAAGGGAATATTTCACAGATGCTTTCACTTTCTCTGATGAAGAAGCCCCATAAACACCTTAAGAGCATGAAGTTAGCTATTGGGCTGAAATACTCCCTGCTGATTCTTCTGAAGCTGTTCTGTGGTCAGAGGCAGAAATCTTTTCTATGTCTCTGCTGAGTGGCCCAGAAATGGTAAAAGTCCCCGAATAAGTAGTGTGTGAATGTATGGTTGAATACAAACAAGACACACTGATGGGTTTGAGAAAAGACCAGCAAAAAGAAGTCCATTGCTTACATCCAACTCAATTAAAGAGTGTGGAATACTTCAAAATGGAGACTGAAGCTTTTAGAGGCCTGTATCAGTATTTGTCAGTTAAACAGATCACTGATGAAGATAGACATGAAGAAAGAAACAAGGAATATGCCATGTTTTCAAGGGGAGAGAGAAGAATAAGTCATATGGGGAACTGGCAGTATATGGAGTGACTGTGTTTTCTAACATTGGATGGTACCTAAAAGGCAGCCTAAATCTTTACTCTTCACTTTTTACTTTAGCTTCTTAAAGATTTCAGGCATGGAAATAATGCATCTGTGGTACTTAAATGTTATATGAAAATTCTTTCACATGAATGGTAAAATTGTAGTAAAAAAATAAGATCAGAAAAAAAGAAAAGAAATGGAAGCAGACTACATTTTTTGTGTAAGTTAAGAAGTACATCCATGTCATAGGTATCTGGAAAAAAACAAAAAACAACAAAATATGAGAAGCAAGATGTTAGATTTGTAGAACATTTAATTTTTTTTTTCTTCTGAACCTTAGATCAGTTATCCAATTTCCTATAAAACTGTAAGTTATTGGTATTTTACAGTCACTTCAACAGCACCCCAGACAGGCTTCACATCAAGGCTGTCCCTGATGAGTACTGTGGTTTATTCTTTCAGAAAGCCTCAAACCATTTGTGTACTGAACACGTTTGCTCCAGTAACCAGGAAAAAAATATCATCTGATGTAAATTGCTCAAAACATGTGTAACAGAGATGGGAAGGGCCTCAGCACTAACATCACCAAGCTACTGATTAAGTAGTTTTGCTCCAAATTGCTAGGCAATGTAGAAACAGTCTGCTCCAGACCTGAGAGAAATTCACAGGAATCCTTACAAAGTCCACTGAAGTCCTTTCCCGACTTAAGTGGTACTTTGTTGAACCCAAGATATTTCACATGAAACAAAACATCTTTTGCTGATAAGCTTTATTCCAGAATTAGTCAACTCAATATACCTGCATTTTGGAATGCATCCCTATCTCTTTAAGTTCAGAACTGAATTTTTTTTTATGTCTTTTGATTTTAAATATTACTCTTTAAATATATTTTAAGTAGCAGTATTTTATAGTATTTTCACCTACTTATCTATTGGCTGTAAATACATGTTTAGGTGATAACTGGTAAAGATTCAAACATACGTTTATCCAGATTGGATTTCAACTTCTCTCTCAGTTGCTAACACCTTTTTACTAGTGACCTCTTCCAGCAGATGTCATTATGTTGTAAGCAGCAAACAGAAAGCAGGCAAAGCCTGTATTGCAAAACAGGAGCACCAGGAAATGTTTAGTGCTCTTACTAATTGAATGTGTGCGTATGGAAGGAGTTGCATAGTAAACAAAAACATTAGGTAACCTCTTATTTTTCACACTCTTGCTCAAAATATATTCAAAACACATTTTCAAACCTTGCAAGAACAAAATGAAGAATCTTAAAATACAAAACTACCTCTATATTTAAAATATGTGTTTGAGCTCAGGTATCTCATTATTTCCTTATGTTATACATATGGATTGTCTTCAATATTACTAAAATATGACATTGCTGAGATGGAGTGTAACTTATGCTTTCTAAAAAAATAAATGCTATTAAATTTTTAAGACAAAAAGACAATATGGCCTAAATTTCAGTACTATGGGTATTACTCAGATTCAGGGAGAAAGCAAGCTTGACAAAATCTGTTATTTCTGAAATATGCTATGATACTCCTCAGTGGGAAGACATATGGTCAGGTATTATAGCACCTGAAACCAATGGTCTGAGTTCTCATATATACCTCAGTGTGTGAGGTGGTTCTAATCCACAGACATGTCCTGATTCAGGAGAGGAAATGGTTTACGGGATATGTGTAGACTTCCCTGCCCCTCAGTTACTAGATCTCAGAGATTACTATATGATTTCACCTCAGAGATGACTATATGCTTTCTACAACACTTGACCACCCACTGAGCACCCACAGTTGTCAAACAAATCTCAGAATATTAAAGTTTCCCAAATCAGGACTACTGCACTTGTATTTCAACTGCAGTGGTATGACTGTGGTGTGAGCAGATGATCTTTCACAGTGGAGGCAGGAACATCTAGGAGAGGAGCAACATTAACATGAGTGAATGGGAAACATGACAGTCATCCTAAGTTAAGCTATTGCTGATTGCGAATATGCAGTCAGACACTGCCTAACCATTACTAGCAATTATTATATTGTAGTAGCACTCTTGGATGCCAGTCAGAGATTAGGATTCCCATGGCAAAGCACATGAAAAGAGAGCCTGGAGGAAGCTGTGGTGCAAGTGAGTAGCTGCTGTGCCAAATACTGATTTCACACAGCGCCGCAGGCTTCCCCCACAGCACTTCTAAGATCTCCAAACCCCAGAATAAAGAGGGTTATTACAGTCACTTAAAGAAAAATAATTTCTCTATGACACAGGCACATGCAAGACTCTTCACAAACAATAACACAACCTATGGAAGCAGCAACAACACTTTCTGCAATATTTTTGAACATATCCTGTAAAGATCAGGAAATTCATTTCATCCTCAGAAGGTAAGTTTTGTAATTTTAAAAGTACACGATATTCTTTCAGAGGAAGAATATCCCTTCTTCAGAGAAAAATGGAATACACCATTAATTATGCGCCCAAGTATAATGATGGCCTTTTTGTTTCCTTATGCTCTGTTTTGGAGACATTGGCTTCTAATGTCAGCAGGATACACATATATGTCAGCACCTTTTTTTTTATATTCTTACTGTAAAATATCAAAAAGTCTTGAAAGAGCTGTATCTACACACTTAATTGCAGCGATGTTCAATCTGTCCTAGAAACGCCCCTGGAAATCACCAGAACATCAAACACTAGTGCATAGCAGAGACTGAGCTGACCTAGAGATAAGTAACACAACAGAAGGAAGAATGTGGACTCTGCTCTTGACTTTCACTATCTCTGACATAATACCTGAATTTCAGAACTTGTCATTTCCCACGTGAGGACAAACACAATAGCTTAAACCGCACTTCACGATTCAGCAGTGGTTGAAAGCAATCTGCTTGGCTTCTGCTGAAACAACCTTAGCAGTGCTCTTGTAAGCAGACAGCATGGCTCAGATCGACTGTGATAACAGCTGAGAAAGCGAATTCCTGAAAATTCCTCACTACCATAAATGAACTAGATGTAGATAAGGAGATTAAAGATGGACATACAGATCTACAAAAATGAGGTGCAGAGGCAGAACCAGCATAAGCCAACATACCTAGAGAGAATGCAGTAATGACACACTGATCAACATGCTCTTCAGATTGAAGAACAGAGATCACCTTACAAAGACACAGACACATAATCACCCATCACCCTTTGCAAGACTTTTCTTTAAGTTTTTGTTAAGATTCAGGAGGATGATATATTGTATCATTATCCCACGCCAATCTTACTAACCTGTTATCAGACACCCTCTATGAAGAGAAAATAAAAATGCTTTTCAGAAGCAGATGACTCCCTTAGTGTTAGTGCAAAAACATCAAAGTGTTAGATCTCTTTCTCTATGAGAGGAGAAAGTTGGAAATAGTTACCAATATAAGGACTCACCTGAAATCGACTTATATCCAAACACATAGCAGTTTTCAGAGCAGAAAATATTTTCATATAAAGATTACTATAATTCACCAGATGTTTGGAAACCTTTTCTTATGAAATGAAAATTTTTTATCTACAATTAAGATCTTTAGACACACGAGCAAGGCCCTCTCAAACTATACCTACTTTATCAGAAAGGTATTCTTGAAAATGAGTGTGATACCATCAGAATCAGTGATAGAGAACATTAGCTTCCTGGTGAGTTTTCTTCATTGTTTCTACATAATATAAAAAACTTCTACAATTTTTTTTCTGCAGCCTTTAATTTACTACTTTTGAGCCTTTTCTCCCACTTTGGATTTAACCTAAGGTATACATTTTAAAGTAATTACACTTATCTGTATTAAATTTCACTAAAATGCATCTGTCCAATCTCTTCCCTTTTCTTGTAGTTTGCTTTCAAGGTATGGCTTTAGACTTGCTTTACCATTAGCACAAGAAAATGACTAACAGAATATGCTTTAACACTTAAACTTATGTGACTGAATTTATGGTACACTTACAGAACCTGTACTGGAGTGCTTTCAGCTTTGAGTCCATTGGGTTGCTTGCTGCTGGAGTGTGTGTTTCACTTACATACCTTAAACATTCTTCCCCCAGTAAGAGAAGTCATGCACCACACTTCACAGCCAGCAAATAAGAGAGTAGTCAGAATAACATAATTGTAATTTTACAGCGTAGATTTTAAGTCTCATTTGACATGGAGGCAGCACACACTTAAAACTCCTTGATTTCTAACACAGTGTCTCTCAAAAAATCCACCACCCTTTTAATTTTTATCTGGCATGCATTAGTAAATAAGTCAGAACACTTGTGCTTTTTCTGCACTGAGATGCATACAAAATACATAGTCTGACTGCCATTATTGTAAAGTGATTTTCATTGTGTGTTTTACGGAACTGTTAGATATGTTGGATGAAATCATGGTCTCCTTTGAAGTTAAGGAGAGCATTACTGTTGACTTAATGAGACCAAGATTTCTTTTATGTTCAAAGTTAAGCAATGTTATTCACTTTCCTTTTTATTAAAACATACTGCAGAAAGTTAAAAAGTAAATCAGTACTTTCAGTATTGTATCCACAACATCTAAAGGCCTAAAAATGTCAGTAATTCAAAAATCCCCGTAAATGGTTTTGAATGCCAGACACAAAGTTAGATAGAATTTGTATGAAGTCAGAAATATATGAAAGAATGTGCTTCTTACTGGCAGCAAGTCTGAGTTGCATTAACAAACTCTTATAAAAAAGTTCTATAGAATTTATTTCAAATTAAAATCTAACTTTCTATAAACTGCTTACCTCCATGAAATAAAAAAAAAAAGAAACTGGATTTGTGATTAAATATTAAGTCAAGGGATTAAAAAATAGACAAAAAAGTCTAATTCTTTAAGGAAGACCATCAGCTTTTAGATTCATTTCTAAGGAAGTCAATTAAATGTCTGTAGACTCCTATTATTTATTCTGTATGACATTTCCATAGGGCATATGAGAACATGAGATGTAAGAAATATTCCATACTGAGTTATAGCTGTTGTGAAATAGAATTTATAAATACCTCACATATAAAGGTAGCATTTATTAAGAAATTACTTCAAATTTTAGGATATTTTAGAGGGTGTTTGTGCTATGAACATTTCTGGACACATTCTGAGATCATTCAACATCTCGTTTCTGGAATGGAAGTTGTAAAGTATTTCTTTCAGTAGAAGTTTATTTATTTTTAAGAGGTAGGAGTATGTGGACACCATCAGTTCAGATCAAGATCCTAAACACTGATTAAGTGGTTTTTGATGGAAAACCAGGATTAAGTAGGTTAATGTCCTTTACATGTCTTATTGTGGTTTAGTATCTGGAAGACAAGGTCATGGCTGATGCTGAAATAACTACACAAGGCTGAGAGATGGTAGAACAAATATTTGACACTTCAATACAATGCTTTTCCTCATTATTAAATGGGTATTACAAAAGCACGTAGAAATCTAGCAATCTCATGATTGGTAACAAAAATCTACAATAGCTAATCTGAGAGCCCTGAATGCTTAAATTGTCTACTGACATCTAGCAAACACATCACAACAGTCAAATAGACAACTTTCAATATGCCTTGGCCGATTGTTTCTCCAGAGGCAACCGAGCAGTTGGCTGCTTATAACCAGTTGATAACCAGCCATTACTGAGCTGGAGTATTTCTGCTTGAATGCTTTTGGAGCTCTTTCTGTCAGTTATTCTATGTTCAGAAAATCAACCAATATTCCAATTAATTTTAGATAAAACATAATATACAACGGGTATCTCCAAGAAAGAGGAGAAATGTAAATGCCTCAAGTCTCTGTCTTGCATTGCCACAGAAAACAGAAAAATATTTAAGTTCCTATGTCACCCAAAAAGCAAAATGCCAGAAAGATTGAGATTACATTATTATTATTAATATACAAAAAAATTTACTTAAAATGTTAATTAAAAATGCACCAAACACAAATACTCAGACTTTTCTTTCATTTTGTGTCACGTTACTTTCCCCCATTTTTACTCTGTTTTGTCTATTTGCACTGTGAATTACACAAAATAGTAATGCAGAAATGCTAACCCTTATATTTATAATATAGAATTAAGATGAATCTCATTTGTGAAAGCAAGTTATACGGAATCCTACATGCAGCTCAGAGCTACAGCTTATGACTCTAGAGTTGCAGTTATGGATGAGCAAAAAAGGGGCAATGCTTCATTTCCATCTGGACTTTACAAACTAATACATATGCTTCCTTCCTATTCTTCTTTTCCTTCTCCTTCTCTAAAACCAAGTCTTTCCAGTTTAATTTTTTGAGTCATTTCACAAATTCTGTCTCTGTATTTAAAATAAGAATTGAACATTTTGACAATTTGTTTTCTTAAACAACTACCTGTGAGAACCCTGGAGCCATGTACACTATAATAGGTAACCAGAATAAGAACATAATGACTTCCACACGGCATTCAAGTTGCTTTACTTATTTTAATAAGAAAGAACAAAAGATTTTTAGAATCTGTATGTAGCTGACATTATCAGGGTCCCTCGCATGGAGATACAGAGAATGAGAATAGCTACAATCAATTTATCATGAAAGAATCTCACTCTGCAGTATACAGAGTATAGAGAATTTGTTCAGTATGCGGCAGTATAATGAAGCTGTGAGAGACAGAGATTATGCTTTCAGTTTTATTCATATTACGCATAAGAATTCCAAATTCGCTCTTTGGAGGATAAGCATCCTAAATCACCTGTAAAACATTTGCCTTATCTTTCAGCATTAAAGCAGTAGTAGAAGTACTGCTGAGTTCTAAGAAAAAATTAACTCACTTAGGTAATCAGTTTAACGTGCTGCAAGTCTTCCAGTGAAAAGCTAACTTTTCATACATAGAAGTGCTTGTGAGCACTTAGGCCTAGAAAAGCAAACCCACATCCCCCTCCTTACACCAAATTTTTTTTTTTATTTTTTTGAACTGAGTAGAAAATATGTATAAGAAAATGCAACTAAATATACTTCTGACAGCTCAAATGATACATAAATATAAGGGCTGACAAGGGTTGGTTTGTCATTGTAGTTCACTTCGATCAACTCTACATGGTTCTGTAGGACAATGAAATTCAATGCACTTATAATTTCCAAAAAAGTGAGCTCAGATTCTTTTAAAAGCATTTCTATGTGAAAACGGATCATTTACATGCCAAAAGCACTTTTAATGTGACATATTTAGCACATGTATTATTGAGAACGAAAGCTGCTTGAACTTAGTGAATTTTAAAGTCTATAAAATGGCACCCTGCTGAGCAGAAAGGTAGCTGTTCAGTGAATTTCCCCGTTATGTGATTATTTTGAATAATAGACTTGTACATAACTTTTTTACGAAATTAAAGGTATGACATTTGCTTTAGTTCAGTTCTGTAAATTGCACTTTAGAACATAAAGAATGGGCTGATGTATGAATTTGTTGTTCCTCTAAGCAATTTTGTTGATTTTTTAAAGAACAGTTTTATGTTTCATCTATTGAGTAACACATCAAACAGTTATCTTAGTAGATTTAATGAGCATTCGTGTATAGCTTAACACATATGAGGAACAGTCAGGAACCTCAAAAATAAAAGTATTGTGTTTTGCCTTGGTTGTCTAGGACTCACCCAGAGTCTGACGCAAGACGATGACTATTTTGACGAAAAGTCCTAACACTTAGGAAGCATAATTAAGAGAAGCATCTGGAAATATAGAGGCATAACAAATTCATTGTATTTGGCTAATATACTCTTTGACTTGATTAAATACACCATATACTTCACTGTCATGGAATTGTATGTTGCTACCTGCTCCCAGACAAAGAGAAACCAGCAGAAGAATAATTCTTATCCTGCAATTTTTTTTAAATCAGGAACAACATAAAGCACTTGAAAATATAAATTACACAATAAAAAATGTCTATGCATGATACATATACGAATAATCAAATTTTTTTTCGGATTAGGCTTTGGACAAAGGTTACAATTTTTGCTCACAAGCCACCTTCAGCTGAAAAACACCCTTCCTAGCAATGGTGCTCTGTCTGCTCACATTCTGGCCACAGGTAAGAATTCACCTGACTCCAAAAATCTATGAGTTACATTACTTGTATCACTAAAGTCCAGAAAGAATCACAATGACTACCTATAGAATGGCACAGCACACAGCCACTGTTAAAGCTAAAGAGTGAACAGACCATTTGTAGTTATATGTAGGCTTAACCACTTTGTGGAATTCAGGTCTTTGAAACAGAATACAGAGCATAAAATGAGCATTTGGGAAAGATATTCATAACACTTTCTGATTGTAAGTTGTTTGTTCACACTACGTATATAGCAATCCATAAATAAGGTGCTTTCAAAGAGTACAGATAATCTTTTCTTTCAGGGATCACTGTGCTTTTAACCTAAACACCAACACAAAACAAACACACACCATAAATTGACTCTGTGTGGAGAGATTAAGGCAGAGAGCACATCTCCTGCGATTTGTAGAAATCCCTGCCCTCAATGTCAAAAAAACTTCTCTACCAGTTCAAGGTGCAAATATATCTAGTACTTTTAAACTGTAAAACAGTAAAACTATACTGAAAAAGAACATTCAAATAGTCATGTCCCCTCATCCCTTTTTTTATTAAACAGGATGCTTTCAGGAAAGATGTTCAGAGGTATAAGATAAAAGTGACAATATTTGATATTACAGAAGATGTTATCCTTAAATCGATCACTTCCTGCTCTTCTGAGTTTCATTTCCTTATTGATGAGAGTGAGGAATTATATTTGCTTTTGACTTCAAATCTGGTGCGAAACCAGATTGTTATGACAAACACAATAGAAAACCAAAAATGAAGATTCAGAGTGCTGTATGAACCCAGTGGTTTACCTCAAAGGGAATGAAACTCTCTGCTAGGTATGAAAACTGCTCAAAAATTTCAGGGAATTCAGGGCTCCTGACAATAGGTGACACTCTTTTGGTTTAATGTGCCTCTGGAAAGGGCAAAGGACTTACACTGTGGATGGGATAGGTCACTTCCTGAATATATATCCACAGGACTGTGGTAGTTTGTCAAATGTATGCATATTTTTCCTTAGTTTATAGCCTAGAATGATGCATTACAAATTAAGTAAAAAAATATATGAACTTTTTTTTTTTGACTTATTTTCTGGTGTGTCATTGAAAAAAAGAGAAGATTTTCAAAATGCAGTAAATGCGTCAGCAAAACAAGAGTAAGAGCTTAAAACTATTCCCTGTTTGCTTCTGAAACATAATGTTTTGAAGGTTTTCTCAGATCACCCCCTATTTTTCGCATCAGGTAGTAATCCAACAGTTACTAATCAGACAAATATGTTGAGGGGGGTGGGAGAAAGGTTGCTTTTAGCAGACAGGCGGCAAGGTTTTAATTTGTAGCTGATAATTTGCTACTGGAAGCTTACCCTGATTAGTCTTCTTATAGCACTAACAGTTTTTGAGGTAGTGTGAATTACCTACTGTGTATGTTTTTACCACCCATTCAGGGATGAAAATGAGTTACAACCTAGGCCTCAATTAAAGCCTGAAATAAGAAAACCTAAAACTTCTTTTATGTCCTTACTTCTAAAGAATAGAATTAGTTGCTTCTGATATTATTGAAATTGTAATTCACACTCCCGGAAATCCAGCAATGGATCTTTCAACCCTTTACAATGAAGCACATTTCAGCTGTTACCCAATTATGCTGCCTTTGCTCCAAGTCAAATCATCATCCAACAGCTGAGAATTGAAACAGACTCCATTTGTGAAAATGAATGGTGTATTTATCTGTAATGCAGAATGTTTTTAAGTGTTACTCTAGCTGTCATGTAGAAATTAGGATGTTATTGCTTGTTCTATTAATTCTCATTTCTGGGAAACTGATTTGTAGGTTGGTCTCATCAGAAAGATATGGTAGGCTTTTCTATACACATTATATGCAAACCATGCCATAGGCATTACAACAAGCAGTATATTGCCTAGAATCTAAGTATCTGGCTTAAAATAAAGAAGTCATCATGGAAATCATTATTTTTTCAAAGAGGAATCCATATGACCCTTTCTGTACATTGGTGCTTAATAGTCCACTAATCTCAGATCCCTTTCCACAGGATGATGGGAGCTATAAAGAACTAATAAATCCAAATTACAGGGAATAATATTCCTCTTACCTAGGTTTCCCTGTTCTCTCTTAACAATGTACAAATATTGTAAAAATATTGTTAAGCTCGTTTGGGGCATATTTTAATAAATTATGAGATACAAAACATCCTTCACTATTACCCAGGAATCTAACATCACAATTTTCTGTTTGCCACAATAGTGTGAAATCTTATTTTAGATTTCATTATTAATATTTTTAAGGAAGGGAAAAATGAGAGAAATTATAAAGTTAAATATCGTTACAATTATTTTATTTTGTCATTGTTAACAGGTTCCCATAGATTATGCAAGACAGTGTAACACAATAAATAACACAACTGGTAGGTGTTAAGGATAGCAGCTGGAAGGGAGGACATTCTTCATTAAAATGAAAAAGAAAGTTACAGTCAAGGGGTCCAGGAGTCGTGGAAACATTCTGGCATACCATATCTTTTAGGTGGCTACCCTATGAAAAAAAGTGAACTCACTGTTTCTTAGCTAATGTCAATCACTCTAGTGAGATTAAAACTAGGAAGAAGCCTATCTGTACCGAAGTAAGTTCTTCGACCACTTCTGTGAATATAGTTTTTAAAGTCAGAATACAGGCAAAGCAAAGCTACAGCACTGATGAGTGACCATTGTCAACTTACATGCTTTGTGTTAAAGTAGCATCTTTCCCCTACAATAATTTTGAAGAATCCTACACAGACTACACAGAAACCTACAGGGTTTAATCTCTATGAATTTAAATAAGTCTTTTCCAAGCATAAAAACTGTCCAATACAGATTTTTCTTTCTTCCCTACATCCATTATAATTTCTGCGTATTATTCTCTGGTTTTGTGGTAAAAGGACTTATTTAAACTTCCTTTGCCTTTTACCCCTCATTACACTTTCATAGAAGATTTTGTCATGCAGTCACTGTCAAGTTCTTTTTTTTATTGTAAAAGTGACATTTAGAATAATGAACTTAATTTAATTCCATTTTTGTCATACAAAGGTCCAGATTCTCAGCTGCTATAAACTTGTGTATCCCCTCTGAGGTCAGTGCATCTGACTTGTGCAAATTTATTTTAAGAAAGGTGCAAAAACTTCTTCCAAAATACTAAAATTCTATGGGGATTTTGTCCTAGATTCATTAGACATCTAATTTAGGGGCAGATATGTCCTATGTTTCCTCTAGTAGACTAATCATCACCCTGTGAAGACCGTCTCTCTCTCTATTTCTCCCAGCTGAATGAATGCTTCTGGTATGAAGGGAAACTCCACTAATTGTCCAAGACCAGGAAAAAATTTAGACCTTTTCTGTTTGTTTTCCCAGAGTTGAGGTCATAGAGTTGTAGCCACCAAGCTTCTCCAAGGGTCCGGTGTTAAAAAACCCTAACTAGGATAGTAAGGATGTTGTCTTTGTCTACGCTTTACTACAGAAGTACTATGAAAATATATCATTGCCACTCTTCATGTGACATGGTCTACCTTATGAAATTGTCTGGGCCAGAAAGCATTAAAGGGATGTAAAAACGAGACTTGAGTTGAACTATTCACCATTCAGACTTTTATATTAGCCCTCAAGGAGAAGCTGGTTTATGCTACTCACTTTCTCACCTGTAGCAATTTTTAAATTTAAATTAATATCTGGTTACAGATTATTTGCAATATATTAATTTTGACTCTTTACAGTGTATTATTCAGTGGGACTGGTCATTCAAGTCAAATTTTTTTGACTTGAAAATGTTTTGGACATAAGATTAGTAAGTTAAGAACAGTGAAGAACAGGTATACAGGTTCATTCCTGCATTTTTCTTGTACAAAAGCAGTTTTTGAAAACATTCTCTCCAATTCTTGTTTCCTGTTATACTATATTCACCACAGTAGTCTCTCAATGTGTAATAAGTAGTCTCTCCTACTAAGACATATGAATAATATCTATTCTGTGTTTATTTTGTACTGCTTACAAATGAAGAAAATGGAGTATTTTTTCAAGAAATGAATTGTTTTGTATTTTTTACTATTTGTCAAAAATTGCAAATATGAGGCCCTAGTACAAGTGAACTTAATGATTTTATAGTTGTTTTAGACTTTAATTACATCTTCGAGTGCATTCAATACTCAGACTGTTCTCACAAAAAAAAAAAAAAAGATTTTGTATATACACTACTACAGCAACAAAACCTAGAAGGTTCAATAACAATTTTCTATTATACAAGTAGACCTTTTCTTTTCCTATTAGGGTATAGGTGGATTTGTTTCAATTTGTTTCTATTGGAAATAGTGATGGAGAAAATACTACATCTGAAAGGAAAAAATCTATTTCTTGTGTTAAAAAAGATACTCCCTGGTTTGATTAAAAAGTATAGATCAGAAACCACTACCAGAATAAAGAAAATTATAGAATATTTCTTTTAGTAAGTCCTATTACTAGAAAATCTGGATGTCTCAGCTCATGATTCCCATTTGCAAGACAATACAGAATGCACCTTCACTACACACCTTACTTCATGCACTCAAGAGATTAAGTGTCAGTCTAAGTCTATAATTTTTTCCAAGTACTGCACATTGGGCCCTGACACACAGAAACTTGGTAAGCACAATAATAACCAACTGTCTTGTGCAACACAAAATCCAGCTTGTACAGTGCTTTGAAACATCATGACATTTCAAGGTAATTTACCAGATATATACAATAATTGAATAATACAGTCTGCAGCTCCAAGCTAATGACAGTAAGCAAAGGGAAAACAAGTGAGTCTTCGCTACTATCAAGGTAGGGAATCTTTCTGTTCCTTAATCTTTTCCTCTCCTGGGGCTGTCAATTGTGCAAAATGGCTTGAAATTATAGATTTTTTTTTCTCATGGACTACAATTTGCTCAGGGACTATTCAAGTAAACAAAGTCATTCAGTTTATAATCTGGTTGCCTCTTTCCCCATTTACAATGCATTTTCTGTAATTGTTATAATATTGATCAAGGAGTGTTTTGTAAATATTCTAGAGTGGTGGTGTGGTCTATGTGTGGAAAAAGTCAAATTATGTCAGTCCACATCTATTTTGCACACAAAAAGATCTGTGTGACATTTTTACTTTGATCAAATCATACTTTTGCATATTTTGCAAAAAAACAAAAAAGACTACAAGCTGAAAAACACCATCAGCTAAATAAAACCAGAGTTGTGGCTCTATTGAAGCCACATCTTGGTACTGCAAGTATTGTACTTTGAACTCTATAGTGTACCTAGTTCCCAAAGAGTATAAAAGAAATTTCTGTAGAAACAGAGGCTAAAGCAAAGTAGACTGCTTTAAAGCTCATGTTCTGTTCTACTATATTAACACAGAAAAAAAGAGCAAAAAAGAGTGAAAACCAGTACCCAGCAAATGTGGTGTTTACATTTAATACTCTGTGGGTTATCTATGATGGATATGATTTCCTATGTGTATTTTCCTTGATATTCCTCACCAAAACTCTCTATGGAATCTATTTCATCTAAAACCACTATGAAGTTCTTCATGTGTCTTACCAAGCAGCCCCGAACAGAGGAACATTTAAATTACAGCATGGCTTCCTTCCCAACATGTCGATACATGTCAGCATTTGGCAGAGGTCCCCAAAGTAGCATGGTGAGGTGAGCACTCTGTCATCTACTGTTACATTTTCAGGTCTGCCTGCAGGTTTGGGGGCATCGCATGTGTTTCATTACTGCCCTAGGTGACATGAGAAGCAAGCAGAGTTGTATTAATCAAAGCTTTATCAGACATGCTCAGAAGACTGTACTCCTTGCTATGCCTCTGCAGCCTGTTCTTCAGCAGCAGACCCACCACTTTGAGTTCCCCTCTCTGTCTCATCTCTTATTGAAACCAGAGGCTTTTACTCACTCCAATGTAGTAAGTTACTCTACAGTAGTGTTTTGGAAGTTGCGTAGCTATGGTTTTCCACAAACAAGAAGTAGGCCTTTTAACTTTCTAATATGCCAAGTCATGAAACCCCATGTCACATGAGTAGAAGTAAATGTGAACCACAGCTACATGGGGAGGGGCATAAGGGATGCACCTCATTAATTAATGCTACTGCAGAAGGACTACTACATCCAAATATATGGAGGATGATGGCTCCTACTGCTGCTTCAGCCCAGGCCAAGACTAAGAAACACAGTCCCTTGGTCCAACACTGGCCATTTCCTCTCTCCTGTCCAGCATCACATCCTGCACCAGACACATGAAATAGGCAAGGAGACTCTGGAGTGCTGTTTACAGTCTGTGCAATATGAGATGACGAAGAAAATGTGAAGGAGAGAGATTAAGACCTGACAGTAGTAACCATCTAGTAGAGAGTATGACATACTGGTCTGTCAATGTTTGGCACTGTTATTGAACTGTATGCATTCCTACATAGAGAATAATAGGGTGCAGGCCGAACAGAGAAGGATGAGGATTTTGTTCATCGATTGTCTCCGCTAACTATAAAGTACCTAAAACACAGCCTTTGGGTAGCACTCACCATTCTCCTCTCACTTTACAACAAAAGTGCACAGAATGAGAATTCATGGTTACACAAAATAACCAGAAAAAATTTCACAGTCCTTAACACATGCAATGACAGAGTCTGTCAATGTGGAACGTTACACAACCAGCCTCAGGGTGGACAAACTCAGAGTAATGGCACTTACTCTGCTCTGCCCTGTCACTGACCTCAGCTTCAGTCAGGGCACACCACACTTTAAAAAAGCAGCAACAGGGGTGAAGTGAAAGCAGTTCAGCTCCTTCAGATCTAAGCCAAACTCTTTTGAGGAAAGACTGCCAATTCAGGTGAATTATATGTTGTGGCTTTGTGATGTAGATTACTGTTTGTGAGGGACTGGGTTGAAAACACTGAACTCATTGTATATGCACATATCAAGTAATAGAAACATAAAATGGCTTGGGTTGGAAGGGACCTTAAAGATCATCTGTTTCAACCCCCTTGCCATGGGTAGGGACACCTTCCACTATACCGGGTTGCTCAGAGCCCTATCCAACCCAGTCTTGAACATTTCCACGTTCTGTGATAAAGTTAACTATAAATTAAGATATCTATACTGTCATAAAAACTGTTCAAATAGGACCAAACAGTGTAGTAGCTGCATTTTAGATTATTGGACTCTGGGTCTGAGTTTTTAGTTATTTATTATAGTGAAACACTATATTCCATTTCTGACTCTGACAGTGTTTTGTAGATACAGTCAGCAGCTAAGAAACAGCACTCTAAAATGAAACAGAGTTTTCTTTTACTTTTAGCCAGCTAGGTCTCTTTAGCCAAGATTTTTAATAGTTCTTAACCCCCTTTTTTTCTTCAAATATGTAGCAGTTCTTCTTTTCAAGCAGTTTTTTGCCTGATCTGTTTTATGGGCAACGTACTTCTCTGTATTTCGCGCAATCTGCAGTGTCTGCCTGTTTTATGCCTATATAGTGCTTAGGCTTATACTGCACTAAAAGAAGCATCCTACTTGCAACCTCAACCCCAGACGTTACAAACTGTATTAGTTGAGTGTGGCTATATTTGCTATAGATAAGATTCTCTCCTCGTCTATGGATTCACTCATATCTTTCCAAAAAATCTGTTAAGTCTGTCAAGTGTAGGCCAAGTGTGAGAAGCTGTCTCTGCTTCCCAGACTGATTTGAAAAGGTTTTTCTGAAGAATCCTATATTCCCATATCAACACTTGTTTTACTCTCTAAGAACTGACCCCCAGAGAGGGGATAAAACAATAATTTATGAAATGTCTTTATTTTTGTATCTTGAATAGTGGTAAAAATCCCTATAAACTATTCATCATCTGAAGCAATGAACCTCCCTTTTCTATGGATTTCTCTAGTGTTGTCCCTATCCCAGCTGCTCTGGGACCAGTAAAGGAACATCTCTCCCAGATGTGTTTTCTGGTGTCTTTTAAAATGTGAATGATCAGAGCACCCTTCTGCTTTCCTTGGGACCTCAAATACAATTTTATTATTTATCCTATCCAATAGATATTGTCTATGAAATTCAGTGGAAAACAGAACCTGTTCTCAGAAGTGATTAGCAGAGGACACAGAAAGTCAGAAAAAGTCAGAAAGTCAGAAAAAATGGAGACAAATACATGTGTTTTCAAAAGGAAACCAGGCTTGAGAAGTTTACACAATTGTTACAAACATGAAGAACTGATATTAGACCACTGATATATATAGAGAGAGTAAACTAAATAAGATTTGTCCAGTAAACAATAAAGTTTAGGGCAGGGTAAAATGTATGCTTAAGTGACAACTGACCAGCTGACAGGTCCCACAGGTGGTTTTCAGCAAGGAATTACCATGAAATGAGGGTATTTCTAGTGCGTGAAACTGGTATTGGGCTTGACCCTATTTAAAATTTGAATTCAACATATGGCAGTAAATAAACTATCAAGGCTGATAAAATTGGCAGGTAACACAGAGATCAGGAAAGCCATGGTCAGCAGTCAAGATGACAGAATATGCTGGGTCCGTTCATGCAAAATATCAACATAACTAAATGTAAACCTATATATTGAAGAACAAGAAATGAATATTCATAACAAGAAACTCACTTCATGCTGGAAAAGAGTGGCTGAATGGGACTAAAAATTGCAACAGAAAAGTACCTTAACATGAGCTTCCTGGCTATGTGGAAAGGCTCCCAAGGCGAGTGGCTGGTCAGCTCCTTAGCGTTCTTAGGGACACAACTTCAGTGGGCCTTATTGCCACATGTGACAGTGGGACTCATGTTGTACCTGGAATGGTTCAGCGTCTTAGCTCAACTCAGCCACTTACACTGAAGCTGATAAAGGAAATGACACCATAACTGAATTTCACTACATAATTTTACCTGTGAGAATGAACAAAGAGATTTAGTGGCAGAATAAATTAGTACAGTATCCATTCATTGTTTAAGAAATAGTGCAGTACAAATCCTTGTGTAGGTCAAATTTAACATCTTTTCTTAGCTCTTATTTTTCCACATGAAAGGTCCAGGATATGAACAGCAGTGCTATCACAGGTCACAAGTTACAAACTCTTCAGGGATCCATCTTCTTGCACTGCCTGTCTATAACCAAACATACAGTTTTCGTAAACATTGCATTGAGATGTAGTATTTTTTAGACTACAATGAAGAAAACTCTGATCAGGTAAACCTGAAGAAATTAGGTCACATTAATGGCAAGCATATTTTTTGTCACTCCACAGAGCAAGAAATTTTGGGGGAAAAAAAAAGAATGATAAGTGACTTTTTAAAATATATTTTCTTACAAAGATAATACAGAAACTACAACATGACATTGCACCAATGTGCAAACTAAGCTTATTTTTAGAACCTTTGATCAGCTCCTAGAGCCAGGCAGCACGCTACCCCACAAGACCTTCCATCTGTGCTTGGCCACTTCTAGGTGGGAGCATCTGGCATTGGGCTGCATGACTAAAGGCATTTTAGGGACCCACATGAACAGAAGATCAACTGTGGTATATGTAAACTCCTCAAAAAGAGTTTTTCTACCTTTGAAGTATTTTAGTGGCCTGCAGGGGTTAGGAGCACTGTAATGACTATAGTGCAGAGTAGGCATCTCAGGAATGGAGTATTTAGATGGGATGAAAAATAAATAAAAAAATTACAATGACTTGGAAAACAAAAAGGTAAGTTTATGTGTTACCCAGGGAACCAGGCATGTGGCACAGAGATGTCTGGTAACCATTTCTAGTCAGAATTAACATCTAAAAGGAGTCTTTCCAGCAGGCCCACAGACCAAGACCTGTCACATTATTGAATGGTGCTGTAAAACATACAGTGTCTCATGTTCCTTACTGAAAAGGGCTTCAGTAGATGCACAATCAGATCCACTCTCAAATAAAAACCTGTAAAGGTAAGAAAGTTGCTAAATGTGTGATTTTTAAATTTCTTATTCAACATGCAAGCATAAGCAATGATCTATTTCATGCATTCTTTAAAGTTCACAGAGACATCCTCACAAGTATGCAGCATTTGTTCTGCCATCCACGTGTGTTAAAGTCATGCCCAACCGTTTCCTTGAAGTAACTTATTTTTACAGTTGTATTTTAATTTTGAAAGACTTTTACATTAAAAAACCAAAATTCTGGTTATGTTGTGATGAGTATTTCCTTTTAGCTTTAGAGATTTGTATTGAAGATTCACCATATATAGTATTCAAAAAGGAGCTGAGGCTGTGTTTCGCAATAGAGCTAAGAGGAAAGGAGGGAATATGATAAACCAGAAACTTGCAATGTGTTTCTCTGTGAGGGAAATTTGGTTTATCTGTTAAGACAGGCTTATAAATATGATAACATAAATTTAGCATAAACATGTACCATTTATCAAAAATATTGCAACATAATTGTAAAAACATAAAAAACCCAATGGAAATACAAAAACGTAACTTGCTCACTTTCTTTATGGTTTGATATTAATGACTTAAAGCACAAAAATATGAAATTTATACAATAATTGACACATTTCCTTATTTGTTCTTTCAAAGACAATTTCATAGATATTTTCATTTGAGAGAAACACCCCAGCTTTACAACTCCCTGAACAGAAGGCTGAAAACACATGAGTATTGTAATTTCAGCATAGCAGGCCAGGCATACACTTTTAAACAATGAAAGTGTAATGGCTTCTTTATGTCTGAGGCAACACCAGGTTAATTGGAAACAGTACCTAAAAGCTTGGAGATACTGAACACAGCAATACATTTATGTTAGAGTTTTGGAAAAGAGTATCTGTATGTAAATTTTTCTGCTACTTTTCTCCTGACAGTAACAGCAGTTATGCCTGTTGCAAATACACAATGAAAGAATAAAAAATCTGTGTGTTTGACTGTTTTCCTCGAGATAAAAATTATATCATAAGGGTATTCTGTGGCCAGCAGAAGAAGGATAGTTCAAAGGCTAAATGCAGCTGAAAGTGAGGCTACAGGTCTGTGCGCAATTGCTCTGTGACATTTCTGTGTGTAATTACCATCCGTCTGTTTTAGATAGACACCCATCCCACTGGTTTTTCATTCAGCCACTCCATTTGCATGCACACTTATGGTAATTGCAATTGTAAATATAGTGCGGAAATTGACCTCAAGCTTTGATTATTTTTTTAAATGTAGTCCACATTTATAAGAGCACAAGTAGATTTACCACTCTAAAATTCTGCCGTTCAGAAATATCGGTATATACCTGGATTATTATCTGGTTCCCAAATATTCAGAAGTGAAGGAAAGGAGAAGGGGAGAAAGCTGTAAGTAAGAATAAAGACATGTTTGAAGGAGCAGGCAGAGCTTAGAATAAGAAATATAGCGACAATATTTTGATTTACAGATTAAACATTACAGCCAGAAGCTGTGTAGGAAAGCTGTACACCGCACTGTTCCAAATAACAGGATAACTCTTCAGCTGATGCAATTTAGCAAAGCTTCACTGGAAACAATGAAGCTATGCTGATTTACACTGGCTTGAGATCTTGCTCAATATGTTTATAGCTTAATGGCTCAATATTAATCTAAAAATCAGAAAAATAACAACTTGTCATTTATTTAACCCCAGCATGATGGAAGGTTAAACTAAATACAGAAAGCCCATAACAAATAGCAGGGACATTCTAAGGTCACCAAATGAAGGCTGTCGTTTTTGTATTCAGGCCAGTGATAAAAGAGTTTTTAAATGTTTGGACATTCAATCTATGTAGTGCCATAACCTGAACATACCTCTTTGCCAAACACAGGCTCACTAAATCCTCTTGGAATGTTGTTTACCTCGGAATAAATCAAATTTGACAGAGTAGGTTAACTTTACAGATTCATTTTTCAATCACAAGTGATTGATATTTTTTACAGAAAGCAAGCTACAAAATTCTTGCTGCATTACTGACTATTGGAAGTCATATTGTTCTTGGGTGTCATATGGAAATCCAAGCAATTTTTCAAGGACTTTGTTTCACAGTTATCCACTGTGAGAGCACAGCAGTGAGTGTACCTCAAACAAGGATCATGCAGCAGAGATAGTTTATCAATTATTTTAAGTAGGTGTCTTTCTGCCAGAGGATGAACATGCTATATTGTGTATTTTACAGCACTGGTCCAGTGCTAAAATCCTAAATCCATTATCTAGGCTTATGTCACACAACAATAAAGAATAGACTGCTGAAAGAAACTGAATGAAGGCCGAGATACAGGAAGGTTTATTGTTAGCTGATTGCAAACAAAGCATAACAGAAAATAGAAGTAATTTTTATCATTTGATTAAAAAAATTATTTGTGGAAAGGCCAGAAGTAATAAAAATACCCCTTCATGTTAAAATTTATATGTATTTCTTATTCCCTTAATTAAAAAATAAATATGTAGGTAAAATCTGATGCCAGCAACAATATTCATGCATTACATTACTTGTTTTTCCAACTGAATATGCTATTTTGGTTAGTATCTGTTTAATTATTATATGTAGTACTGCTTGAGGCTATCTGATATGGGTGTCTATGGAAAAATGACTGTAATTCACTTTTATTATTATAATGACCTTGGTCTATGACAGGACTGAATTAAATATCAGTGAAAATTTACACAATTCACTGTGCTCGGGTTTATGCCACTTAACATTCAGTGTTTAACAGGAGTACCTAAGTTAGGTGGATGGATTTAGGTGCACATTTATCCTGAGGCTCTCTATATTGTCAATGAAGACTGATAGACACTGCCAAAAGGCAATTCAGATCTCAGATGAATGGAATTACACTTTGGGGTGCCTGATGCTTCTGTTTTCCATAGAGGTAGCCTAGGATAAGTGTGTTTCTACACTCAGTGCTTCAACTAAGTGCTTAACAGTTATCTGGGGTGTATATTATGCATCCACTATAGGGAAACATATTCTCAAATTGTTAAGATTTAATATATATTAGACAACTAACATTTCCTCAGCACAACCAGCTGGAAAAAAAATTAAATTTAAGTTCTTGAAAATCAACTGTTTCTCAAGCAACATCAGCTCATTTCTACAGTCATATATCTGAGCATTCATCAACTCAATTTTTATTCTATTTCAATGTCCTCTAAAGGTCTTTTCATAATAATCCCAGCTACCCTCATTACAGATGGTCAAATAACTTATTTGATAACTTTACTTTTCCCATTCATATTTTACAAACAGACTATTAAGCATTTTATTTGGGGGGATCTGCTTTCCTGGGTGTGGGGGCTAGGCAGGACTGATAAATATTGAGTGCTCAGAAGCTATTCTTTATTCAGTGCAGTGCAGTTAGGGCATGGATTTGTTCCTTTAGACTCTAGGTATAAATCCTGCTCATATCAACTAAAGTATCTCCCTGATTTTTTGGTAACCCTCCTTCCCTCAGTAACCTCTCAGTTCTTGGTTATAAATAGTGTCAGGTTAAGAAATTGAACCAAGACATTCACTGCTCCCTGTGCATGTTGTATCCACTGTACTAAAAGGGCATTAAAAAAAAAGTTCCATCTCCTCCAATCTTGCCATTTTTAAAGGAAAACCAATCCCTGTTTACTTTTTTGAAAGTGAAGGCCTGGACACCTAGCTACAGGAGGGGTACAGCTATGTGGGTCTCAAATGAAGAAAGAGCCACTCCTGGCCTTGAAAAGGCAGACTGAGGAGCAGGACTTGAACCTAGCCCCAGCAACTGCTGGATTAAATGAGATAGTTCACAGATTTTGTCCATTTTGGCTACACGTTGTTTAAAGACTTTCATCTGAAACCTCTTACAGCACCTCCTAGATACCTCAGGCACAATCTTCTTGGTTAAGTATTTGAACCAAGAACCTGAATTTGGTATCACAGCTCCTAAATTTGTTTTTTTGTACTGAGCGTGAATGAGACTATCAAGATCAGGATTAGAAAATGAGTGGGACATTGACTGCTGGTGGTTGAGAGAGGGCATTACAGAAACACCACTACGTTTACCTATCTCTTGGCATCCCCTCTGGATATTTTTCTGCCTCTGGCTAATGACAGAGAAAAGGTTGTGGACCCAGTGTCTGAGCCTGTCCCAGCAAGCAGACCCAGCAAATAAAAATGGATTTTTGGAGCAGAACTGTCTATGTCAAGGACTGACTATATACAGTAAACATGTATCAGGTGAATTTACATCAGCTATCTCTAGCCTGCTTCCTTGGGCATTGACCTTATAAAAGTCTAGCCGGCACACTCAGAAACCACACCAAGATGTAAGCAAAAACACAGCGAGTAGAGACTACTGCTTATTCACATGCTCCTTACCTGAAACAAACCACTAACGCAGACACAGCCAGTGTGACCCTTTGTTTTCTGAGAGGCAAAATATAGGCAAAATATAGGTAGTTTTGCCTTTTTACTTTCAGTATTGGAATGGCTGTTGCACTAGGAGATTACCAATTAATGTAGTTTTCATAGATGGAATACAAAGTTTAAAAGACTTAACGATATCCAGGATTATGTATATTATTTTTTTAATACTCGTAGAAAAGAACAGAAATTAAGAGCATCTTCTTGTGACAGGTTTTTTTTAAAAACCATTATGATTGTTGCTTTATGCAGTAGATTTATGAACCTACAGTTCAACAGTCCTCTCTCCTTATCAAACATCATACACATTTCTATAACCTGATCACAGAGACAGATTATTTGGTACTCTCTTGCTTTTTCACAAAGGTTACCTGTTGGAACAGGTAATCTATCAGCTTCTAATAGCCTCAATTTTCCCATATAATTTTTTTAGTAAAAGTTGCCATAATCCACTAACTCCCTTAATTTAATAACCAGAGCTTTACTTGCAAGCACCTGCAGGAATTATTATACTTTATGGAAATTTCCCTCCATCTGAACTGCCTTCAGTAGAGAGGTGGTGGCGAAAATGATTACATGTAACAATCAGAGTTACTAATGAACAAAAGAGCAAGATGTTACAACTCGCCCTGAACAAACAGTAAACAGGAACTTTAGTGAAAAGTTCACAGTTAATTAGACTCACAGTCATTAAGTGCAGCTTGCTCTGACTTTATATGGCATAGGTCACACAACCACATCCAGGAATTCCTACAACACCTGGTAAGGAATCCCTCCCGTATTTTAGCTCAAGATTCTTGATGTGGTTATTTAACCATCCACTCATCTTTTCATCCAGCTTTGTGCAATTTAATGGTAAATTTCTCTCTCACTCTCTCCCTCTCCCTCACCCTAAATAGCTGCTGTATGTAACATACACTATAATTTTCTCAAATTTTTTTCCTACAAATTGCCATAATGAAAATACTGTTATATATTTTATCTTCTATTTACAATAATAATACAAAATAATTATTATCTCTTGCTCTACTGGAAGGACTTTAAATATTTGGATGTATTTAAAACTTAATCTAAGGTCACAAGATCCTCAGTCCTGTGAGGAAATAAGATATTTCTGAGCAAATCATAAGTAGGATGGATCTGGTGATTCAAAGATTTTCAGCCCTACTGCAGCCTTGGCAAAAGTCTCATTACCCTCAATGTCAAGGTAGCCAGGATTTCAGCCTGATGTTAACCTGAAATTTCCTTCAACAGTTGAATCACTTTGATTATGAAACAAACAGGAATTCATAATAAAGTGACTTGTCTTGTAAGATATCTCATACTTACTGTTCCTAGACAGAAAGCAAGCAACAATGAGATGAAAGATAATTAAAAATGATAATGACTGGTGACAGGGCAAGAGCAACGGGAACAAACTGAAACTAAACTCCTAAACATCGGGAAACACTTTTTTACTATGAGGGTGCCTGATCACTGGCACAGGTTGCCAAAAGAGGTTGTGGATATATCTCCAATCTTGGAGATATTCAAAAGCCATCCGGACATGGTCCTGGGCAACCAGCTGCAGGTGGCCCTGCTTGAGCTGCGGGGCTGGACTAAATGACCTCCTGAGGCCCTTTCCAACCTCAAGCTCTCTGTGATTCTGTAACACTTTCCCAGTGGATTTAGACTACTTGGGCCAAGTCAATGATATTATTACTTTCTTACCAAATACTGCCAATCAGATTTTTACTGTGATCTTGCAAAGAAAATGAGCCTGCAATACCTCTACAGGAGCAGATTAATAAAACAGGGTAATCTCAGTCCCTTGCAGTACCTCTTAAGATGTCAGCCAGCAATGGCTATTGCCCTACAATCCAATTCATAAAAGAATATTTCCAAAAGATATCATAATTCCATGTTTTTGCACAAGTTTCATGTAGGACAGGTTGCCAGTGACCTTAGCCAGAGGCTGTAATTTTTCATTACATGAAGGCCATTTTGCAGTGCTCAAGAAAGTGAGGACCAGGTTCACTCTATCTAGATGACAGTTCAAGATAAGCAATATTAACTTTAAATAGCAAATTAATCTTTTTATAGACCATGTTTAATCCTTGGGCAGAACCTCACAGTTATTAGCACCACCTGGTGCAATATGCATAAAATTCACTGCCACTGTTGAGACAGACCAAAGCTTATGCTAGATTTCAATTCCACTTAGGGTTTCAAATAAGGATTTAAATGGGATTTGGGGACGCAGAGTGAAAGGAGTGGCTAAACTATTCATTTGCCAGGGTGGTTCACTTGCTGTGAACCACTGTGTGGTTTCTAGACCAAAAATGCAAAGTAATAGAATATGCTTTTTATTGATTATATAAATAGATTCTGACAGGATATATAATATTAAATATAATCTTAATATAAATGATAAAGCATATTAAAAACAAAAAAAGGAACAAACATGCAAAACTGAANGATTATATAAATAGATTCTGACAGGATATATAATATTAAATATAATCTTAATATAAATGATAAAGCATATTAAAAACAAAAAAAGGAACAAACATGCAAAACTGAAAAAAAAAAAAAAAACAAACCAAAAAAAGATTCTTTTTCTTATTGATTTGGTCAGTTGGTAAAAAGAGTATGACAGTAAGGGGAATGTACAGTACCTGTGTTTTGATCTTTCTTAAGGTTGTAATAGAGAGGTTTTACATTTCATCTGAGCTGACAGCAGTTTGAAATGTTATAGATAGGCTTCCTGAGCACAACCATTATTTACTGTTTGACTGTAATGTCAGTCTTTTTCTGCTTTTTCAATATTGTTTGCACTTTGCCTCTGTGAAAAGGGTCTTGATTGAACTATACAAGGGGAGATATTTCTATCTTTCTATGGGATCAATGAAGATGTGTTTACAGGTCCAGGACACAGTGTACACACCACAATAATGGATTTTAGTCTGTTTGTTGACTGAAAGCTCCTTTTCTTTGTAGCTTGTCAATCTTGCATCTATTACTTGATTGCGACATAAAAGGCTATTTGGACAAGCTCTAAAACAACAACTGTATCAATCTAACCAAAGTGGCTAGCTGCACTAAGTATTTAGCCCTTAGCAAGATAAATCACTTAAAACTTGAAATCATGCAGGACTTTATTTGCCTCTCCATCTGTCAATTGTACTGCATGCACAGTTTTCTTTAAAATGTTTTCATTGAAGTGGTACTAATCAACATGTGATTGTGAAGAAATAATGGAAATTAAAACCCCCCACACTTAGCATTTATAATTCTGAACGTAAGCAGAAACATATGAATGAATCCAGTATGTATCTTTTCTCTCGCTGATCTCTTGTATCCTGCAATGACCAATGTACATTTAGTCAAGAGTGACTGTCCTTGGCTTCTAGAGCTCAGATTTTTAATGTTGTCTGTTAGAGAAACACACTCCTTCCTTTCCTCTCTAGGTAGTGACAAATGTACACCCTGAAGCATCTCATTTATTGGATCTTGAAAAATCCATGATTTATAAACCAAATAAAAGTATTCGTCCCCTGAAAAAAAATACAGTTCAACTGTTTGATTCAATGACCTTCAAAAACAAGCAAACTCCACAGGGTGACAGCATGCACATAAACTCTTTCAGAGAGCTTATATTGTTGCATAGAAAAAAAAGGAAAATAATCCCCAACAAACAAAACACTGTTTTGTGAATGTTAAAATGAGTCCAAGAGGTGTGACACCTCAGAGAATGTGAGCCAACAGGGCGAGTTTGCCCTAGACTACCACAGAGGCAATTTTGCTGAGCCAAAAACGTTGCAGGGGCAAACACTGTAATCACAGTAGCAGGATTAGCAAACAGGGACTCAGAGTTCAACAATAGCTGTAATCAGCAGTGAATTTTCTTGGGTTTCCTCTCTCAGCTTTGTGCTAACTAGAACCATCAACAGGAGTACCTGATTCTCCTAACTCAACAGCTTGCCAGCTCCAAAGGTCCACATGTACGCAGTCTGTTGGCCACACATGACAGGATAGCAGAAAAGAAAAATGATCATTTTCATTTGACAATTGACTTCTAAGACATGAATCAGCTTTGATACCAGCAGACTCCTAGCAGACCATGCAACTCTACAGAATTGGATATGCTTTGCTAGAATGCCAAACACCATACCAGAGGTGATACTGAAAGAAGGGCCAATAAGAAAAGTGATGCAGCTCTGAAAAACACTCAAAAAAAAATTATGTCCTCTTAAGAAAGTTTGGCCATTTGAAAAGCAGTCATAAACTGCAGAACACTGATGCATTTTTATTTAACATAGTGGCAACTTCTAAAAGCATCTTTGCTAGAAGCAGCTATTTCTCATTTTGAATGGCAGAACAATAGTTGGCTTGACCCGCACTGAGTAATTCCCTGGTAGCAAGTATAGACACACGGAAGGATGAAAAGGACGGCAAACACCTGTTTCAAAAATAATTTCCTATCTGGCATTGATTGGACTGCTATCAAAGGAAAACATTGCAGTTGCAGTGCTACACTGGAAAGCTTCAATGGCAGTAACATTTTTAGTAACATGGGTTTTCAAATTAAACGGTAGAAATGTTCTTTCTAAATTGCATAAGACTGTGCCTGCTTTATTCTCCTTTGTTCACACTCGCTCACAAGAGTCTCAAGTAATTAACTTCTATCTAAATGAGTCATGGTTCTAAAAGCTCATCCTTTTAAAGAGACTATGGCAATGAGTTCAGAAAGAACTAAGGGAGATCAGCATAAAAAAAACCCTCAAAAATATTATTTTTGTACATGTTTCATATGCTGATTCTGAGCAACTTTTGCTCTTTGGCCTTTGCATTTCTAAGCCTAAGTAAAACAAGCTCCATAACAATTTTAGAAAACGTATCTGTGGTTAGTCAATAATGGTTGTCCTCTTGGCTTTGCAAGTGGAGGAGAAAACTGTGTTAAGGTACCTTGGTCACTTAAAAATACTTACTCTGTACTTACATGAAGTTCCAAGTATTTCTCTGTGTTTTAAAGCAGTCATAGAAACAGTGGCATGATTCATCAGGTTCCCATACACACAGGCTGAAGGAGTTACTCTTAATTTGTTTTGTAATCATGTAACCAAATCCCACACAACCCTGAACAAAGATGCATTAGCTGCAGTCTGATGAATGCTAAGAACCTTCAAGAATTTTTATAGAAATTTTAGTTTAAAAGGTAATGAAAAATTATTTGTAGAACTGTATTTCCAATTCCTGTAAGTACCTTTGTTTCAGCCTCAATGCCATATAAGTTGTCACATTAGACACTGTAATATGGAGCATATGATGCAGTCTGAAGAAAAAGCATGAATAAACTAAGTACATTTCTGTATTTTTATCTTGTTTTCATCATCTAAAAAGGAAGTTTCTAAAGATAGGAGAGCAGCAGGAGCACTAGTAAGGGATGGAAGCTGCAGAGAATCAGTATTCCATTTACAATGCGAGCCAGCAAACAGCTTTCTGTAAAGCACAGTATCCAAAGAAACAGTTAAGTAACCTTGTTTTTTTGGTTTTTTTTGAGAAAGTGAGGGGAGACGAAGTTAATCACTAAATATCTATAATAAAATACATATTACAATGTCTTGCAATTTCTGGTACTAAGATAGCCAAAAATCCCTAAATAGAACAAGCTGCTACTATTTACTTTATATAAGAATCTGAAAGATTCAAACTGTGGAAAGCTAATGGCAAGCAAATACAAGCTAAAGCAATACAACCAGTAGCAGCCCCTCAGTACCAGCAGCTTAGGTTCCGCATAACTGGTTCATGGTGTCACTTCAAATGGTGATCGTGGACGCAGCCTTTTTG
Organism: Cephalopterus ornatus; assembly: GCA_013396775.1. Classification (NCBI taxonomy): domain Eukaryota; kingdom Metazoa; phylum Chordata; class Aves; order Passeriformes; family Cotingidae; genus Cephalopterus; species Cephalopterus ornatus. The sequence goes on along the minus strand of VZRE01005401.1, from coordinate 409,981 downwards.
ATAAGCAGAAGTTTGTCTAAGTGAGAAAAGTACAGCAGAATAGCATATGTAAAGAAGTCTAAATTTGACAGAACTGACTTTTCACAGATCTGCCTAAGACCCACCTTAGGGTAGGATGCTAAACTTTTGTAAGTCAGAGGCAGACTGAGCACAGGTATGAAAAAGACTTAGATTTGAGTCAGATTTAAAGGACACAACAATTTCTGCTGTTTTCTTCTAGAACTGTTATAAATTTGACATCCAGAACAACTCTAAAAGTACTTGCTTCCCCTGATTTAGTTTGTAAACACTGTGGACAAAGCACATTTTCTCTGCTTAAAGCTATAGTGTTCACTCCAGGCAAATCAATGGAAGCTGCCCTGCTTTTTTTGTCTTAAACTGACTTCCCACTTGACAGCCTCATGTGTCACCTTCATGTCGCTACCTCTATCAATCCCAGCCAGTTTTATTTTTGTCATCCACAAATAGAAGAAAAAAATGTCCACATATGTTCTTTTCAAAGCTTGATACAGAGACTATTTTTGTAGTTAGTGCACAAATGCTTGAGCCTTAGCTGGATAACTTCTGCTAAACCACCCTATCACATCAGACTGACAAGCTCTGATTATGCTTACTGCATGCTGTAATATGTACAAGTGAGAAAATAGACAGCATTTTTCTGTACATATACACTTGTATCAGTGTCAAGCACTGCTAAGATTGCTTACACATACCTCTGGCCTAGAGAATGATTTTATAGTCTAAGTGACTGTAAAGTTTAAATACATATAGAGAGCACCAGTAACACAATATTTTAAAAACAGTAGCAGAAATAAGAATGCTTACTAGTCTAAGTACTTTTAATCAGAAAGCAATGTTTGCACAAGAAATCCTGGTGCACAGCTTTTCCAGTTTTTCCAATGAAAATGAAGAATTTTCCTTAAAATTTTTCAAAACATTTACAATGTAACTTTTAAGTGTGTATGTGGAGCAACCCCTAAATTTCTACAATATGGCAAAAAATAATTTTTCTTGTCACCTAATTTGTGCTATTTTAAGAAAGATTATTTGAGAATCAAGTCTGATCCTCCCTCAAGTTACATAACAGACAGAAGAAAATTATTTAAAAGACAGATCTGATCAGTAGATTCAGAGTAATCTTCAGTACAAACTGCATGGCAGTTACTTTATGAACTTAGTTTTGGTATTTTTTAACAGTTGAAAAGATAAACAAGTGGTTCCCAACAGTGTTGGCTAAAAAAAGGAAAACACCGTTACTGAATTTCTGCCACATTTGACAGAAAATGTTCAAAATTTACAATACAGGGATATAAAAATTTCCTTTTTAATACACAATTTATTGAATGACCATGACTGTAATTTGGTGGTAAAGTCATCCAAATCATTCTTGCCTCAGAAGTCTCTCTGTGCAAATGACATTAAACAATTAGTAGATAAAATACATAAGGAGAGAAGAATGGACCAAGGACAAGTTTTGGGCCTTTCCCCCCTAAGTTCCAAATAATGTCATCATGCTCATCACTCGTGTCAGCTCAGTGATTCATGGTTTTTCTTCAGCCCAGTGGAAAACCCTGAACATCTTGAACACATAGACATCTTGAAACACCCATGTAGTCAGAACAATCTAAGGACAGCTGAGAAAGATTTTGAAATCCTTGATACAATTTGCTTTCAACCCAACTTGTAACCATCAACTTATATTAACAGGCTTCACAGGCAACACACCTAACCAGCCTCTCATCTTCGGGAAAAACAAAAAGCCAGCTCCATTTCTGTAATCCAATGCATATAATTCTTCTGTCTCTAGGAAAGGATTTAGAGCCATTAGTTCACAAAAAGTAACTTTCTTCAGCCTGATCAAGTCCTGGAAAGATGCGATATTTTAAATATTTTCTGGTTTTAGGTCTCTATTCCTTTACTTCAGATCCTAATTTGTCTAACCTAAGTTTCTGAATTAATTCTATTACTTAGCTCTGTATTAATTAAAATTAATTAAATCTGGTAGGCTTTGCAGCTAACACTATTCTGCTTTATAAATGAGACCCAGGTGCCCAAGGTTCAGCTGTTGCAAACTGAGAAGTGCCATGGCTAACCACTTTTCTGGTTTCTCACTTTACCTGGGAGTGGATTTATAGCAAATGCCTTTCTCTTCTCCAAGTAGAATAAGAAAGTTGCTGATGTAGTGCTCTACAATTGCCATGTGACAGAGAGATGATTGACTTTTGTAAGCATTTATAAAGTTGGTAGCTTTGACCAAAAATTATAATCTTGGAAATATATCAAGAATTTTTCAAAAATCATAGTTTTATGTTGCAATGCTGGACTATCATTTATGTTTATCGATATTATAGGTGTTTGTAAAATCAGATCATACACTTATGTTAATTAAATGTCTGCATAAATACACATATACATTTAAGTATTATCTTAATAGGAAGCCATGATGAAATACTACAGCTTATTAAATCAACCAGGTAAATTCTCCCTACAGATATAGAAGGAATTACTGCAAATATTTCCCAGATTTCCTTCTCCTGAAAAGTTGGTTATCTTGTTAATTCAGGAAGGTATTAACTATCCAATAAATTCAGCATATCCCTAGTTGTAAGCTGTCAGGATGTGACATAGCATCCTATAACATGATGCTACATGGTACATAATGCCTTAAATTAAAAAGAAAAAGAAAGCAAGACATTTCTTTCAGAGAAATAGTGGGTAGCTAATCTGAATATTTGGGGTAATTGGCTCTAGGAAGAGAGAGAGATCATTATTTCAGATTCCCTAGTGAGTGTTAATTAGTTATATTGCTTCATTGTTTGACAAAGAGAACATTGCTCGTACTGCTAAATCTATAATGACACATAGGCTTTTGCAGCACAGGTATTTTAAACTACCTTGACTGACTGACAGGTAGGTACTTCTATTCATAGTTGAGTATGCTGACAGAGTTAAAGTTATGTTGTCTCAGAGGCATGAGAGTTTTCTCGTCTGGATCATGAGAAGCTTTATTTTTAAACAGCAGGGAACAAATTGCACTCTGACCATTAAAATATGAGTCCTCTGTTTGTAAGTATAAAGGGTAAACTACTTTGCTTTAAGAACACGGCCTCAGCGCTGACACTTAGCCAGCCAGCAGTCAACAGCTACAGGTAAATTACAAAGTACTTTGCTGTCATGTTAGGCGTCCAAATCCAACACTGAGATGCAAGAGTAGCAGTATCACACCTGTCAAACTTTTGTTGTCTGCTTTTGTCAGCCAGATCTTTAGCACTAAAAACATAGGTGAGTAATAGTATCACAAAGATAGCTGTATTGTTCTCTGTATCTTTGACACAACTACACTGTCCAAAAGGAGAGAAGAGAAATACTGGCTCTACTGCCTATATGAACCTCAGATTAAGGTTCTTATTCCAAATAACATTAATTTGTTGAAGTCAAATTGCAGTTCAATAGAAAAGACCTAGAGAGAACAACTAGAAAATCAGGTGATGGACTGAAAATTCCAGACATGTGAAATGTTTAGAAATTGTTCTTCTACATCCTCAAACCTGAAGTCTTTCCCCTCCAAACAGGATTACTGATTTCAACAAGATGTGGGAATTGTGTGTGTGACTCGCTACTGGATTTCCCCCCCCTTTTTTTATAAATGAGAAATAGATAACGTAGCTCAGGCACTCACATACCTATTAAGTATCCCACTTTATCTTCAGTGTATCTTGCTTGTTAGCAGGGTGGGTCCTCATTCAGTTCATTAGTTTCTGTATGAAGATTCAACAGATAAATATGAAAAATTAAAGCTGGACAGATGAAAAAGTTCTTGCTGCTAGTTTTGTGCTCTGCTTTTTTTAATCTACTGAGCTAAAACTTCCAATGCCCTGAGGGCCAGTTAATGAATTGATCAGACTTCCCTACCTTGGAAATGTTTTTGGAGGACAGAGTAATGGCTAAGAATGGGAACAACTTCTCTCAGGATGTCATCAGTACACGTCTGGCAGAACAACTAGATGCCTATCTGTTCCCATGAACTGTATCAACAATCCTGGTAACACTTTGTGCAGGAGATTAACCACCAGAGTATCTGAATTCCTATGTAGAATGGTAGTTTTGTCAAGAGCAACCCCGTCCCAGATGGCATTACTTTTTATGTTACAATGCTCCCCTCAAAGTGCAGATCTAAGTGCACTTACTAGATACCTTCATCTGAAAAAAACAGACTTCCACTTCCAACTTCTATATGACTGTAAAAAACCACCCCACAAATGTAAATACAAAAGGCTACACTAACTGTGCTGATGTAACTTTAGTGACTTCGTTGAACAGTGGTTCAGTAACTAGAGTACTAGCTAACTCTCAGAAGGTCTTTCTTTTTATGTAGAACTTCTGACCTCTCTTTTCTCGTCTACCTCACAAGTATAATGGAAATTTGTCTTCATAAAATATCGTGAGGCCTATGGTACTTTGGAATTGCTAACAATGAACCTGACTACCATTACTCAGCTCGAAAATGTGCGTGTCTCATAACAATGACAGTCTGTCAATGCCCACAACAGGAGCACCTTTTATCAGAGGTGATTACACCATATATGACATTGAAGCGTATAAAAACTCCACTCATAACGTGAGGACGTACAGCAATGAAAAAAAGTTACTACTGATTCATAATGACATTTTAAACAAGTATTAGGAATGGTAATTGATATGGTATGGTAATAGTCATCTGTGTCCCATCTTGACTACTTAAACTTCAAAATTTTTTATAAGAACTTTAGAATCTTAGCAAGACTCCAGATGTCCTGTGACCGACTTTGTTAGGTTTCATGACAAGAAATATGGTCTCACGGTGTTTAAATCCCTATGTACTACTCCCCTCTTGAGGCACATGAAGTCGCTGTTATCAACAGAGACATGTATAGAAGTTGAGTAAAGATCTCTAAAATGATCTTTTTAAACAATTCTAATGATACCTTGTTTTGCAGCATGTGACATTTAAAATTTCAAGACACCACGTAAACTAATGAATACTGACAACATCCCTGTGAGGTGTCTATAATTATCACCATTTACAGGTGATACAGCTGACAGAGAAGGCCAACTTTGTGCATGAGCTACAGTAGGGACACATTTAGCTAGATTAATTAAGTGTCATAAATAATTTTAAAGAAGTCCTTTCTGCATGTTTGCAGCAAAGGTAGAACTGCAACCTGTTGTTTTTTTCTTTCCAGTCCTCAGACGCAGTACACCAGTGGGGTACCTAATCACTTTAAGCAATTCTGGGCCACACCTTCAACTGCCATCAGCAGCTTCAGTTTTTCTGAATCCAGCACAGTTATACTGAAATTAGGCCAAAGACTTTGTGAACAGTTTTGCACAAACACTTTTTATACCCAATTAAAAAGAAATTAAATGTCTTTTTGACATCACCTGGTCTCTTCAGGAACACATGTTTACCTTTTACTGAATTACACACATACACCATGCTTTTTGAATGGTTGCAGACATACTAGTATTGAACTGTAAAAAACCACATGTTGGCAATGAGCCCATTTTGTGTCTTGGCTCATGGAAAAGAATGTGGAAATACCTTGTACTGTGGTATTTTTCCTCTGACAGTACTGATACAGTGCCGCAGGCACTCTGAAAATAATAACGTAAGGTTAACTGACAATTGCATGTGTATTTACACCGATAGCCTGATATTATCATATTGTTAAAGCAAAAAAATCTGGGGCTAGAATATGCAACTAAATAAATTTCTAGGCATGGAAAGCAACTGAACCTAGAAGAGATATTATGCTCGAACTGTTCACATAGCTCACAGAGCTCACACATTCGGTATACAGCCCATATCAGAAACCTCTGAGAATCCTAGAGGACAGGCAGACACAAGGAAAGCTTTCAAATGCTGTAGAGCACTAGCTCAGCAGTACTTGCATACCTGCTGCTTCCATGGAAGTTAATAGAAGTTTTAAGCTTTACATCAGGCCACACAGGGCAAGCAAATTAAACAGTGAAGGATTCATAGGCAAATGGACTGGTTTTGACGGATGTGATTATCTGAAGTTTTCTTAAAACAGTAAAATACTTTTTTCAGGAACTAGGGGAGAGTCTGCAGGCCCTAAGCTGCAAGGTCTCAAGGAATTGTATTCATAGGAAAAGTAAGAATTGCTGTCATTATATAACACAGACGCCCACAAAACACACTAATGAGACCTCCTTACTGAAACTATCCTGCTGGCCTCTTGAAGGCTCACATCTTTACATTCTGTGCTAAGTGAAGAGCTTAGTGGTTGTATTCAAGGCAGAGAGTCTGAATAAACAGACTCTCTATGCCTCTCACTGTGCCATGTCTTGCAAATCAACTCTCTCCCCCGTATCACCTGTGCTACTTTTATACTCTCTTCCTACTCATAAAAGTTTCCATTAAGCTGTACAATTTATCCTAAAAGCACTGCTCCATAGATCAACACTTTAATACCTACAAAATTGAACCAGGTCTCTTCACTGTGCTTTGAAAACCCTTTTTTTTTTGTTTTGTGTAAGGCTTTTGTTAGTAGTATTCTGGGTGTTTATGAAGTAATAATTATGTCTCTGAAAGTTCAGTATCCACTGCTTTTTCTAAGTACACTATTTCCCTTAACTTTGCTGTCCTACCACATAAAATGAGTATTGCATTTTACATGCAAATTAACTACTGAAGAATTTTCATTTTCCTTTAGCTTAGAAGGACATAAACAAGTTTCACTTATACATTTGAATTCTGTAAGAATCTTTATTTATTGTTTTCTCTACTGTACAATCAAAATTGAGTCTCCCAGTGCATATGTTCTATAGCTAGAGATGACTACCCGGAAGTTTAGGTGGTATGGCTTTAGTGTTGATCACTGGAGAATTTAAGGGGCGATTTCTGGGAAAGTACACTATACCTAACCTTTTAACCAGTTTTCTCACTGCCTGACTTTAAATATATTTTTTACTCAATCAATAATTTCTTAGCTGACAAAAACAATTTTCTAAAAGCTGTGGTAGCCCGTAGAATTTGTTACACAGCAGTAATTCAACTTGTCATGTTGTCCAATAGAAATATTACCAGGAGGCAATCCACCAGTTTCAGTCACTGTCACCAGAGTTTAAACAACAACACAGCATTTGAGAAACAAGGGTTTGCTATAAAATCTACATCAGGTAGTGGTGGCAACTTTCCATATCATGTCACCTTAGGTGGTGGACTCAGTCAATACCTTTTAAATTGTTTCTTATTCAGAGTAAATGAAATTGTGCAATGTAGAGGACTGAAAACACTTTTAGACCACTGAGCTGGTGTGTTGAACACGATACAGTATTGGTACTAGAAAATCTATCAGAACAACAGCCTTAACAATTATTAGAGCCCTTAACAAATTATTAGAGCAGAGCCCTTACCCAATAGGTACATATGTTCCCGCTGAGACAACTTTGCAAGCAGAGGGGAAATAATTTGAAACACAAGAAACTCAGATTTCCCTGCCTCCTTCTCTCCCAACCAGTGGAGACATCCCACTATCCCCAGCAAATGGGAACAAAGGACAGGAGAAGAAGTTACCAAGTAGGGCTACAGCAGCCCTACGTGCCATACCTCGGGAGCCATTCCATGTTGCTGAAGGAAGCAGGCAGGGGCCGGCACAGCTTCTCTGCCACCACTGAAGAGCCAGTGCCAAATCCCACTGTAAACAATCATCTCTGTGCCAGTCTGCCCTCAGGTAAGGTGCTGAATGTGTACTCCAAGTTGTGCACTTCCAAATCTTCTCTGGGAAGCTCATGTCCAAAAGCTAATCCAACTAAGAAGAGAGATTTCTAACACAGAGTAGTGTGTGATATTAACGCTGTAAACAATGATCAACATAACAGAAACCAGAGTTTAAGAAAAGTGGCTTGGAAAGCAGATTTGTTGCTTCTGTCCCTACAACACCATCGATTGATGTTCCTCTGCTTTTTATGACAACAGCCTCTCAGTTCCAAAAGCACAACTTCTTAATGGTTACATGCTCATTTTGATGTTGTACTATCTAGCACTGACGAAAGAAGTTGTGTAATGCTGATGTGATCCTCAAAATAGTACCTTAGTAGCTAAAAGCTGGAGCACAGATTTTACTAATTCCTGCTATATTTAGGATTGTGCTGCCTTTTTGTTTCCCCAATAAGCTTCTATTAAGTTAAATGTCATATGCATAATTCCAGCATGAAAGAAACGATCCCAACAGCAAGGTCACTTAATTCATAAATCATCGCAACTCATGTCAAATTTTCACAGGAATACTAAATCCAAGGCTTGAGCAGGGAGACATAAGACTTTCAAACTGAGAGAATTCACCTTCTCTGTTTGCCTGGAAATAGTTTATTGTGCTCAAATATGTAGTACAGAATCTCCAAACAAAAATTAAGTTTCAGACAGTTTTCAAGAAACTCATTTATATATTAAATCTAACGAAAATTAGTTCCTTTAGTGTTTGCTCAATGAATTGTGGTTTTTCCGAAGTTGTTCTGTTTGGGAGGTGGCTCTTGCCACACTTCTCTTAAAGCCTAATTGTATTCACAGAGATTAGAAAATAATTAAAATATGGAGTAGCACTGAGTATTACAATACCAGTTGTGTTAGTGTCTCATGTTAACCTAGATATATGAGACAAGATGTTGATTTCCAAAGTGTGTGCATTGCCTTACAAATTATAATATCATTCCACTAGCCTTTTGGAAGCAGGGCTACGACAGAAAATGTCAGGCAATTTCAAAATTAAATCTTCTTGCTTTCCTGCCAATAATGGTTGCTTTATCCTTTAAAGTATATGCAAGTATTGTTTTTAAGAAATAAAAACAAATTTTTTTTTTGTTTTTCTTCCATTTTTTTTCTCCAGAGAAGAATTATTATTCTTTTAAATTTTCAGAATTTTAGAATTTTATAAAATCACATTAATTAGTGAATAGTAGTAGCCAGCTTTAATCTGCACTTCCAAGCAATTCAAATATGCTACTGAAAAATGTAGCTTAGTTCTACGTGTATCTTCTTGGTTTCGCAGTTGTGGCAGGGATTCAGGGAGGGTCTGCTGCGGCAGGTGGGGTTCTGGCTCTGGTTCTGGCTCCCCTCACTGCCACTTCTGGCTCCTGTTCAGAGGAGCAGCACGCCTGCTCTCCTGACTCACTGCCGACTATGGAATAGACAACTAGGAGAGAGAGAAACATTGCTGTCAAACGCAAAATAGCGGTACGGTCCGTTACAGTGGATGTACCACCTTCATGGTTGGAGATCTGGAGGGGACTTGAGAGGAGGGAGCTCATGCACCAAATGCTTCTTGAAGACAGAAGAGCCCATCCCTTACCACATGACGGGCTGCCCCAGGCAGCCCTTTATGGGCAGCCCTGAAGTTTACCTTCAGCTTTCAGCAGCAATTCACACCTGTGCTTTTTCATTTCTTAGATAAGAAACTGCCATCATTTGATATTTTCCAAGAAGTAAACAGGGTTTACTCATTAGGATTATGTGTAACACCCATCAGATTTTACCTGTTTATTAAGGAGGTCTATCAGCACTAACCTGAGGCAGTTCCCCACTGTTGAGGTCTCCCAGATTACAACTTAATTTAATTAATTCTCTCAATATCTGAATTTATTTTTTTGGTACTACCCGTATAACTTTTTCTATTTTGCCTTTTTGTACTTCTGAGCTGGATGCAATTGTTTCTTGCTATACATTAGAAGTTACACTTGTTTTTCTCTCTATCTCCTTCTTGACTATGTGAATAAATAATCTACAACACATAAAAAATTTTAATCCTTATCATAACATCTATTGGAGGTGAATGTGCCATGCAGGATTTGATTATTAAAGTTCTTAAGACTCATCTTACATTCTTAATGTCTATTTGTTTTAGAGGAAGGAGTACAGAGAGCTATGTGCAACCAAAGGTACAATATCCTTAAGCATCTTTCATAGGGGGAGCCTTTTGTATAGATATACACCCCTTAGTACCAGCTATAGTTCCAAAGCACTCTATCCTAGGTTCCTGTTCATTAACCTTTCTCTCCAGTTACAGTTTCTCCCTAGCAAATTCCTCAGGAACTTGAAAGCTCCACTTCTTTTTCAAGTTGGCATACTTGGATCACTTATATTTGCTTTATATTCTAGACTGCCTCCATAAACACATAAAAACAAGTAGTAATTTCAGTATTGGTCAAGCTCAACACACCAGCAAAGGCAGGTGAAAATTTTTGCTATTCAACATATGAATACATTTTTTAAACAGAAAATATATTCAAGAAAATAAAGGTGCTCTAATATTTAACATATTAAAACATTAGAAATAATTCTTCATTAACTTTAAATTTGAAGAATTTCTCTGTACTTTTTTTACCCCTTACAATCTCTACCCATACACCCAAGCTCACCATTCACTCTAGATTAAATATTTGGTCTACTGATAGCTTTTTGATGTCACAATCCAAAACACTGAATTTTTGGGATATATTTAGAACAATAAAACAGTGTGGATTTAAAGGTAGCCAAAAGCTGCTGAAGAGCTTCAAATTTAATAAGGCATAATTTATAAGGAAAGGTAATTTCTTCTATAAGACTCATTGAATGTAGCCATAGAAAGCAAATGAACCTTCAGCTGCCCAAACCATCCCTCAGTTTCTTCTCTGCCTTAAAGATTCTTGTTTTCCAACTATGTTTATTAAATATTTTACTTTTCACTATAATAATTGTTCTCTTCTTTGTAACATCATGGCTACACCAATACTACTGATTCTAGCTGAGATAATTAAAATTGTTATGGTGGAAATGTAATACTCGGAAACTGAATTCCAGATTTTTCAGATACTGCATGCATATCTTTACTATTTCAGTCTTTGGAATGTTGCTGTTTGTTACACATGAAGAATATGATACTTAATAAATTAATATTGGAGAAGAATTCTTAATTGGAAAAGATATATTGACTCCATTCTTCCAGCAGTATTGGGCAAGGCATTCATAACATCAACCTTGTTTCTGAGAGTACACACTTTTCATTCCTTCAGCATTGTGGCTTACTGTCTCCTACCTTGCTGGGTTACAGCACTTGGGAAAACTGTTATATACTAAAAAAGCAGCATATATTTACTTGTCCCCCTAGGCACCAGCAATTTCCATGGCAGCTCTGACAGCACAGCATCATACCTGCTGGGATGAGGTGGAATGTTGTCATACAGCTGAAAGAGAGCTGGCAACTAGTAACAACTGGGTAGACCAAATAAATATGTTTTAAAATTAAACTGAGAATACTTTGCCAACTGGTATGTTTTGCAAACAAAGTTTAATTTATGATACTCTCTCAAATATCTATGGGCCAGTTTTATCAGTTATTTGCCGGCTAGCATAGACTCGAGAGATCTATGGACAACTTTTCTCTTATTAAATTTGCTTTGTTGTAAAAAGAGAGATAACTGCCAGCTGCAGCATGTGGCTCTCACCTCTCAAATAAACCATGAGTGATGCTATAATCAAGGATTTTGATCTGTGCCACTATAAGAAATTTTTTTCATTCTCCAGTTCAGTTTTTGAATCTAGTCCTCAGAAAAGTACAGCAACATGTGAATTGAACTATTTTCTCGTTGTTTTCTGAGATTAGAAAATTATTCATTTTTTCAAGACTAGGACTGTAAATTATAACAGCCTGACATAATTCAGCAGACCTAGGGTATCCATTTCATCATGTGAAAGCTACCAGTATTAAGCCACTCTGCAGAGGAGGATAGAGAGACTGAACTGAAGTGAAAAGAAAAAATAAAAATCAGTAATTTGGTTTTCTCAGCAAAATTAGAGTTAAATTTTGAGTAAAACAATAATTCTCTTCAACTTGAAAGGTAGCAAGTCAAAGGGAAAAACCCTACAAGCCATTGGCAGGGATGGAGCTGGCAGCCATCTGCCTGCTCCTACCCACAGTGCTCCCTCCACCACCCTGCCCCATTAAAATTGGCTGCTGACATATGCATGAGCAAAGCGGGTGACTGGAATAAAAGCAATAAGTCCAGGCACTCCCACAGATAAGGAGGGTGCTGGTTGTGGACAAAAGTGATAGGACTCTGCTTCCTTTCCTCTCAATGTGTCCCAGAACATGGTTTTAATATCCAAGCCCATTCTGTGCATATAGGCTAAATTTGGTGTAAAACTGCATTTTAGTAAGTAAATCATCAGTTAAACTGCTTTCAATTTTCCTGGGAATAGTGAAGCCCACACTTTGCCTGCTTGGCAGATACTATAGTTGTTATTACTATTCCAAAAATACTCCAAAGTACTGTTTCCTTAGTCTTGCGTGTCAGGATTAACTACTTAGTGCCAGAAATTACTGTTTCTTGTGGCTGAAGAGATATTCCAACTATGTCCAGATATTCCAGTAGCATAGTAGATAAAATCACAGAATCACAGAATATGTTGAGTTGGAAGAGACCCATAAGAATCATCAGGTCCAACCCTTAGACTAGCCCAGAGCCATACCCAGGAGTAACATCATGTGCCCAGGAGTATCATTCAATCCCTTCCTGAACTCTGCCAGGCTTGGTGCTGTGACCACTTCCCTGGGGAGCCTGTTGCAGCACCCAAACACCCTCTGGGTGAAGAACCTTTGTCTAATATACAACCTAAACCTCCCCTGACACAACTTCAAGCCATTCCCTCAGGTCCTGTCACTGGACACCACAGAGAAGAGATCAGTGTCTGCCTCTCCTCTTCCCCTCCTGAGGAAGTTGTAGACTGTGATGAGGTTTCCCCTCAGTCTCCTCTTCTTCAGGCCAAATAGAACAAGTGCCCTCAGCCACTCCTCATACAGCTTCCCCTCAAGGCCCTTCACCATCTTCTATGCCCTCATTTGGACTCTCTCTAAGATTTTAATATCTTTTTTATATTGTGGTGCCCAAAACTGCACACAATACTGAAGGTGAGGCTGCACTAGTGCCGAGCAGAGTGGGACAATCCCTCTCTTGACCAGCTAGTGATGCTTTGCCTGATGCCCTTCAGGACACAGTTGGCCCTCCTGGCTGCCAGGGCACTGCTGACTCATGTTCAGCTTTCCTCGAGCAGGACCCCTAGCTCTCTTTCCATGGCACTGCTTTCCAATGTCTCATTCCCCAGTCTGTATGTACATTTGGAGTTGCCCTAACCCAGGAGCAGAATCCAGCACTTCCCCTTAGTGGTGAAGGGGAACCATATATCAATATATTTGGTGATTGCTCCGTCCTCTAGTTTGTTGAGGTCTCTCTGAAGGGCCTCTGAGGGAGTCAACTGCTCCTCACAGTTTTGTGTCATCTGCAAACTTGCTTAGTATCTCTTCCTGTCCTTAGTATCCCTTCCTGTTCTAGTAATTTATGAAGATGCTGAAGAGCACAGGGCCCAAGATGGAGCCCTCTGGAACCCCACTAGTGACAGGTCACCAGTCTGATGTTACCCCATTCACTAGTACCCTCTGTGCTCGACCCGTGAGCCAATTGCTCACCTATCACATGTTGTGTTTATCCAGCTGGGGACTGGACATTTTATGCAGAAGGATCCAGTGAGAGAGTACAGAAAGCTTTATGAAATCCAAAAAGATTCCATCAGCTGGCTTCACTTGATCAGCTAGGTGGGTTAACTTGTCGTAAAAGGAAATCAGATTGGATAAGCAGGGCTTTCCTCTTGTGAAGCCGTGCTAGCTGAGACCTATTGTGGAAAGGGTATATATATACATCAGTCTGATGGCCTCTTCGTTAATCAGTCTTTGGGTGCCTTAATGGGTCAGACTTCTCTAGGCTAGATACATTACCTGTTTCCCTTTTTGACACAGTTTACATACTCTTTCTTTAATTAGCTGACTGAAGCCTGTGCATTTTGCCCATGAGGCAGGTGTGCTGGCTAGATGCCATTCATCTGAAAGAACATTCAAAATACTTCTGTATAAACTAATATTTGAGCAGGTTTGCACTGACCATATACTTGAGAAGGTATTTTTAAACAAGAACTGATACAGGTGTCCTTTTCATCTTTCTCTACCATGCAATGGAATAGAGCCTCTTAATTAACTGAATACCTTTTATTACATTCATCAAGGAGCAGGTGACATGACTTTATAGGAAATGGAGAAAGTATCCCGTTTAATACCATAACCTTGTAGAATTACCTCAGTATCATTTCAGCTAGTTCCTCTGCTTTAAAAATTGCTGCATTAAATCATCTGCTAAAGATGCTGTGGTTCAAAATGACCATTGCTACACAAAAATCAAACACAAAATTTTTGTTGTATGGAGTCACACAGTTTTATGGGAAGACATTTAAATTAAAAAGATAGATATCACTACCAGTCTTAACTGCATTGTATGGAGACTCACAAAAGAAGCTCAAAAAGTATGACTTCAGTTTTATGTTTATCATACTTTCCTTAATTTATAAAAAGGACAATTGCATGCTTACACACAAGCATTCAGATTTATGTTCTTAAAAACACTTGTACCAGACCTGTAAATTTACAGTATATATTGGCATAAATGAGGTCCTCAACTTGTCTGTCAGCTACATACTCATACTTTTACCCACTGATTTAAGGGAGTAGCTATTCATTACTCCATGTCATTTTGAATAGTTTCTTCTTCTTTTTCATACTATAGTATAGCAAAATTAAGTACTGAAGATTAGACCCCATCTTCAGTTCTCATTTTGAATCCATTCTGTTCCATCTCTACTCACTCTGTTTCCTCTTAAACCATCCTGCTACTGCCCTAGGCTTGGAATCATTTCATGACTATGAACAAGGAGTTTTAAAACAAGTGATCCTTGTGACAATTCCCATTTGTTTTATTAAAGGTCAGATGGATGTCTTGATTAATTAAAATTAACTCTCACTCAGAGAAGACATTGCTACTTATCATAGTCATTCCTATCGACAGAGGAAGGACAGTTCAGTAATATGATTAATATTAAGAAAAATCTGTATTAATGAAGAATCTTTAAAGTCTGATTGCAAGGTAAAGCAAACAACATATTTGTCTTACATATGCTGGAAACTCTAGAAAAGTATAGAAAATCCCTTGAAACAAAATCAACCAAAATGAGTTGAAAGATGCCCAGTGACTTTGAAGGGCAGTTTATCAGTCACCAATATAAACAGTAGATTAATGCAGAGATAGACAACAGGTTAGCAAAGGCATACAGAGCTTTTGGTAAACTCCATAAAAGAGTTTGGCAAAATAATCACTTGAAGAAAAGTACAAAGATCAGTGTTTATAGAGCCATTGTACTGTCCACTCTTATATATGGCCCTGAATCATGGGTCATTTACCACCACCACTTACGAGTCTTAGAACGCTTCCACCAACGCTGCCTCCGTACAATCCTAAACATCCACTGGACAGATTATGTGACCAATACGTCTGTTCTTGAACAGGCAGGAGTTACGAGTATTGAGGCCATGTTGCTGCGAACACAGCTGCATTGGGCAGGGCACGTCTCCAGGATGAAGGACTACCGCCTCCCTAAGATTGTGCTCTATGGTGAACTTGCCACTGGCTGCCGCAAGAGAGGAGCCCCGAAGAGGAGATATAAGGACTCCCTGAAACAACATCTCAGCCTTGGCCATATTGATCACCATCACTGGTCTGCTCTGGCCTCCAATCGGGAGGCCTGGAGACACACTATCCACAACGCTGCTGCTTCTTTTGAGAATACACGCAGGATCACTCTCGAGGAGAAAAGACAATGCAGAAAGAACCGTGTCCTGTAGGTACCACCTGGGGGTCATTCTGCTGTGCTTTTTGCAACTGGACGTGTCTATCTCGCATTGGCCTTTTTAGCCATCAGCGCGCCTGTAGCAAGCGTGGGTAGAGTCCTTCACAAATCTTCGTTCGCGAAGCCTAGCTATGAATGCATATATGGTCTAGTGGAAGTAAGACAATAACAAAAGAAAGCTTTCACTGTTCTGGATAATACCGCAATGTGCCACTGTGGCCAGTTAAGCTCCATGATTGGTAAAGCAGTTTAATAGGCTGAAATTGCAACATGACTTGTATACTATGGAATCCAAAAAATGAAATTAACATACAAAGTTTTTTTGTATATATATGCTAAATTGAGTTTGTTTCTTTAAACTCTGAAGAAGTGATTTTTTTTTAATTTCTTTCCCGCCCCCACTCCCGCATGCATAGTAATAGTAGTTAGGTAGTCACAGAGATTTTTTTTGTGATACAATATGGTCAAGAATGTGAGATATCATTTCAGCAAAGTGTTCCTTCTATATGCTCCTCTCAGTGACATAATATTTGTCAACTAAGAAACTTACCTGGTCTTATACATGAACTTCCAGTGATAGCTGGAAAAATTGCTTCATCTAGCTAGATCTATTTCTGACCCATTTTATTCCCTCTCTGCTTTATTTTAATTTTTCTCATCTGGATCGCAGCCAATACCCTTGACCACAGCTGATGTTTTGCGGTAGAAGGATTTCAAGTTTTGAAATTAATATTTTTCTCAACTTCAACAGTTTTTGTATTGGCCTTTGCCACTCAGGTTAGTTGGTCCCAGCTCATGAAGTAGTATCATTGCCTGGAGTGTAAAAAGTGAGAGAAGATGAATTTTTTTTTGTAATCTTCTGTGTGATACATGAAGTCATGTTCCTAATAACTCCTTTCACATTGCTTCATGAGTAAAGAACATTATATAATTTTTCTTATCTACAGCAACCAGGACAAATATTTGCCATTGCACATACAAGGCAGCGGGTAAGCTTCTGACTTAGGAGTTTTTTTCATTAAGTGGTAATGTATTGCCTGTATGACATTCCTTGTTTCAATTTTTTAAAAACATTTTGTTCTCGTGTTCCTTCTAACAGCAATATTGTGAGGTTTAGATCTGAATGTGGATAACAATCATAAGCTTCAATAACTCACTCTGCGGGAAGAGGTGTAGCCCTAAACTTATATCCTAGGGAAGCAGGAATAAAGTTGTGGTAAAATACTTCTGTGTTCTCTGGTTTTTTTGTTGGTTTTAGGGGGCCGAATGGTTTAGTTATAAGAGCTTGTCATCAGCTGCCTGGAGCAGTAACACTGTGCAGAATCCTTCAGTAAATCTTCATACCTTCCCAGCTTGTTACACACCTTGTTTACTGGGTCTTGGCTGTGGCATGCCTCCCACTCCAGAAGCTCCTGAGAAGACAGTTTGTAGGTTAACACCTTCAACAAAAATAAGAGGGCTTTATACTCCCTTTATGCCTTTTTCCCCTCTATATGTAATCAGTCAAATCCATAACATGTGAAAGGATTTTATAAGAGCAGAAGCTTAACTCATATACTAGAATAACATTCCGCTGAGGGAAAATTCCAACATTGTCACTTAAAATGTAACCCAATATTTAAAATATTTAGCAACACAGAACAATAAAAATCCATAAAATAAAAAAATGCATCTGATTCACTG
>VZRE01005401.1:280189-392482 GCA_013396775.1 Cephalopterus ornatus | reverse complement strand
AATTTAACTTCAAAAGTCTTTTACCACGTTTATAGGACATTTCTTTTAAAACTATAACTTGTTTGATTTCAGATACTGCTTCAGTTTTATTACATCAACAGAAAGATACTTAAGTGGAGTTGCAGGAAGATAGAAGTTAAGTTCTGTCATTTTGACATGTCATTTGATCGGACATGATGTCTAGTTATTTGAAGTTCATCATATACCATTTAGTACTGACTGTCACATCATATCCTCAACTGGGTAATGCATTATTGGTGAATTCAATCACATGGCTAGGAAAATGTACAGAAACCTATTCCTTCATAGTGGCCCAGGCGTATAATCAATAACATAACAAATAATTAAAATAAAAATATATTGCACCCCATGTATTTTTCTGTAATTATGGAACTTTCTTAATTCATCTAGTAAACAGATAATTTTTTTCAATTGTCACAAACAATGCCAAACAAAGATAAAATGTGATGCTTTCCAGCATTAGCAGATACATCTTTGATGTAACTTTTCAAAAGCTACCACAGTAATGCTACTCAGACAATACTGTGGATCTTTTACAGGTAAATAGAGGAGGAAGAGCAGCCAAGCGAGGATATGGATCTTCTTTTAAATTCCATTTCTGATACATCTTGATAGGTGACACCATGTTAGAGTGAAATGTCTAGAAGTTAGGAGTGTACATCAAGGGAATAACGCAACATGATTGTACATGTCTTGTACTCTTTCCTAAATTAACAATCGTTGTAGGGGACCTGTCATTTAAACTGATGAAAGCTGTTACCTGAAGAACCAAACAGTATATTGAATTATTCTAAATTATCAGGTTAGGATGGGGGGAGAGAAGACAAGTTATTCCTCACTCCCTCAGAACGCTAGAGTTCTTATTGTACCTACTTCCTGTAATGTAAAAACTATAAATGCAAAGCTGGTGCACACCGCCCATAAAATATGTCTCTAAGGGCACCCAATCATAATTAATGCAGTCAGAAGGAAGTAACTTGGTTGAACAGGCAATAAAGGAAAACAAAAGCTCTGAGAAGGCTTCGGCTTGTTAGAAAATGGGATAAGAGGGAACTTTTGCTTACTGGCAGCCATACTGTCTTCCTCTTGGATAGGCACGAGGACGAAAGACAGTCACAAGGCTGAAAGATTTTTTTATTATATTTTCTGACTCATTCAAATCCTGCTGCCTACCCAACTGACTGATACTTTTTCATTGCCACTCCGGCCTCCTTGCCACCTCATACTATCTACATGCATTGAATCATTCTCAGCAGCTTCCAGACGTAGTTGTTCCCTTTTTCCCCCCATGTTATTTTCTGTATGATACAATCTCCATCATCAGGGAAGGCATGACCTCTCAGCTTTTTTTAATTTAATTTGCCTCAAAGTGGCAAACAGGAAGAACAACAAAAAAAATAGTTGCAGTTTTATGCTTTGCTAACCACATGGGAAAGAATAAGCATTCAAGAGGCCACAGTGTTAGAATATACAAGTTTGGAGGTTAGAAAGTCAGAGCCCTTTGAGAAACTTCCCTGAAGAAACAAGAACAGTCTGAAATGAGGAAAAACTACTACGAAGTCTCTGGCTTATTATCTGTAACTTTCTTGTCTGCTGCCAAGTGGTGAGTAACAATAAAGCGACTGGGTCAGAAACATGATCTTGCCACGCTGATTTGAAAGCATAAGTTTCTCTGAGGTCTCTAGCCTAGTGCATCTAAAAGTGGTAGACTTTGTCATGTGCCCTTGAAGCCACCAGCTCATCAGGATATTGAATAGCGCAGTGATGTCAAAGCACAGGCCTCTCTGGAGAACTGACTCAGGCCTTCTGTCTTGCTGGACTGGTGTCAAAACTTCTGTAGGATCAAGCTGGATGGAAGCCAAGGAATAGGCTCTTGTAGAATTACTGGCACATCCCCCTGAATTTTCTGGGTCTATGTCAAGATAATGACAAGGCCATTCTGTTTCCCTTAGCTTCTGAGGAGGAGAGTACATAGCAGGTTATCCTTTTTTTAATGCAGAAATTGAAATGCTGCAAGTGAAAGATTCTTACTCTTTTTCTCCTCTCCAGAGGACCTCCGACATGGTAGAAATGGAACAGGTACTAGATTTTCAATATTGATCTAGGTAACTCTCCTTATATAAAGGACTGATCTGTTACTTCTGTTAGCATGGAAGTAGAAGATCCTCACATCCCCACTGTTTAAGAACTTCTCTAATCCCTCCTTCTACCTGATGAGTTTCTCATTTTCACTGCTTGAAATGAAATAATAAGTCATAACTACAGTTGCACTTGTGAATAAGGAAACAACGCCCACCCAAGGTATTAAAGTAAGATGGAGACAGCTACTCCTCACAGAATTATAAATGAGAAATCTATGCCTAACATGTGCCCTATGACATTTTTTTAATGTAAATTCCTTTCCATGTCTTGTGAAATCTGTAGGTTGTAATTAGGAAAACACAATGTTCTTATCATATCAGATCATCATTACATGGAAAGAGAAGACTATTATATGCTTTTTATGTAACAAGAATATTTTGAGTTCTTCTGAGCTTTTAGGAAGACTATTATTTTAGGCAATGAAAGACTCGGAATATAGAGAATGACAAATATCTATATTACAAAAAATCATTTGAAGTGATGCAACAATGACAGTTTCCTGACTGCAATGATTCCAACATTAAATTGTATTGAGGAATAAAAGAAAAATAGTCCCTTTAACAAGAGTACGTAAAGAAGCTGATAACAACACAAAGTGCTGCTTGAGTCAAAAGACTGGTTGTTGTTGGAACTAGGGCTAATATTTCAGTAGTTACCAACAGTGACCTGAGATTCTGTGTGCTATTGTTTGGAGTGACAACACTGTGTGACAGAAACCATATCGACAGTTAGTAAATTTATGCACTTATCTATATTAAAAGTTTTTTTAAGCACTAAAGCACCTGTGATGAAGGGTTCATAGTTTTAAAGATCCAGTCCTATGTCACCTCTGAAATTAGAACTTAGGTTTCTAATTGTTTTGGATGCTTTTTAATTTTTTTCCTTTGATACTCCAAATAGATTATGCAAATTAATGGCAAAAGACAATATATTTTAAAGTAGTCTTTGGTATCAGTGTTCCATTTCAGTTGAAAGGAATTAAAAATCATAATCTAGATTAATTTATTGTGGTTTAGTTTTTAGCTAAATAGGATGCTTGATTTATATTGTTAGAAATCAAATTTAAAAAGATAACAGCTTAACTATATTTAGAAAAATATGGTGCTGTGTTAACAAAGCTAGCCTCTAGAGCTGATACTTCATCAGCCTGACATATCACCATTAATTTGAATGTGAAACTTTTAGGAAATAAATAACCTTTTTTTTTTATTTTTAATGTGTTCATGTTTTATCCATCAATCGTTTTAAACAACCATTGCTGAGCAGGGCATTTAATAGCTCTTCCTGTGTTTACTGGAGATATCTCCAGTATGTTTATCTTTTTTGAGGATAAAATAGGAAAGAATCAATCTCATTTTTGATCCTGTAGCTCTGTAGACAACCTTATTATATTTAAAATGCTACTTTTATGAGTTGCAAACCATATTTCCTAATAATTGCTATAGCTAGAAGCGTAATTTAGTGTATTTTTACAGGCTTAGTACTTTTTGTTCTATTGTAAACCATATTTCCTGATAATTACTATAGATAGACAAATAATTTAGTATATTTTTATAGGGTAGTACATTTTTATAGTATGGTAAACCATATTTCCTTATAATTACCAGAGAGTGAAAAATAATTTATACTTTTATAGGTTAGTACATTTTTATTACTGTACATTTTCTGCAGATTAAGTACTTTATATTTTTTCTTTTTAAACCAGTCACGTTTCCTCTGTAACCACTTTTTATTATTTATATAATTTACAGATGATAACTTCTTAAACTTGTTTTCCCTATTTTGCATTTCTAAGTTTCTATATAAATGTATGTGCTGCTAATTCTGAAGGAAGAACAAAGCATCTGTGAGACACTGTAGAAGTTAATGACATTGTTAAAATGATGACAGATTGCTTTAATAGTAGATATGCACTTAATTGGAGGAAGCATAACAAAATGTGTTATTTTATACTACTAAAAAGAGTCAGTCAGGAGCCATCACCCATTTACTGTCTTGTCTGCATCCAAATCACAATGCATGTACAGTATATGATAACTGATAGACATTGCTAGGCATGTATTCACGTACTGTACATTCATTCCGACAACCCATTAAATAGTGTTTGTTAACCTTTAATTCAGATGTCTGCAAAAAGATAATACAATGTAAAACACAAGTCAATGGTGGGTCGTAAAGCTGTTTCTGCTACAGTTTTTAGTAGCCTGTTATTCAGTGAAGAATGCAGCTACACCCTGAAGCAAGTCTTATATAAAAGTACACTGTCAATATATTATGATACAAACTCAGCCTATAAAATCAATGACAAGTATTATGTCTGCTGCTATCAGCTACTAAAATATAGATACTGTTTTTAATGGGTGCAATGGTGCTGGACTCAACATCATTGTGCTATTAAGCTTAACCCCTTAGGCATGAAGCACAGTTACAGGGTTCCAGGACAAGGAATTCTCATTGTTGGGTGCTGCGTCAATCAAGTCAGTGTGACTGACCACAGAATATGTAAGTGTAAATCAGTTTACAAAGGATGTCAAAGCAAAATAAAATTCCAATGCACACCATGGTGTGATTCTCCATAGAATCTCACTTATCTGTAGAAAAAGGGGACCTTCTATTCCATTATCCAGGTGTTTGTATTTTGATTAACAATTTGAGTGACTGCATGGAAACTTTGCCTGTAAAATTTGAAAATGGCATTAAGCCAAGAAGCATTGAAGTATTCTGGGGAATATGGTTAGAATTCAAAAATGTCTTGGTAAATTGCAAGAAGGATCTGAAAACATTAGGATATAATTCAACACAAATAACTGCAAAGTACTAAGTGGAAATCTTCCCCCTACCCTCACCTGCTTGCCTAAATAAAAATGGGGAGAAAACTAGAAGCAATAATGAAATTGAATCCAAGCTGAAAAAAGCAAATAGTGCTATTGGGAAAGACAAAACTAAACCAACCAACCAAAAAATCCCACAAAAAGCCAAACAAACCCCCCAAATGTCATCCTGTCACATGCCAGTAAGACAAATGCGGTAGAAACTCTAGAGAAGAGCAAGTAAAATAGGGGATGCCTTGTGGAATATAAGACCTGTAAGGACAGATTGCATGATAAAAAAAAACAAGCGGATCGGCAACAGCAGAGTTTTAGGGTAAACATGTAAGGAAAACTGTTTTGGCATAAAGGATAATTTAATTAGGATAGGTCAGCTAGAGACTGTGGTAAATAATGTAGACAAACATTTGTACACATATGCTTGCTCCCAGTAGAAGAGAGGCCTAGATATTGATAAAGGTCTGTGTCAACTTAGCATTTCTATGATTCTTTGGAAATATCCCTAAACTGTTTCTATCTCGGAACTCTTAAACAAAAACACTCGTAGGGCAAAAAGAATCAGAGTTCTGTAAAACTAATTTTGCCCATTTGTCTTCTACTAAATGACTGTTTCCTGTACTTAAAGCAGTGAAAGACCTACTAGTAATACAAAAGGATTTTATTCAGGATAGGCAAATACCTGTAGAATGTAGTGCTATTGCATTTTGTACCTTTTTTTGGTTTGTCATTTGCTGTATGTGCAGTATTTGTGTCAGTGGAAGAAAGTGTGTAATTTCTTACAATGATGTAACTATTGGCAGTGCATTCACAGATGTCACAGCTGCTGACTGCTCTGCTGTTTCAATTTCATTTTCATATTTAGTTGAAGGCACAGTTGTTTGCTATATGCTCTGTTTTGAATGGTGCAGAAAGTCCATATCATTATCATACGATATGAGAATAGTTCTGCAATAATTGATGGATGAAGTAATTCATTATGAATATGATGTAATGGAATAGGCACCATGATTTAATCATCAGAAGAGTGGGTCTGTAGAGCTCACACAAAGTTATCAAAGTCATTCCCATGATAAATAGCATGTGATAAGCTGTTTAGAAAACACTAATGCAATACACAGAAAAATGTGCAGAAGGGAGGCATGCAAATTCCTTCTGTTTAAAGCAATCAAATCCTAAGAACCAATGAGGTAGTCTAATAAGGAGGAATGGAAACAGCAATGTCGTGGATCCACCATTTTTAAAATGATACTGCTTCAAAGGCACATTTATTGGGATTAAAACTTATTTGCTTGACTATTGTTCACAAAGCATTTTACACGCTGTTCACTGGGGACCTGATTCTAAGAAATGTTTTTAAGGTGATTTAGACTACAGTCTGAACTTTCTTGCTGTTTTTCTTTTGGTATTGCCTTGCATGAAAAATTTTCTCAAGTTTGTTTTTCGTGAGATATAGGAAATATCCTTAGTGCAAATCAAAATTCTATGCAATGTATAATGTGAAAGATAACTGAAAAATTAGTACAGGAAAGGGAATGATACTTCTTGTTTTGTAATAGACATATCAGAGTTCACTGATAGTGTCACTAGTTAACAAACACCAGCACTGCTACTATTATTCCTCCAGGTCTTTGCGTGCCATCAAGCAAGAGGTGAACAACTGGAACTGAATGAAGACAAACTATCTTGATATTAGAGGTTTCAGTGAGAAAATCACCAGAGATTTCCAGAAATAATTATTACCAAAGTGACTAGAGAAAAGTGTTTGCTCTTGATCTGCTGCCATGTTTCATTGCAGAGAATATAGTCATCCAAAGGAGCAGAGTCCTTTCCAAGCAGAAAATATGTTCCCAATGTTCTTGTAAGTTTTCATTTACTCTACTTGCTGGTCAGTGTAAGTTCAGCTCTCAGACAAACAGTGTGGGGAGCATAGCATCCTCTCCAGAATATGAAAATTTAAATAGCTTCATTCACTTTTCCTGTAATACTCTGAGATGGTCCACATATAGCAATAGTTTTCAGTTCTAGAATACTTTTTAACCTGCTGCCACAAACCAAAGCAAAATAAACCCTGTCTATCTGTGACAGAACATGACAGGAAATGATGGCAATTCAAATATCTTGATTACTTCACAATGCCCAGCAATGAGCAGTCAACACCTGCAGGATCTCATAAACTATTTGTTGGGAAACAGAGAGAAACATAATTATACAGAAGTACACTGTGCATCATTTCAGCCAGTGTGTTGATATGAATACTGTTTGCTTTATTGTATGTATTTTCGGAATCTTGTTAAAAACACAGCATGAAGTTTGTGAAGAAGAAAAAAATAGCCCCTGAATCTGACAGTGTAAATAAAACAGATAATTTTGAAAATACTGATCTGGTGACACCATCTCCTGGACCTCCATTCATGTTTGGAGTTTCTGTAAAGGGAATGACCAGATACCAAAAACTATAATGCACTATTCTTGATGTACTAGGCTTGTCAGCCAGGCCTGTAAAAGGGAGAGAGAGAAAGATGTCAGTATTCCAGAGAAAGCATGGAGCTCCACCTGGCAAGGCGCAGATAGATGGTGTCAGAAGATAAGGTTGCTCAATGTTTTCCTATAGAGCAGCCAGGCATCATTTGCTCCAAATAATCAAATGCATTCTTTGTTAGGAAACTGCAAGGCTATAGCTTACAACTCCAAAAAAAATGAAAAGGAAAGAGAGATTGTTTGGGTTTCAAATATAAAATCTTTTTCTTATTGTGTCACTGAAGTGTTGAGGTCCAGGAGACAACTCAGCTCCCTCCTGTAAGAAAAATTGCTACATTTACAATTCAGATAAACACATAAACTCTGAATAAACACATATATTTGAGGCACTCAGCTAAAGCAGATAAGAACCACAACATCTTTTGAAGCAAGCCCATCACTGATAATTACGAATGTGAGATTAGCTACCGTCATTTATTCTTGTAAATAGTGTCATCTATTCCAATTAAGATCGAGTACTTGTATCTCCTCAATTGCTTTATTAGCATTGTTGTCAAGTTCCACAGAAGCCTTAATTAAATAGTCGTCATGATTATGGCTAGTTTCCCAAATGATTGAAGTAAATAATGTATATACGGATTATCTCAAAAGTTTTTGCTTATTGAAATACTGTATTTCAAAAACTTTCCAAATGCCTAATTGCAAAATATTTTAAACACATCCTTTAAACAAGATATTCATTACAAAACAAAGGTTAAAGCTGAACTAACCAAAATTTTGTTGCCTCTAGCAGTTATATTTCTCCTAATGAAATCTAAAGTAAAATTAAAAACTCAATGGAGAAAATTTCCTAACCGAGGCATTGAGAAAACATTTAAACATTTAATACAAAATATGATTACTAATTAATTATATTAATGAATACTGGATCATACAAAGATGAAAAATAATGATTTGTGAAATCCAAGATACTGGGACGACTTAATATG
Organism: Cephalopterus ornatus; assembly: GCA_013396775.1. NCBI lineage: Eukaryota > Metazoa > Chordata > Aves > Passeriformes > Cotingidae > Cephalopterus > Cephalopterus ornatus. The sequence goes on along the minus strand of VZRE01005401.1, from coordinate 384,024 downwards.
CTATAACAATACATCTGTATCAATGAACAGCATACTGACATATCTTTTACTATATAAATAGTAAAATACGTTTTTTTTTAAATAATATTTGAAGAGGAAATAGCCATAAACCTCTTTTCTAACATTTATATGTGGATTAAATGTACCTTTTTCATCCTACTTTCTCACTACTATTTAAATGATTTGCAGGTTTTTTAAAATTTACATTATAAATTAGTATTATAAAAAGTTCTCAAAATGACCCAGTTCTTTATATTGAGACTATAATCTTTAATAATTGGCATTATTGCTAACAAATATTTTAATGGAATTTTATGTTTTCCTCTTAGTAGAGACATGTCATTCCCATTGCCCTTAATTAGTGTTATATGTGCTCTTTGAAAGAAGAATAGGCCCTTTAGCTACAAGTTCTGACTTTTCAAACAAAAAAGTCATAACCTTTTTGTGTTTCTGGTTGAAGTAACTGCAACCTAATTTCATGAAACAATTGTGGCAGATCATAATCAAAACACGGAATGAGAGACACTGAAATTAGGAATGTGTTGTTGATTTTTAAAAATTGTGATGCAAGATAAGACTAAAATAAACATTATTACTAGTATTTTGCTGGAAGAGTGTTTTTCCTATCTCTATGTTCCCCCTATCCTATTAAACAATCGTCTTTTTTGAGGATATACTAGTATATCTTGCTGAAGGACTTTTGCTTTGCTGGTGTACACACATTTGTTATGTTTAAAGTTATTATTGCTCTCTGTTTAATGTAAGCGAAGGCCAACTGTATACACTTCTTTACATTTAGTGCATCTATTTATATAGCACAATAATTTGAGTGCTGTACCCTTGAAAATTTTATGAGAACATTCCAATTTCCATCTTCCAATTCTCATTAGAGGTTTGACCTATGAAATTTAAAAAGACCTCCCAGTTATTTCTTCTTGTACTGTAAATTTCTGAATTTAAATGCCTTTTGTTTTGTAGGACTAATTCCCTTGGAAGAGTAGGGATGTGTGTGTGTATGCACATGTACTTAAAATTACTTCATAGGAATTTCTGGCAGTATTGCAGAATAAAGGCAGTGAAAAAGATATTCCAAAGTTACAAATAAGAATATTATATTTTATTTTATGGATCTCAACTACCTAGTCAGTTTTACCAAACCAAAAGCAGGACTGAAAACCTGTGAAGTTTGACTGAGAAGTTTCCAACTGAGGGAAATCTTCAGTTTTGACTGATTTATGAGTCTGTAATTTCGGCAAGTTTTGCACACAACTTTCTGTTTTCCTGAGCCCTCGCACAGTAAATAGCCTTCCCATTTAGTATCCTTGCATGCTTTTCTGACATGTGGCTATGTATATGTGGGTATAGGTATCAAATAATATTCTAAGGTACTTAGTGCCTACTGCATATATTCACAGAAGCTGACTTTGTTTCATAAGAATTCTTTTTAGTCATAATTTACAATTTGGCATGGTACAATAGGGCTGTCCAAGTCACACCAAAGGCACTGAGGAGGAAGTTGCATTCTCATCATGAAAGATAAGGGGAAGATATGCTTAAACAGAACTTCAGCTGTAGAAGAGGGAGATTAAGATCATAATATAAGAGAAATTATTATGCTATCTTGAAAGCAATGAAGTGACATGTGCATGTTACATAAAATATTACAAGAATCTTTCTGGTGAGTAGGTTAAATAGTAAGACAACTGAGAGTAAAACACTTAGTATAATTCAGTGTATTCTGCAACATAAGTGCTTAATTTTCTCTCTATCAAGCACACATAGGCATTTCTCAGAACAACAATACAAACAAATATTGGAAGGGACCATTTCTTGAATTTCTCTCATAAAGATCTTATGACTTTAATTTTATCTGCAAATTTTTAAAGACTGGGTATATATAAAGCAATGGATGTTGAGGCAATTTGATCATGCTTAATCTCGGAACTCTCTGAAAAAAGGTCCTGAAATTAAATTCTGAAGCTGCGACTGAAAGAAGTTTAGCCAAGAGTGTATTATCTGGAAGTATAGGAATTCATGTTGTGACCCTAAAATTGGTGATGTCAAAAGAAAAAAACTCATCAAAGCTAGAAAATCAGAAAAGCATCTGCACTACTTCCCCACACACCTAATTTTCTACTCAAAAGGCTAAAATATGCAAGTACATTAAACATTGCCCAGTGCAACTGATCATATTTCTGAGAAGTGTTTACATGTGATTACAGGGAATGAAGATTCAGCATTGTCCTCCTGCTCTTTGTGCCAGATACAGCCAGCCAAAAAGGTCATAGTGTAGGTAATGCCTTCCATGTGTTTCAATGATTCTTTACTGTCACATGCCTTCCGGAACCATGGCAAGGCATAGGAAGTAGATATTATGGCAGTTTCCATAGATTCCCTAATGCATCCCAGGGAGATGACTCTCCTAAGTCTAAGAGAGACACAAAATTATTCCTATGTGATTCCTACTTAATTCTGGAAGCCAAAATCCAGCGATATTTCAAGTATAGCTAGGAAAAGGTTTGGGATCATATATTGTATTCAATAAATAAAGAAAAAAGATTTATGTCAATAAAAATGCTTGTTAAAATTATGCCAAATTTTGCAAACAGTTTCAGTCAGCAACAAAACGGAAGAAAAATTCATTTAAAGTTTCTTAAAAGAAATATTTAATATCTTCATTGAATTTAATACTTATAAGATTAAAATAAAGCACACAACCTGGAAATGAAGTAATCATTTTATGCTATCAGAAGCAGGATTTTTTCCTCATTGTTCTGTGGGTAAGAACCAAAACCAAACAAATAATCCTTCCTAATCAGTCTAGAATGATCAGTCCCTTCCCCCACTTCCAGTTTTTCAGTTGTGTCACTGAACCAAAACATCCAATTATTGGTTCAGGTCTAATTTCAAATATCTACCAGCTGGTACCAGTGATAAGAATAGGAAAATAAGGAAAGTAGCGATGTTGATCAGGATCAGGATCAACACTACAAAAAAATCTACCAATTTATACATGGTCCTAGCTGAATACCATTGTGACAGCTCGACTCTGGCTGGATGCCAGGTGCCTACCAAAGCTTCTCTATCACTCCCCTACTCAACTGGACAGGAGAGAGAAAATATAACAAAAGGCTCATAAGTTGAGATAAGGGCAGGGAGAGATCACTCACTGATTAACATCACAGGCAAAACAGACCTGACTTGGAGAAATCAATTGAATTTATTACCACTCAAAATCAGAGTAGGAAAATGAGAAGTGAAACAAACCTTAATCAAACCTTTCCCCCACCCCATCTCTTTCCTGGGCTTAACTTCATTCCTGATTATTCAGCTCCTTCCACACAGCCAATGCGAAAGATGCGGAATGGGAATTACGGTGAGTTCATCACATGCTGTTTCTGCCACTGCTACCTCCTCAGGGAGAGATGTCTTTTCCCCTGCTCCAGCACTGGGACTCTCCCACGGCAGACAGTTCTCCATGAAGTTCTCCAACGTTAGTCCTTCCCATGGGCTAGAGTTCTTCAAGAACTGCTCCAACATGGATCCCCCAAGGGGTCAGTAGTCCTACTAGGAAACCTGCTCTGGCATGGGCTTCTCTCTCCATGGGTTTGCAGGTCCCTGCCAGGAGCCTGCTCCAGCATGGGCTTCCCACAGCATCCTTCCCATCAGGCATCCACCTGCTCTGGTATGGGACTCCTCCACAGGCTACAGGTGGGTCTCTGCTCCCCTATTGACCCCCACGGGCTGCAGGGGCACAGCTGCCTCACCACGGGCTGCAGTGGAACCTCAGCTCCACCACCTAGAGTCCCTCCTATCCCTCCTTCCTCACTGGCCTTGAGTCTGCAGAGTTGTTGATTTCACATATTCTCACTCCTCTCTTCTCTGACCACAATTACTTCTGTGTAATAACTTTTTTTTTTCCTTCTTAAATATGTCATCACAGAGACATTATTACCCTCTCTGATTGTCTCAGCCTTGGCCAGCATGGGGTCTGTCTTCAAGCTGCCTTGGCTCTGTTGGACATGGGGAAGCTTCTTGCAGATTCTCAGAGAAGCCACCCCTTACACCTCCACCATCAAAACCTTCCAGCGCAAACCTAATACAACCTACAACTATCTAAATCACGTTGAGCAGATTTTTATTTTTTTATGTAGGCCTTGTTGAAACAAATCCTGCTGGTATGTGTTCGGTTTGGTTTCAGGCAATTCCGAGAATTTGTAGCAATATTTCTTCAGTTGTGAGGATCTTCCTACATCTGTGTTTAGTCTGTGAATTTCTATTCTCTTTTATTTAGTCTCTCAAGCTTTTAGAAAATGAGTAAGATCAGTGAACGTATGCTTAAACAGAAATATCAAAGATGCCCTCTTTGGTATTTCTGATTTCCTGCATACTGCTGTTTGCCAATTAGATCTTGACTATTTTACTGCCGTGTGGTAGATTATGGCAGTGTAATATAATCTGTGGGCATTTGGTTTCTCATTAACTTGCTGCTGAATGACTGCATCTTCCCACTAAACTCCACTATCACCACTTTAAATGTAATTTAGAAAAACTTTTTTTTCTTGTTGGAAGCTGCACATTTTTAGACAGCAGCACAATGTAGTTCCAAGATGCAGTGGAAGATTCATGGAGTAACTAGTAACATACTCAAGCGTACATAAGCTCTCTAAGCTTGGTACTGTCCTACCTGTAGCACCAGGGATTCTTGACCACCATATGGCATATCAGAAAATATATTAATGAAATAATACTATATGCCACATATTCAGATTAATTTATAACAGCTTATCAGTTCTAATTAAGACTCATGAAAATTTATCTCTAAACAATTTAAATACATCATTTTATGAATGTAGTCAGACTGTATTAGAATATCTAGCCCATCAAATAAACGACCAGAAGAAGATAAGGGAAGAGTAAAAGTAAGTATATGTATGGAGTTTTTCTTCAGGGAACATATCTTCCAAGCATCTGACTGTTAGTGAAGCAGGTAGTCAGAGGTGGATATTTCATCATTAGCATGATATTCAGTAGCCACCGATGGACTTTGGACTAGCATACACTTGTCTTCTTCTGTCCTTCTTTGGCTTCCACATTATTTGCTGTAAATGAGTTAAGAAGAGAAACTGAAGCTAACTTGCTTTGCTCTGTTCCCGGTCACTTGGTAACATATATTATTGCCTTGTTCCATTCCGTTCAATAGAACTGATCCTCATCACACACATGATAGTCTGAAGTGCAGGCTTTTGCATTCTTTTTCTTACTTTTTAGTTTGTTTGGGGTTTTTTACAGAGGTCTTACAAGGTGGGCTAGCATTGAAAGGAATCTTTAAAACAGCAGCTGTTAATTATCTAAGACGTAAAGACAATCAGACTGCTGCACATGAACGGAGAAGTAGAAAGTTGTAATAAAAGAAGTGATACTGAAGAAATCATTGCTCTCAAGATAAATAGTAATAGGAAAAAAATGCCAGGGACACCTATGCTGAAAAAAATTATTATTATTACCTTAGTACTGTTCATTTGTAATTAATTTAATAACAAAACATAAAAGGAAAAAAAATAACCATATTTGAAGTGGGATGGGCATCCTGGTCTCCTGTGATCTCTATGAAGTAGTCAGGTCACTCTATAAACTCATACTTTTTTAACACATTTACCTCCCAGTTAATGGAAAAAAGGTAAATGCCTCTGTCTTTTTTGTTCTCTATCAATGTGAAGCCCTAACCCTACTACTGTGTCAAACCTGATAAATATAAAATATCTGAAATAAGCCAGAAGTGTGATCTGTGATTTGACTCTCTTATGTGTTTAAATAAATAATTAAAAAAAAATCTGTAGAACTCATGTTAAAGTCAGCCCTTTGTTATAGGTAGCATTAAGTATCTAATGTAGTTCTGGAAAATCTCTCTGCGTGTTTCATACTCAGAGCTAATAGCAGAACTCAGATCCAGAAAATCTGCCTCAGTTTCAGATCCCACACCTCATGCAAATTTTTCAGAGGAAGGTTTGCCTGAATAATGAGAATCCAAACCACTTCCTTTGCTGTAAATGAATGTGATGTTTAGAAATTGAACATAAAAGGGTTATTATATGCAATTGTGCTAAATGCAAAAGGAAAAATCTACTTAAAAGGACCTAATATAATCCTTTTTTAAATTATCAAAATCTCTTCTCTAGGAAAATATTTCTGTAGCCCGAGTGCATTTTGTTAGATCAGTTTATCTGTAATAAATCTTCATTATTTCTTCTACAAAAGGTAATCAAAATATGTTTTTAAGCAAAAAGACAGACTTTCGTTATAAGAGTGTTGCATACAGACTTAAAGAGGGTCTCACAGCTGACTGAGTACCCATTTTTTGTACAGAACAAAGAAGTTCATAAGCAAGGAACCTGTATATTGTGATTGTAGCGTGCTTTTTGTGTTAATAGAACTGCAGTCTACCTAGTACGGTTGTAGGTTATAGCCAAATTTAATCTTCTTAAAATATCACTATCAAATATATATACTAAAATACAAAAACATCATTCATCTCTCTCTCTCTCAGATATAATTATTCAATGGCTTGATGCAGAATAATCCCATAGTTGAATATTAAGAACACACTGGAAAGACTAAATGAAATAGCAGCAGTAGGTTTACATTTACAACTGAAAAAAATGTCATATGTATTAATGTCAACAACTGGAATTTTACCTCATTAGGCAATTTCTGATCCAAGGCTCTGATGACTATTCTAAGCAGAAAAAATATGCTAATTATCTACTCTGAATGTAGAAAGAAAAAAGGTGTAAAATCTTCCTTTAGCCGTGTGACCATGTACTAATTGCATGTCATGTGTCAAAATAATGCAACCCACTTTGCCTAAAGCAATTAGACATACAGAACTCCATTAATGAAGCACTGTCTGTCACTAAAAGTGTTTTCAGAGCTACAGTTGAAGATTAAAATATTAACTTCTCAAATATTTATGATAGTTACTGACAGCATTTCAAAATGTTACTTTTAACAAAAGTATTTTATTCAGCTCCAGTTTTTAATTTGGATTTTATATTCAAAAACATTATTAACATATGGGAGCCATGAAATTTCTATGATCTCTGCTGAGACTTCTATAGAGAAGGTACATTAGCTTCTTGATGTTTACAGCACTTTTTTCTATTGTAATAGAAACACTTTCAGAACAAAAAAAATGTTAAAAACTTGTATTTTCTTCAAAAGTCATTAAAAAAAAAAAAGAAAGAGAAAGAGGAGGTTCTTATTGCACTTCACTTATTTTCTCTGTGTGAGAATGGCCCTTCTTGTCAATATACCATTTAGTGCTCTACTTCCTTTTAGGGTCATTGGTCATCTATGTTCATGAGCACAGAGATTAACCTTTTGAACACCCTTATGCAGTGGGAAGGCAGGGATGTATGTTGCCAAGCTGTTTATCGAATCTATCAGACTTGCTGAAGAGCACGCAATTACATTAAAAAATGTAATGCCTGCTCTGTGCAACCACTACTCACCCAGCTGCTTGGGAAAGGGTTTTGCACAATTCCTCCATGAGCAATACAAATCTACAGCTTTCTGAGTGCAGAGGAGGACTGCTTTTATTCTTCATCCCTAATTTACAAGAAAAAAAACAAACTAAACCAAACTTATTCAGTTGTCCCAGTAAACTGCACTGGAATATTTGTATGCAAAGAAGTTGAATGGACAGGCCCTTAATTTACATTCTATATGGAGACTGAAATGACTACTGTGATATTTGAGGATTTACAGCTTTACCAGGACTATGCAGGAATCATACCACTGTAATACTATGGAATTATTGCCCTTTTTTTTCCTGCCAAAAATCAGAAAATAAAAAAGCCATGTTGTTAACACTGCATCATTTTCTAATACTATGGTGGTAAAACCTGACTGCTATTATGTATTAGTCATGCCACTGCTTTTATGTTTGGTAAGAGTATTGCCTTGGTTTTGGAGCTATTACAATCTATGGGAATCAATTACATATACTTGAACTAAGAAGGATTTACTTGGTAACTATAATGGCTCTAAAAGGGCCATTATGATCTGTCATGTCAAAAATGCACACGTGCCTTCAGTAGATACAAACAATGCTGTGCAAAAAGTTTCCTACATAAAGCAAGCCATTTTGGTTAGCTTCCCTGACAAAATAAAATGAGCATTTGCTGCTCAAGTACTTCCATAACTTTTCATAATAAATGAAAAGGAGTTCCTGCCATTCCTCTCTCTCATGCTTTGCTGAAGGAAAGCTTGAGTGTTGCACGAGAGGGAATCAGGGAAGACATTACTGAAGAGCAAAGCTCAATGAATCACAGTGTTTTGCAGATAGATGAAATCAGTTTAAAGGGGAGGAAAATGTGAAATAAAGAGAAGGGAAGAGTTATTCTAGTAAAGGGAGGAAATATGATTTTGCTATCGTTAGACACATCCATGAAGGAGATAATGATAACTCTTTGGTGAGACTGAACAAATAGGTTACACCTCAAGAACTTTACTCATGTTATAGGTGCATGTACAGAACATCAGAACATCTTGGAGCAAGAGTGAAGCGTAAATGGGACCAATGAGAATAAGGTTTCCTGCCTATGCTATAGGATAAATGTAGTCTGTAGACTTGTTTCCTCATTAGTCAGGTTGGTGGACTTTACTGCAGAGCATTGCAGCTCCCTCTGTACTTGTTTATCTAGGTGTCCACTGAAACCAGACCAAAGCACACTGAGCGACTGAACTCACATTTCTGTTTCTGACCTGGAGTCAAGATGCTTCCAGGGAACTGTTGCAGATTAACTCAGTTGGTTAGAGCATGGTGCTGATAACACCAAGGTCGCGGATTCAGTCCCTGTATGGGTCATTCATTTCAAAGTTGGACTCAATGATCCTTGTGGGACGCTTCCAGCTCTGAATATGCTGTGACTAAAGGCACATGGCCCACACCAAGCATATTGGCCCAGTGGGGCCTATGAAGCTGACACAAGGTTTGGGACTCAGTCGTGGTGGGTGAATGCCAAGAGTGTGTGGGGGGAGATCACGCAGCTCAGAGTAACCCAGGTCGGTGGCCAGCTTGTGCCTAAGACAGTTACAGCACGGGGTTAGGTGCAAGTGCATCACCTATACAGCCAAAACAAAACCTCACGTAACAACTGGATCAAGGAGAGCAAGGTCTGTATGACACAGTGTTCACTAAAGTATTTCTAACCACATTATTAATTTCTGCCTGTAAAATGTCCTGCGTGGGCAAATGAAGATCATCGGATCTTCTCAATTAAAACACATTCTTGCAGTAAAGTTTGGGCATTGTTAGTGTATTTTCTTTTAAATAAAACAAAAACGTGGTAATAATTGGTCTATAATTCATGACGCCCACTGATGTATTACTATTGTTGTCTGATACAGAACTTCATTATGTGGTTTTATTATTTTTTTACATATTTACATTGACTTAAATAATTGCAACAAAGTTGATTGAAACACTTTCTCAAAATTAATATTTGTAAGGTACAGGGTGAAGAATGGTCTACAGTGCTACAGCTGTGTGGTTTACAAGTTGCTTGTTTGTTTATTGGTCTAATTTTCAGTTACTGGGAAATGCTATTTAGACTGCAGGAAAAACCTTTCAATCCCAAATGAGCATGTCCAAAAAAAGAAACAGAGATTTTACTTTTAGCTCATCTTCAGATTCACAAGGGACAATAAGGAAGATTCATTAGGCTATTTGTTACTGTCATCTGCCATGATTCAAAATGAAATACTAAAAGTTTCATGGATGCAGAAAAAGAGCAGTATTTGTCTTTGTGTTGGCTATGCAAAGACTGTGTGGCTTTCAGCCTCCATACAAGAGGTCTGATGGATGAAAGGGGGAAGGGTGGTGCCATCTGAATGATGATGGGCTAATATCATCATCCTCTTGTCAGCTGTAATAGGCTTTTCCTCACAGAAATAATTCATAAAACCGCTACATTATATTCTATCCCTGACAGGCCCTATCTATCGTGCAACCCAGCAGGCTCACAACTAATAAGAAAATATGTGGTTCAGGAGCCCTGAAAAATTAAACAGGTAGTTTATGAACAATTTGTTTCATGGGGATGTTTATTATGTTTATTAAATATTGAGCCTTTAATGTTTTCCCAGTACAGATGATATCATAAAAATGCTGACTTAAGCCTCCGTTGTATTCTTAGAAAGTGGCGTTTTATAGCTCTTGTAGTACCTAGTAAATAACTAAATTGCTGTGGTTTATATGTATACACAGAATAGAATTTATAGGGAGTGAGTATATTTTTATCATGGATATGCAGTGTGTTTAATATATTCATAATAGACACATGCAAAATACCAAATTATTGATCATGCTCTTTGGTTTAAATGCAGTTTTGAGAAGACCAGTATTTTAGAGTCTTGAGTAGGAAAGGTTGGGCATTTGTTTTATTGACTGCGCTAAAGGAGAAACACTGAAATTGGTGTTTGAAGTGTTAATCTAAAAACTACATAGGCTCAAAAATGTAGCCAGAAATACTGATCTGTAATTATAATTTTTATAGACATCTTTTAGAAGTATTGTTATTAAAGGAAAATCAGGATAAAATGGCTAATGTTATTGACTAACACCAATATGTTACTATGACTTTCTGCAAAACTATTGGAGGGTGCCAGAGTTTGTTATCCTCACACAGGCCATAATTCTGATTACCAGGCAGAGTGCAGGATTGGATTCTGGAAAAAACCTGGACTGCATGGAGGTAGCATAATACAAAACCAAACTCTTTCTGTGTCCATACCTTTTTATTCCAACTCCTTCCTCAGAGTTTATTGAATAATTGATGATTCAGCATCAGGATATGAAAACTGGCAAGTAGAAAACTTCCATTCTTAATGAATTTGTAATAATAAATAATGCTTATGATATTAAAAAGCTGCATTCCACAGACATATTACAAAGAACATGTGCATGACATGACTTACAAAAAAAAATGCACAGATCTTTCATTAAGCCTTTCAGGAATCATGAGCTGTTCTCGTATCCTTGTAAGAGGGCAGACTCTGTAATAAAGAGTAAGATCCCTGAAACTGTCTAGAAGCAGCATGATGCTTCTAGAGAGTTTTTCTAGAAGTATTTCTAGGAAATAATGCCTCTCTAACCTGCTGGAGTCCTGTCAGTAACACATGGAATAAGAGGATACAGGAGTCATAATATATTTGGATTTTCCAAAAGCCTTTGCCAGGGTTAGTTAAGAAACCCAATCACCAGAGGTGCTGAGAAAATGTCTTTTATGGATTCCAAACTGGTTAAAGAATAGAAAACAAAGAGTAGAGGTCTTTGGTTGTTTTACACAATGGATAGTCAATTTTCAGTAGTGAGGTCCCTGCGGGGTAGACACTGACACTGGTTTTATTAAACGTTTTCATCAGTGGCCTGGAGAAGAGAGTGTGCAGTGAAATCTCCAAGTCTGAGGATAATATGAACCCATTCTGTGTGTTCAAATGTCGTTGCAAGCTGGTTGAAGGAACTTCATATCTGAGAAGAAAAGTAGCAAAACTGAGCAGAGAAGTAATATGTCAAATGAACTCCAGTGTAGATAAATCTAAGGCAATGCATTAGGGAAGAATAATCTGAGCTATGCCTCATGAAGCTGAACTCAGAATGACTATCCAGCAGTCAGGAGAAGCATCTTGGAGTCACCCCTGGCAAGTTTCTGAGGTCACAAGCTCTGGCAAAATCAACAAAATGCCAGACATCATCAGAAAAAGTTTTTCGGGCAAGATAGAAGATGTACTTTTGCTGCTGTATAAAAACAAGTGTGTGCCCGCTCTTTTTGGTGCTGCGTGCAGATCTGGTCGCTGTGCCTCAAAAGAGATACTGTGAAACTGAAGGAGGAACAGAGCAGGCAATTAAAATAATCAAGAAGGTGGATCAACTGCATATAAGGAGGCTAAGAATTCTGTGACTGGGGAGATGTCTGAGGAGAATTGTGATTTATTACCAAGTGGATAATCTGGTTGTGGAACTGTTCAACAAATTTCACAATATGAGAGCAAGGACCACTCACTGAACTCTCTAAGGAGTCATCCAAAAAGCAGATAAAAGAAAGTACTTTGTGCAGAGAGTAGATCACTTCAGAAACTTACTTCTACAGAAGGCTGTGGAGGACAGATGGTATGAGTAGGTTCAGAAAGGAATTAGAAAAGTAAAAAGTCCATGAATGGCTCCTACTAAGACTAACAGTTCTGGATATTGGGGGAGTATGAGGGGAATTGACTGTAGCAAGTTGTAGGCTTGTGTGTTCTCCTTTATAGTGTCTCCTGCACTACTGTCATAGAAAGAATACCGAGGTACTTTGATCATGGGTCTGAACCAGTAGGGCTCTTATAATGTTCCTAACATTAATTTTATTCCATATGTCTAATTTGCTTCTCATTTACTTAAGTTTTACTTTTTGTGTAGTTGCAAAGACTGTAGTGTTTTTTACTTCATATTAGTGTACATAAAAAGTAGACCAGATCTGCTCTCCACGCTTTCGTACACACAGTTTCAAAAGTTGTACTCATATCCATACATACAGAGCACAAAAATCCAAAAAAAGAAAAACATGCCAGAATAGAGTAAAAGCTTTAACTCAATGGCTTAAGCCTGAAAAACCAAAGTACCTTTCTAAAAACCCTTGCATTTTCTTTCCTTTTTCACTGAAAAGTGATTGTTTATTGTTTCCTTTTACAAAGTCTTGGCACACACACTATTTCTTTTGAACTTCAAGTGTAAACAATAAAAGCTGTTTCCATCTGCCACCTGTCCCTCTCCTCAAATATCCTTCTTTTTTTCCCTAATAGAGATGAAAAAAATCTCTTGTTACATGAAATCTTTATGATGAACTTTTCCAACAGAAGAAAAGAATAAAAATGTCATTTGTTATTAACTATGAGCCACATAGCTACCTTGCAGTCTGTGGATCACATAAACTCATTTCTACAACAACCCAGACCATGCTCAATTCAGTAGGCTCTTAGGCTATACATCCTCTTCTGAAAGAAAATCATTTACCTTATCCATTGAGGGGGCAGGAGGTTAATAGGGCATATTTGGGACACTAACTCCAGTCTCCATCTCACAGTTCATCCCATTTTTTAATGGAACTTCAGCTACTCTTAAAAATTGGTAAAAACCCATGTTGGTCCTTCTCCAATGGCAATAGCTCCCTGCTGATTGAACAAAGCTGTGTTTGGCAGGGGAGCACTATGGAAAGGCACTGTACGTCTTACCTGTTTGGATGGTGCAAACCATGACATCCTCTCTCCAGCTCTGTGGGATGACCTATGGGAAGTTTGTATGCCAAGCCCCCAAGGTGTTGGTGGTCATTCTCCAGAAGAGTCTGTGCCTCCATGGCACTGACTGCAGGAGTTTGCACTGCTCTTTTTCTGTATGTGCAGAAACACATGCCTTATTATATGTCACACACATTGCGTGATCTGATGTGCTCTGATGTACTTAGAAACCAGTGTTGTGCTGTGTCACTGATTTAAAGAAATACCACTTTCATTGGCCGGCAGTTGGAAGCAATTAATTACCGATGGATGGCATGTACAGCTGTTGCTTATGTATGGAAACAGAAGAGAAATTAGATTTAATTGGTTTAGCATAATGAAGAAAGTGGCATTTATTTTATTATAGCTTTTATAAACTGAGATACTTGAATTTCATTTTCATAATTTTTTAGAAGTAGTTGGGCAAAATTCTCTTGATGGATGAAAAAATCCCAGAGGAACAAAAATTGAGGATGTTCAATTGCCTCATTAGAAATTATCAGGATCAGAGGAGGAACATACATATTAGACTAACGAATGATTAAATTAAATATTTTGCTATGTATGCCTATTGCTGCAGTTTGGGCTAACTTCCAAATATACATCAGACAGTAGCTGTAATCTTTTTCTTGAAGAAATTCAAAGTCAAGATTTCAGCTGGTGTAATTTACTAAATCGCTGTGAATAGATATTTTTATTTTTGTTTATATTAGAACTACTGACATAAAGTGATTGTGAAGAGAAAAACAATTATATCTGCATTTGAAATGTAAACTTATTCTGTAAGTACAAACCAAATTCTATTGCAACATATCTACAAAGCACTGATATTAAGCAGCTCATATTTGACTGGATTCTAGTCCCACTTTTCATGAAGTAACTATGAGGGGAAATGCATCTGTCTTCTTAGCAGAGGCCAGCATAATAAAGAGAAAAATTTAGTTCTGTCTGTTTCTAGCATTTAGCTCATTAATGTTTTTGAAAATACTCCTTGTTAAGAGGTGCTGTCCATGTATAAAGTAGTGATATGGTATTGCAGCTATTAAGCCTTTCTACATTATTGTCAATTTAATGTTAACTTTCTAATTATTTAACGTAAATAAATGCAATATAATCTGCATTCATGCAATGCTCTTTTTGAAGACATGTTTGTAGCCCCGTAAAAATTACTGCAAACTAATTTTGGTGATGCAACGCTAAGTTTATTTTTCACATTTACAATTAAAGGAAAGAATCTAGGTGCATACGGTGTAGCTGCATGCTGTGCTGCATGCAGGGAGACTGATGTTGAAATGCTGGGGGAAAAATAGTTTAAAATTATTCTGAATACAAACATTTCCCAGCTGATTAAAGAGACCAGTTGTATTTTATCATCGTATTATATCACATTTTTAATGTAAAATATTTCAATTAAAAAAAAAAAACCAAAACGCAGCATATTATGTCCCTTCCCTGCCAATCTTGTATCCTGCCCAAGGCAGAGCAGTTGGAAGTAGATGATCTTTTAAGGTCCTTTCCAACAAAAATAACTATAATTCTATGATTCTTAAAAATTATTGTAATGAGATCTTACGGAACTATCAGGGTGAATGAAGCCTGTCTAAAAATTATTAAAAGAAATTTTAAAAATCTAGAATGACAATGTGTGTTTCAAAATTAGCCAGCTCAGCTGAGAGTACCTTCCAACTTAGTTTTCCACAAAAGAAAATCAAGTATTTTGCTAAATAACTGCCATAAATCTTTTGATTATTGCTGAGAGAGAGAGAGAGAGGGAGGGAGAAAGGAAGGAAGGAAGGAAGGAAGGAAGGAAGAAAGAAAGAAAGAAAAAGAAATAAGAAAGAAAGAAAGCTGTTTCAGGCTTTGGGGTTTGGGGTTTTTTATTAATGTTTCTTTAAGAATTGCCATAGATGTTTCTCAGACCAATCCCTTCGAATTCAGGGAACAGGGGAAAATCAGATCTAGATATGCTGCTCAGTGATTTTCTTTATCTCAAAAATAGTCCTGAAACAGTAATCCTGAATCTCTGGAAAAGACCAGAACCAGACTGTTCTTTTCAGAGTGGTTAAAATTGTTCATGTTGTTCAGTTTGCTACCCAGTGAGACAGAGAAATGTCAGCTGCTGCATGCACCAATGTAGAAGTCTAAAGCGTGTAAAGTGCAGAGCAAATATTTCAGAGTGGAAAACAGTTTGAGGCAGATGTTGTAAATGATTTACTGAATCAAAAGAAAAGTAAAATTTTAATAAAAGGTTGAGTTCTGCACTCATAGATCCAGTATATGATCAGTTGATTTTGGCAGCTTTTTGAAATTGCTCATACTGAGAGACAAGTATACTCTGTAAAGTAAAAATGACCTCTGGATGAGAAACAGTACATCAGAGAGAAAGTTTGCTTAAACAAAATTGATGTGGGGTTGCTTACTAAAAGCATAAACTGATGACAGATATTTTCATTGCGAGCATTTCTGTATATCCGAGTGTTGTGAAAAAACATACCATCCAATGCTACTAATTTGCTTTATTTATCTTTTTAAGGAAAATTTCAGATGCGCTTAGTAAAAGCAGCATGTACCTGTCTGTCAGCAGAGCAGCCTTTAGTGTTTATTCACCTCCTATTCTGCAGAACACATGCCTGGAGCAGCTGGCAGATGCATTCAGGGAAAACAACTGGTCCCTGTCAACACCACCCAACCTTCTGAGGCCAAGCAGGCATTTAGAAAGTCACAAATAAAGACCAGTGTTTTGTTTTGCCAATAGCCTGGTGTGTTTCCCCCTCCTCTTTTGTTCAGAATGTGCAACACCATCAAAGGGACCTGATTAGAACAAAGGAACAGGGATCACTGTAACAATTATGATAGAAATGAAAATGCATAATAAAAAACAAACCCCAAAATCAGGAAAATCATGCCAGGTGAAGATGAATACACATCCGCTGGGAACAATTACATAGCAGATGCATCCAAAAATTCATTATCAACGTATAATTTGACATGTTCCTAGTAATGTTATTCATTGCATTTACAAATAATTCATCACAGGTGTTGTGAACTAAAATGGCATACAAGATCCTTATGTTATTCACTAGGACAAGAGGAAATGTCCACTTTGTAAATGCACATTGCTTTTAATTTTATTAAAAGGTTTTGTCTTTTGTTGTGTAAATCATTCTGCCATGCCGGACAAATCAGATAGAGTGAAATGGCTTTCTTTCCAAAACATATTTATACTCACTAAAGGAGTGGTAAATATTCTATTATTTTACTTCCTTTTTCTATTTTTCTCCTTTTCCTCAGAAACAGAGCATTTGATTTTGCAAGCTCATTTGTATTGATAGTTTCACTGATTTCAGTTATTCCTGGTCTACTTCTAATGTTGTAGATCTTGTTCCTTTGAGCTCTTTTTTAATAAATGGATCCTCTGGCAGGGGCAAATCTTGTTCATTCAAGTATAGCACCATTATTTTAAACAGAAATGAATATGCATGAATGAATGGAGCAGGGATTGATGCAGGAAATTTTTTCCTTAACCCAGCTCAAGGCAAAGCTCTTATATAAACTTTTTATTTATTTATTGTTTCAGGGTTAATTCCACAATGAAGCTATGGTTAACTCCACTTGTGTTAGTACAAAATCTAGTCACTAGCAGAAACTAACAAAAGGTTACATTTCATTCCAGATCAGATTCCATAAATAATGACAAAATACACTTGCATTTCTCTAGTAGTCTGAAATTCATCAAAAACAGTCACTGTCTTTATTACAAAGCTTTATTGCAATTGTATAACAATAATTGATTAACCCTTGATACTAGAAAGGGACCCAACAGCACTGCGTTTTTAATCCTAGTATGCAGTGTCAAATAGAACCTTCAAGAACATTCATAAGGAAAAACACACTTTTGAAAAAGAATTAATTAATTATTAGCCCCAGCCTGGGTAATACATGATGCATTCTGATCATATAGTTTTGTCAGGAATTTCAGATCACTGAGGTAAACACTGGTGGAGTTTTTTTAGGTAATTTTTGAGTTAACAACCAGTTGCTTCATATTGAGCCAATTATTGTTCTTCCTTGTTATGACTTCTCCTCATTACATTTGACCACTACACCAGATGCAGAGTTTTGCTGTACAGCAATGCAATAAAACTGTACAGTTTTGTGTCTGATCTGCTCATAGCCCACCTGGCTCCACCACAGCACACCCAGCATATGCAATTGGAGTTGGTAAAAACTACTGAGTAGGCCAGAGAGAGAATTCTGAAAGCAAATAAGGCAGACTCATGGGTTGGAAGATTCCACTGAGGAAACCAATCAAACTAATTAGTCTGAGTTCTGGTCTCCCCACTGGCAGGTGGGTGCTGTAGTCACAAGGCTAAAGAGTGACATTCAGTCTCTGTGTGAAAAGTATTGCATGAAAAGGCGAGAAGATTTGGCTGGACTGAAATCCCCACCTCTTTTCAGAAGAATATATATGTTTTGAGGCATAACGCACTGAAAACTTGTCTGGCTGGATGATTGCACAAACTACCAAAACTATTGTCTTGGTAGAAGCAAAGTGTCATCACTGACATTTCTTCAGGAGGAAATTATTTCTCTTGACTTCCGACACTTATTCTTTTCAAGAAAGGAGTTACAACCCTGCTTTGAGTTACATATTTCAAGCTAAGACTCTTCATTGGAAAAAAGTATGTACTTCCTTATAAGGCATAATGATCAAAAAGGTCTGATTTTCAGACAAACTACCTCAGTGATGAGGGATATGTATTGGCATAGAAGAGATTAGAAAGTCCAAGTGTCTCCTTCAGGTTGTGCAATGTTGTTGCATCCTGGCATCAGGTTCTTCAGGTAAGAACTTGAAATAAATGATGAAAGAACAGATGACAGTTGAAAATGGTCTTCAGAATTGCTCCTCTGTTCCCTGGAGCTGCTGCTCACCAGTTAGTTAACTACTAATCCTACCTCCTGTTATGATTAGTCAGGATATGACACCACCTCCCTGTGGTGGTGCCACCAATTTTCTACAGCAGGGGCAGGAGGAAATTACTTGAACTCAGCAATGCTAGCTTTCTAGTAACCTGAGGATTCTTATCGATCATGAAGATGTTGCGAGAGTCTTTAAAGTTTTTCTGCTTCTTTAAGGGTTCTACCACAAGATCCTTGTTTTTTTCAAAGGAGGAATGGTTTTTATCTTCAAAAGTCTCTTCTTCTTTAGTGTCTTACTTTTAAAAGGCAACCATCAGGCAGTGAGAACATGTCAATATAAATGATTTTATGTACAAAACACTATAAATTAATACATTGATGCTACAAGGAATGACCAAGTAAATAAAATTTTAAAAGGAGATGCAGTGATTAACCAAAAATACTGTAAATAATTCAGTGCAGTAAAGTAGGAAAATGAAGCTTTGGTCATGAAAGCTCTTCTACAGGTTATTCTTCTCTAACATTGCAAGCTATTCTTCTGCAACGAGACTCTGTAAGCCGCCAGTCTTTTACCAGCTCAAAGAAGTCAGGATCCAGAAACATACTGTCTGACTGCAGGACAAAGATCTAGTTTTAAGACATTAAATTATTAAGAACATTTATGTAAGTAACCAAGGACAACTATGTAAGTATTCCTCTCTACTGAAACCTGTCACGAAACAGAGGGAGTGCCCTGTCTCTTCCGGAAACTGCGCATAACCATTTCATTGTGTATATTTACAGGGGATAAAAATAACAGCCTATGCTAGAATACAATGTAAGATAGCTACAGACTAATTTAAGGAAAGAAAAATGGAAAAAGGGAAAATGGGAAAAGGTGGGAAGGGTAGAGCAGGGAAGGAAAAAAAAAGAAAAGCAAAGCTGGACGAGATTTCTCTTTGGGAACTTACCTTCACAGTCCCCCTTTGCATTACTTCTCTATATCTTCTTTTTATGTATGTAATGATTTTTTTTAATATGAAGATATGCAGAGACCATGTTCCCAAGTTTCACAATAGCAAACATATTGCTATTGACTATTTACTATCTAATATTATATTATAAAAATATATGTATATCATATTTTTTGTTACAAATGTTTTAGTCAATGAAATATATGCAAGAATTTTAATGTGGACAATCCATGAAAAGTGTTTGGAACTTACTGTTGTGATTTGCTTGTGAGTACCTGCAAATATGTACATTTACACAATAACTATTATTCCGTGTGTTGTGCTCTACCATAATGTAACTTAGCAAATTATGCACATTGGCATTCTAATGTAGAAGCAGGAGAAAACTGCTTGGTATATTTCAAATAAATAAATTAATGAAGTAGACGGAGAAATGGGAAATAAACTAACATGGTTTCACTATAGGTATTGCAATTATTACACAATTTTTTTTTCCCACTAGCTCATCATCTATAACAAAGCTATTGCATTTGCATGTTTTATACTGTAACTACTTGAGGGCAATATGTCAGTAAGCATCACTTTCTAAGTAACTAGAATTAAAATAATTCTCAATAAATCTTCCTTTGAATCTTTTAGCAGCAGTGCTAATAATGTTATATAAAGTGTCATGTTTTTTCCTTTTAAAAAATCAATTGAATCACAATTTAAGATTTGGTGAACTTACACCAGCACTTGGAACAAATTAATAAATAAATACAACCAAAGGACAGTGACATTTATGCTTACATTTCCCTAAATAATGTAAAAAAAGAAGAAGGTAAAACTAAAGTAACTATACAAATGGCTGAAGTGTATGATGACAATTTATTTGTTTTATGTTTTTATCATTCTTGCATGGAAAGCAGTTAACTTTTCAGGTATGAAATAAGTTACAATAAAAAGAGAATTAAGGAAATTTAACAAAATTAGGAGACTTCCTATTTATACACCCACTTCCTGCCCTCATTTGGCCGAATTATATCTGACTTCAATCCCGCATAAACATCCTGTCAGCACTTCCTCCACAGGTAGAGTGACCTCCTCCTGGATGTGAAGAATGACGTCACCTACATGTTCTGTACTATTTGGCCTCTGTCCTTTCAATTTTGCAGTTGTGGACAGTAATATAATCTGTCAGTTCTTATGCCAGAAGACTTTTCTCTTTTTTATCTTTGTACAATAGTACAAAACTTGTCTGTAAACTGTGTGATGTTTATAAGCACTTCCTCAAATTTATTCTCTATGGTTTTTGAAAACCTTCAACTCTTATTTAAATCTGAAAAGACAAAGTAGATAAATCACTCTTGGCAACTATTTTTGGATTACAACGCAGTAAGCATTTTTATTGGGTCAGATATCTACAGCAAAACAAATACAGTGTGTTCTTAAATGGAAAAGAAGTCAGTACTCTATTTTATGCCTCATGATACCAAATAACCAGAGATATATTGGAATCTATTTCTATGAGGTCAATTTTGTCAGAGATATTTTAGGTGGTATGTCACATGATACTGATAATAGGTCTCTTCTGTGAGTTTCCTATCATTTTTTAATTTAATTTTCATTATTTCTCCTGAGGTAGATGATTTGAGTAAATGAGTTTCTTGGGATGCATTTCTGTATCCTGGTAGTTGTGGTCACTAGAATATTTAGCTACGGTTCAATATAATAGAGCCTAAGAATTCCTTTTTTCTGTAGTAAAAGACATATCTGGGCCTTCTGAATTTCTTTTTCAATAGTAGAAAATCTATTGTCTGTAGAAAAAGGACAGAGACTGCCCAAGACAATAAGTGCATGTGAATACTAAGCATCAGACTGAGATCTGTGGCTATGAAAAGCCCTTCTTTTTTTTTTTCATGTCTTCTTTCTCCACCTGAACTGTTTTAAAAGTTGAAAGTAGTACAAATAACAATTTTCTGTACAAACAGAGGAGCTCAGGCTTGAATTTTTAGTCTTCAGCCCCATCTTTATCCATGTGGTATCATGTCTGGTGCACTGCTACCTCCATTCACAGCTTTTCTCTTGTTGGCAGCCTTGTTAATATCTAGTATTCCGCAATCTTTAATAAGCTGGCCATACAGATAACAGCAGTCTGCCTTGTTTTCTCCAGTGGTGTCTCATATAAAGATATTTATCTTGGCCCTGAGCCAAGAGATCTATAGAGGAATGGGTATGACTCAGTATAAAAGGTGAAGGCGATAGGGAGGGTCTGTAAAGGGAATGAGGCAGTGTAGGGTGTTGGCTGTTAAGGTTAACTGCAGGGAGAACCTCCTTGTAAGGTTTAGCAAAGAACCAAAATGTGGGGATGACATCCCAAAGGGATGAAGGCAAATTAAATGCTAACTAAGCACCATGTGCAAGAAAAATGTCTTTATCTCCAATAAAATTTCATTTTGAAAGCTGATGGTAATGAATTTTAAATTTGACTCATTATCTGAAGTATAAGTTTGTAGTAAGGAGTTATTCAAAATGGCATATGACATGCTGTAACACTGAAAATGCCATAACCACATAACTGACTGGAATTTTTCTTTATCTTATATGTAGGACACTGGTCTTGAAATGGTACATAAAAATAGTATATTAGCATAGACTGTTCAAAAGATCTTGTCAAATAAAGTATACAATGCCTCCTTTTATTTTTTTTTCCACCCTTATTGCCATAACATCTTCAAGCAAGCAAGCATAGTTTTCATGTCAGTAAAAGGAAAGGACATTGTCCCTGCTAGCAGTTAACTAGCTTTATAGTCATTAATCTCTATTGGAGAGTCTATTATCTGGAGAATTATCTAGGACATCAGCAAACTTCTTCTTTAGTTCAGTTGAGTTTACAACAAAGGCTGTAGGAGTTTACACATGTGCTCTAACCTAACACATCCCTATGCTGAAAAATTAAATAATTAGAGTGGTCTTGGGAAGCAGAATTCCTCCTGATCTACTTCTCTATTTAGAGAACTTTACAGTTGTTATACATGATCACAATGATATAGAGAGCATATAGCAGTGGGAATAATCTCTTCCTAAATGCCGTTGCTTGCTGGGGCCATACCCTAACTGAAGAGCAGTTCTTACACTGTCTGTGACCTGACAGAATGGTGCTGAAGTACTGTGTACATCAAAGTTAAACGAGGTAACCACAGAAGTCTAAGGGTGCAACAAGTTGAGCCACAAATTCAATTTGATAAGTAAATAAGCTCTATATTTACTTTACACAACTACTTTTGCAAGATACTCTGTTTCTCAGAATGTTTATGGGTGAATGAACACTGCACACATGTGCTTACCACACTTAGTTTTTCAAGTCTTTCTCTTGCTCATGAATATTTCAACCATTCAGATAGAAGGAAAAAATATCATGTTATTCAAGTAACCAGTAAGATCAAGTGAATAACAATAGGTAGAAATAATCAAAACTAGAGTCATAGCAGGCAATTCATGACAAACCGTAAGACTTAAATTGTTTGCATAAAGAAGAGAAACAACTTGGAATGAAAATCACTTTCAAAATACAAAATCCCTATTTATATAAAATCTGTGAACTGGAAAGGTTCTAAATATATTTTAAAAAAAAAGCTGCTGCAAGTAGTTTAGATAGTTCATCAAGCTCTGATAACTGCAAACAACTTTCAGGATCTAGAGCTTTTTTCAGAGATCAGGTATATCTTCCCCGTTGATATTTGTCTAGTGAAAAAGAAGATATATTCCTAAAATACATGTAAAACTAGAATGAAATAATTTGTAAGCAACGCAGCTTGAAACCCAGCATACAGTATCTCTGTCTTCCCATATTCTTTTTTAGTCATTGCACCATAGCATAAGCAATTTTGAAACTGCAACATTCCATTTATTGTACAATTATGCTCTATTATTTTCCTGTTGCTGCAAAGCTTCCATGAAAATACACTCTGTATATGCCTAAGCAGTTTACTTGTATGAGTATTTGCATTAAATAAATGAAAATTCACCTCTTTTTCTAAAGATATCACGCCGAGACATAAGTGTTCCCTGCTATTAGGAATGTGCTTGTACAGATCTAAAAATTGTAAATGACTTTGTAGATGGTTGGTTCCATTTAAGCAAAATAGACTGAACATAGGTCTTTATGAAAATGTGTTTACTTAACCAGAAAACACAAATATTTCTATTAAATAGGTTTTCAAGTTTAATTCAAAATTCCTGATTTCTTGTGAATGAAAGATTTTATGGAACTATACTTAAAAATAGTGTTCCAATGACAGTCTATAATCTCTTGAACAACATTTTAGGGTGCAGGAGAAGCTTCAGAAGTCCAATGGAGAGTTAAGATAAATTCATAGCATAGCATCTAGGGGAGAGAGTTTTCCATTTATTCCCCAGTATTGAGCTACCTAAATCATTGATTTATTTATAGCAGGGATCTTACAGCTTCCATTGTAATTATGTCTACTTCTGCAAATTTAAACAGTCAAGCTGACTGTTTATTACTTCTATTAAATGCAAAATACATATTATTGCACTTTATTTAAAATTGCATTACTCTTCTGAGTCGTTCATGAAGAAAAAACAAAACAAAACAAAACAAAAAGACCAGCCGAGTGTGTGTGTGTCTGTGTAATACATAATGTGTAGGGTTTTGCAAATGGAATTAAACACCAATAGGCAAAAAAACCACGAGGAGAAATGAAGCTTCAGAGCAAATGTATATTTGTGATACTGTCTGTAATTCATGCTAGATAATCATGAACCTAGCAGCTAATGACCTCTACTCTGATACATTAAGTCGAACCAAAGATAATGGTGTCCTGCGTAAATTAACAAACCCAGTGGTAAACTTGCTTCCAGTTCAGCGGGAGACAGTGTGCAAATTAGCATTGGCTCTTAATAAGATCAGTGTCCTGCAATCTACCATTCTGTAGTGTTCATAATGCTGTTTCTTTCCACTTGCACAATACATACTTCTGACAGAGAATCATCCTCACCCTAATCAGATCCCTCCTTGAAAACTTTCCCTAATTCTTATACTTTCATGCTGTGAGTGCTGCTGTGAGTTGTTGGGAATGATTATTCATTTGTAAGCTTCTTTAATAACATTTCCTTTAGATGTTGAGATACCCAACAGAGCAAACCAGGACTTGATTTTATAATTATAATGATTCACAAAAAGTAATGGTCACTCTTTTCCTAATTTGTACATCATAGTTTAGGTTCTTCTGAAAATTTCAAAT
This sequence comes from Cephalopterus ornatus, assembly GCA_013396775.1. Classification (NCBI taxonomy): domain Eukaryota; kingdom Metazoa; phylum Chordata; class Aves; order Passeriformes; family Cotingidae; genus Cephalopterus; species Cephalopterus ornatus. The sequence continues at coordinate 359,591 of VZRE01005401.1, read as the reverse complement.
TATTATCGACTACATAATTTAGAGGTAAACTATCATCAAAGACCTAATTCTGGGAACCACACTGAATATTGCCCTTGTATGGTTAGAGTCAAACTCTATCCATTCAGTTCTGAAATCAGATTGCTCAACAGCTGCCCTGAGGTGTTCTGCACCATTTGGGAACCAGTGTCTACCCAGTTCTTTATATATATAAATATATATAGATATATATACCACAGAGCATTGTAGCACAAAGCCACACTCAGAATAAATTTGAAATTTTCTGCTAAAGAACAATGATATATTAGATTTTTAGCAACATCATCCATGTATTTTAAAAGAATTTGTTGCTATTTCCCTTTCTTGGCTATAAAAGCACAATTAAATACTTGAAAGCCAGATATTTAGGTTTTTTAAAATACCTTCTGAAACTAGTAAATAAGATTATAGTGAGAACGTCTGGATTAAGACTGACTAGCTTATTTGATCAATGTTTTTCTATTCCCTGTTAAAAAAGGTTATTCATGGGCAATCTTCCTCCTATTCAGCTATCTCTGTAGAAGATCAGACTAGATGTGCTGAATAAAGAAGTTATGTATGTTGTTCAACAATAGGTGAATACTTTTTCTATGAACAAAATTTTTACAATATTAGATAAAATCTAATGAAGGCATTTTAGCTATAATTTGTGTGCTGAGAAAAGACAACATTCTCTAATTTGTCTGTGTACAGTGATGCATGATTATGAAATGTGGGGAAAGGGGATGTTCTAATGCATACCTGATAGAGACATGAGAATGTGGTATATTCTTCATATACTTCTAATGGGAGTTTTGTAAGAAAAAGTTTAATACACAGCTCTTGCCTGAACAAACCTCTCACCGTAAAATGTTTACCTTTAATGACATGTACTATTATTTCATGATTATTTTAAAATACACTTAAAGAGTTTTACATGTTAACCAGCTACTAAGAATGCCTTAATAGACAACTAATTTTTGTTAGAGGTGTCTCGACAATTTGAATTTTATATGCATGCATTATGTTTTCTTAAAATGGGGAAATTATGCATCTGAAGGAATCTGTCTAGAATAATGGGGTTCTATAGAGGTTACTTTAATCACGTTCACCAGCAGTTATAGCTGTTTTACATCTTATTTGCAACAAAAGGGAACTCTAATTATCTTCAAAAAGAGCATAAAATGGTGTGCTTTGCTGCTGATGTAATGTTGATTCGTGAATGCTGCTGATCGGAACTGACAACTAAATACATGTCACACTTTTAAGAAATCAGTGGTGGTGACAGGATAACCCTCTTTTGTGACCTGGGGACCAGGAGATGGGGTATATATTTGCTTGCTAAGTAGAAACAATTTACAGTTTTTCACTTTGAAATAAAAATCAAAATGCTGTTATAGATGGGTTATCGACTATTTTTAACAATGCACCACTTCTGTTATGACTTACAAGCTACCTTCTGTGAAATAGACCTAGTGCTTGCAATTCCCAATAAAATAGTAAAACTTCTTTTGCATATTAGTCTCATTTTTTACAAATTACTGACGCTTTATATTTGTATATACTTATATAAAATATCTATAATAGGTATATATTTTCAGCACTTGTCATAAGGAACATTAAAGAATCTCAGTGTCTTGCAGCATGGTTTCAAACGCACGCATTTCAAGATCACATTTACAACTACAAATTAGAAACATGCAGCCCACTAAAAAATGCAAAACTCATCAAACAGGATTCGACTCCGTATCAACACCTATGCTACCTGTGCATCGGCTTATACTCCTTTTCAATATGGAGTTAATCTAAATAGCAGAGATCTAAATACATTAGGCACAACTGATATTTGCTGTATTGCACTGCTTAGGAGTTACAGTGGAAAGTTACTACTTTTACATCCCATGCCTGAATGCTCTGTGTTTAGCCTAGATACTGAGATACCTGCCCTGTATGAAAGTTTAACTTACAGCTTTGTTTATTTAAACTAAGGGCCGTAATTAAAATGCTTATATAGGCTGAATGCAGCCTTCTTTTATCACTGTCAGTTTTAATCTGCATAGCTGGATTTTAACACCTTAGTAGGTCTAACTGACTGTAAAGGTTTAAAATAGTCTGTGTTTATTACTGTATATCTCTTCTATGGTACTTACTGAGTAATAAATATCTGCACAATGTTTCTTTTTATAAATTTGTCAGCTCTGCATGACAATGGTATCTGTGTGTGTTATTGTGTGTTAGTATGCAGTAAATCATTTGTGCATGGTTAAAAAAAGCTAAAGGTTTTCCTCAATTAAAAAACAAACAAACAAACAAAAAAACAACCAAACAAAACAAAAACAAAAAAAAACCAAAAAAAAACCCAACCACGGTTCACTTTACTCTACCCAGTCTATGGTTCAGAGATAATTCAAGTTGAAAATATATTTTATCAGAAGTCTTTCTGATAGTATTTTCTCCTTCTTTTCACTTTCTGTACCCATTTGTTAAAATCATCTATACCTAACTAATGCCAAATCAGCAATATGAGTACCATTATTTTGCCAGTGCTTTTACTTATAGGTGTTGGCCAATAATTTATTTCACATCCATTTTACATCAATATAATGTAAATAACAGACTTGATCCAAAAGCTTCTACAAGTAGCTTTAACAAGAAACTGATTTTAGAGCAGAAGTGGGCATATGTCTTACTAGAGGTTGGTTTTAAGAGAGGAGGAATGGTCCAAAAAGGTTTTCTGTCTAAGTTCCTAGAGACTTTAAGTAACATTTTCATTAGATGTGGTGTTTTTACTCTGATGTTTTTTGCAATACTCTTAGACACAGTCTTCAAATGGACAAAAACGGTTCTCTCCTGCTGGATACCTGGAGAATGTGCTCTGTATTTTATGATCTGATTTTTTTTCTACTGGCTACACAGGTATATTTTGTTGTAATTGTCAGTACATTGCTCATATGAAAAGAAAATGCAATTTTATCAGTTACTGAATGGTACCTTTCTGTTTAAAAAGCAAGAACTCAAGTAAAAAAAATTACAAAGTTGGTTAGTTATGTATTTCTTAATTTCCATGAAAAATTTTCCTCTATTTTCATCACTGCTAGTTAGAAACTCTGCAAATATGGGACAGAACCAGTTATTTCTGAATATTTAGGAAAATGCAAAAAAATCGTAGTTTGTCTGATGTGTATACCACAAATCCACATTGATATTTTTCATCTCTATTTTCCCATTAGATATTTTTAAAAAATTTACCTATAAATAAGACAATGTAGGATGATTCCACATCTATTACCATTTGAAAGTAAGTTCCCTTCTTCATGAAGTTCAATATCCTAAATTAAATATTTTGTATTGCTTTAATTTGTTGCATAAAGAAAAAATTTTTATATCTAACAAAAAAAGGGGGCCTGAGGTATGATTAGCTTCAGTTTCTTTTAGTACCATTTCGCTCATGATCTAAATAGCACTTCCAAACTGGTGAGAGGGTCTGGTCAGCCTTGTCTAGAACGTTCTGTGAGGATCCTTCCTATTACTATGCTCCTCAGAAGGCTACTTTACATGGAGTGAGAGTTCCTGGACTGCTAATGGCTCAAGTCACTCCATTTTTGAGTCAGAACATTTTTACGTGGAAAACAATAAATATACATAAACATAGATACATAGGAAAAAAAAGTGAGTTTTTGTATTTTTCTCAGAAACAAAAGTTTATATTACTGACAGCTCCAAGAATTCCTCTGTATCTTGATATTCCTCCTCATAAAACAGGAAAATGGTACATTGGTGTTGTCATCATTTGTTTAAAATAATTAAAAAATTAGTAGTAGGGATTTTGAAGTGTGGTTTTTTGGTTGTTTTTTTTTTTTTCAAATTCCCTCTGTCTGTAAGGCAGAAACATGGAAAATGAGCAATGTGATTTTAAACATTTGGTAGTACACAGAAACACAAAATGGTCTGCTGAGCTCCTCAGCAAATAATTCCCTTTTTTCAGCTCCCCGAGCTTTGCACAAGCATGATCTCCTCTATCAGGCTGGCCCCACTTGAATCCTCATGTGCCCAGCACTAAGACAGACAAACAGACCACCAGTTCGCATCTCAAGCTCTGCCCTCAGCTCTCATTTATCTCAAATTTTCTCTCAATCTCCTGTCAAATCTTACCAGCACACCAGCCCTATTTTGCTCCTTGTAGGCTCTTTTTTTTCCATTTCTTTTATCAGTTCTTGTGGACTAGGCGTGATCATTGCTGAATGATCCTTTTTTTTCCCCTTTTTCAGCAAATAGATATAGCAAGAAGCAAACTACCTGTCCCACTTCTCGTGGAAGGTGAATAATGAAGCAGAGAGTCCTAATCACACCATGCTTTTTCCAGCTCTCTTCTTACTCCAGAGCAGCATCAGGTTGCTAAGAGGAGTAGAGAAAGCCCTCCCACAGAAGGAGACATGGCTCCTTTCCTCAGGAAGTGAGCGAGCTCGGGAGGCAGGCAATATGAAAGGCTTCCCTTGTGACAGAGCCAAAATTTTTCAGAGGCCTGAAGGTTCCTATGTCATCTTGTAATCTCAGCCAGAAGCCCATTACTCATCCCTAACTCATGGGAGCTGGCATTACTACGTGTTACTCATTACCGTTGCTACAACTGTGGGTGGGAGCTCCAAGCAGACGCAATGCTCTCCCAGCCTGGTGTTCACAAGCTGGCCCCTTGTGCAAGAAGTATTATTTTTAAATGTCAACTATGTATTAAATAATGACTCAAGGGACTAACAAATCAAAGCTCAAGGCTTTGAGTGAGGCACTCGTCTGTCTAATAAACATGAAGTTTGTTGGTAATGGATCTCATTTAACTACAAATCATCCTTTAAGCTCAGAGGCTGTTCTGATACTGGCTGCTCAATTACCCTACCTCGCATCTAAATATTGTATCTAAATATGCTTAAACTCAGACCTTCTAGAGGTAGCAGGGCCAAGAGCGACAAGCTGCAACAAAGCCAAACTTTGGGTGTCAAGAGAGCTCTTGGCACCTGCAGAAGAACACAAAGAAAAACTGTTCATTGACAAGTTGTTTCTTTTCTTACTACTTAAAAATCCAGGACCCAAAATATATGATTATAGAGCCTGATCAAAGCTTGTTAATTTCCATAGGAGTCTTGGCATTGACTTTGATAGGTTGTGAATCAAGCCCATCCCCAAGTAGAACATATGGGTCTCTTGCACAGCTTATTTCTATTCATATTTCACATCTTTTTTTTTTTTTATTTATTTCATACATTATTCACAGTTTGTGATGGCAGAAAGACATTTTATATCTGTGACACAAAGAAGACAAAGAAAGAAATACAGCATATGTGTTGTCATTATTATGAAAACTAAGGCATATTGGGCACAATGCATTTCATTTTCATTATATTACAGGATTCTAATAAGCCTCATTGATAGTGAAGGCACTTGTCCTTAGCACAAGTAAAGAAGAAAGAAATGAAAACTTTTCAGGTTGTTTTTGAAAATCTTGTATACTGTCTAGGCATTTTAGGCACAAATTTAATTTCACTTCAACATCACAAGTTCCTTTGATGACAAAGTCACGTATCTTTAGTCCCAAACACAAAAGTAAATAAGACATTTAGATAGTTTTCTTTTACTTTGAAAGCTGTTTTATATCGGAAAATGTGAGTGCGTATGTCAGGCGCATAGAATTTTCTGGTTCTGTCCAGCTTTGGGCTCAGTAAGGGCAATTATCTGACAACTAATAAAACACAACTGTGTCTACCTGAAGGTCTGCAGAGATATATGAAATCTTTAAGTAAATACAGATTAGGATGGAAAGGCAGGACTGAACTGTCTCTCATGACCAGGACTTTGGGCCCACCACTGTGAAATGTGTGCACTTACAGCCAAGCTCCCATATTCATTAATCTAAGTTATAACTCAAGCTCTCAGGAGAGCTGAGGAACGTTGTGCTTTCATTCTGTTTTTATTTATCTGAATTTTAATTTTATGCAATTTGATACCTAATATCTATCAAGCTTTTTACCCAAAGCTCCAAAATATTTCTTTCACACACTGCCTGCTTTTCCTCTCCACTTAGATCTGGTTTTTTGTGCAGATTACAAAAGAATCCTTGATTGCCAGGAGGAAAAAGTGATTATGAAATCCACAGTAGCAATATTTTAAACAAATAAATAAAAGCAGCTGGGAAAAAACAACTAGATCTCCAATCATCTCCAATGATGCTTGAAAAATATGGATAGAATATTTTCCCGTTGAGATGTGGCAGTGGTACTGATAACAGCACTCAGCAACAAGGAAGGAGAACACTTAATGGCAAAAGTCTTTTGTGGTGACTTTTCTTTGGAAGGAAGAAAATGAATGAGCAAGATTTTTCTTGTGAGTCAGTGATGAATGTTTTCCATGTATGCCAGTGCTGAATTTCCTGTAGGTCATAACAGATACAAGTGGGAGGACAGCATAGTTGTCTGGGACAAGATCACAGTATTTAAAAAAAAATATGCTCAACACTATTTCATGGTTTTAGAGAACAAAGAGAATTCTATTTAAAACTATCTATTTTAAAAAATACTTTCTCAAATTTTCACACTGAATTGAAATTCACTTGCCATCAGAGAAATGCAGTCAAATTTGTATGCGCTTTATTTTGCAGAAAAATGCTCATTCATCAGCTCTGTCCTCATGTTCTATTAACCCACATGCGTGTGCTCCTGAATAGATTGAAAAAAACACTTCCTATGAAAATGGTTAGGCAGAGTGTTTCTATGTACAAAGTTTTCCATGGAGTAATACATACGTAAAGATATGCTACAGCCCTAACCATTTAAGTATTTTAGATAATTGGCCAGTGTTTAGATCATGAATTAGGTGTTATTTAGTGGTTAAAGTGTTTTTAAAGCTTAGGATTTGCTTTAAAGCTTAGGATAGGTCCTCACATCACAGTTTAAAAGAGCCAGCCAAGAAACTCTTTCCTGAACTTGAGAAATGTTTTTTAGGATTTTCTTTTTCTTTTCTGCTCTAGGATTAGGGCTAATTTTAGTTCAATGCAAAATAAACAGTGTCCTGGCCTCTTGGGATAGCAATCCAATTCTTCTAAAAGGTATACATAGCCTTGATGACCACTTTGCCAGTGATCAAGTAGTGTGCACCACCAAACAGTTTATATTCACTTTATTTCTCAGTAACTGGACTTAGGCAGCCCTGCAAGGGAACAGCAGGGCTGGATAAGATGATAGGTCTTGCTAAAAGAAGCATGGTGGTGGAAACATCTTGTAGCATTGTCGGGGACCAGCTTGCCCCTGAACCTCACCTTGTGGCAAGCTTATCCAGGCACTCTACCTTGCCCAGGTCTCCTTACTTCCACTTCCTTCTGTGTCACTCTCTTCCTCTAGTTAGGGCACATGGGAGTTTGCACAGTGGAGGACTATTTGGAGTGAAAGGACAGCAGACACAGGCTAATGCATGAAGCATATGGTCTTTCCATCTCTCCTATCAGCCCTCCAAAATATTCCTGACTTTCCAAGACCTATTATCCATTCTCTTCTCACTTGACTTTCCCCCAAAACGCCTTTGCTGACTCTTGGTCTTCTCTTTTGGGAATGTCTGTTTTGGTACTGCAATTTTGAATTTTCTACTTCCAAGGATGAGAATGATTCAAACTGTTTTATCCTCATCTTCAGAAAAAGTGAATTTCCACAGTCTCTTCTGCTGAGAAAGCATAAGCCTGCTCTAATTAAGAAAAAGTGAAGTTTCCAAGGTTTTTCTGAAAGTGAAAAAATAAAAGCAAAGAATGTGACAATGAGATGAAGCACAATGGTCATAGAATCATATGAGTTGGAAGGGACCTCTGAGATCATCAAGTCCAACCCTTGATCCACTACCACCACAGTTACTAGACTATGGCACTAAGTGCCACATCCAGTCTCTTCTTAAATACCTCCAGGGACGGAGAACCCACCACTCCCCTAGGCAGCCCATACTAGTGTCTGATTACCCTCTCTGTAAAGAATTTCTTCCTAACATCCAACCTAAACCTCCCCTGGCAGAATTTAAGACCATGGTCATAGGAATATGGGAAAATGATACAAGTTTCTGGAGACAATCTCTTTCCAGATATGTCCAAAAAATTCAGCTATGGTTTTGACATTCCTACAATATGAAGTACTGTGTGAACAGATATTACTTAGATAAATGCTATGTTTCCAATAAACCTGGAAAGAAATTTCAATATACCTGAAGTGGAGAGTAACTGTAGAGATACTACCTGTTTTTCAAAGAAGTGCTTTACTTTTCTTCATATTTGTCTTCTTTAAAAAACAGCCAGCCTAAGCTATATACTCTTTCAACTATATTTCAAATATGACTTTATATTAATGTCACTGTGATTACTTGCTTTCCTGACTCCATGTAAGGAATAGGATTTGATTAATCCCCTTTCTCTCCAAGCATATTTGTCATTATGAGTTCCAACTTTAAAAAAAAAATTCTTAATCTGGCTGGTTGTCTCATAGTATTTGGCTTCTTCTAGATTAGTGTTTTTAGGAAAAGGAGGATATTTTGAGAGTAATGCTGAGTATCAATATGAAAAAAAACTTTTAATATTGCCGACTTAAGGTTATTACAGATAAAATGTATTTTGATCTACTCAGCAATGTGAAAATATTATATTTGCAGCAAAGAAATATTTAACCCAACCAAAAACAACAAAGAGAAGAAAATTCAAGAACTCAAAAACCTAGGAACAAATCATTAAAGAACAACTCTTAAAAGTATATAGGCATTTGCCTTATAGTCTGAAACCAGTACCCAAACAAAAAATCTTCACTTTGAAAATCTGACCAGTTACAGATGAGACTAATTCTTTGTTCACCAGGTTTTGCCAGTTAATAGCACAATGGAAGTGCTAGATATCGTCACATCCAGTACTTGATTCTTAATTTTATTTTCTTTTAATAACAGTTGTCATGACTTAGACTCCTGGAGCTTATAGTTTTGGTTTACATGTTCAAGTAGGGAAAGGAATCAGTTCTGCAATTTGAGAAAAGAAACTAAAAAATAAAAAATAATTTTTCAATAATGTATTGTATTAGGACAAAAACATCCATTTAAAAGCCCTGTAATGAACTAGCTGAAGTTACCTATGAGATAAATATAAGACTGAAATTTGGAAGTAAGATTTCTTTAAGACAGTGCCTTTATGTCTCAGTCATAAACTAGGGCATTGGGATTAACATGAAACAGTAAGTGAACAGAGAAGATTCTTCATATGACAAAGATAAGACAACTGTTCCAGCAAAAGGGGTTTTCTTTGTTATCACCATCTTGTAAGCATATAGGCAGGAGCGGGTTTGTAAAAATAAGTGTAATAATGAATTAGCCCAAATAAGACGGCCAGAGAATGTAAACTTTTTGGGTCAGGCAAGTCTTTCTGAAGGTCATACACTTCAAAGTAACACAGATATTTCTTGATTGTGTCAAAGCCAGTTTTGCAAATATTTAGAATCAAAGTAAATGAGGTCAGAATTTTGTGGAAAAGACCAGTCAATTATCCTATAATTAAAGCCTGCATAATAATGCATTACACCATGGAATATAATTCGCATTCAGTGTGCAGCTGTGCAACTGGTATTTCCTAACACCAGAATAATAGACTCTGCAATCTCTGTAATTGTAGCACTGACGCGAAAATCTAGAAGATACAGAAGATCTAAAAGGCATTCTCCACAGAAAACGTTGTTGGTTTGTTTTTTCTTTGATAAGCCCAACGACATTATGTCTCCCCTCTTCATTCAAAAGTGTGGTAAGTCGATTTTGTGCCTTGCATTGTTAGAATTTTGTAATAGTTTTGCAAGACTGACATATGTAGATAAGACTAATATAGCTCCACCTTTTAAACACTTACTCTTCTTGTTTCTCCTGGCCCGCAACTGCTTACTTTATTTTGTCTACTGTAAATTCTGCCCTAAGGAGAAAATATGTTCACACTCTGCATTAAATACCTTTGTAGAGCAAAAATGCACATGCCCATAAAAGAAGACTAAACCAGCCCTCTCTGAGCTAGAGAATCAGATTGTGAATGATTGGTTTATCAATCAAAAGCAAGTATTTACAAAGCCTCATGTGTATCTTGCATAGAGATGAGTCTCCCTGGTTCACTAGCTACAGTCTCTCAGCATCAGTAAAATACTTAAACCCATTTATTTTATGAAAGCAGAAGTTGCTACTTAAATTCATCTTTAAAACCTTCAGAAAGTAGTAAATTATCTCAAACATCAGACAAGAAATCAGCACACTTTCATACATCTATGAGTCTTTCAGAAGAGTCTCAACAAGAGTAAATTATTAGAACATGGTTTTAACCAGACCCTGCAACATGACCAGCAAAATGAAAAAGTTCAGATGTGTCCCAAAAGATGCAGCTTGTTAGTGAAATACCCAGGTTAGAAGAAAACTTAAGTATTCTGAGTGCTTTTTGTAATTTCAGTGGTCTTTCCTCAAGATTTCTTCCACTGAATAATATAACATTATCCTATGATTTAACAACCTTAATCCATTGTGTATGGTGTATATAAGAGGCACTTAATGACTTCAGTGTTTCTCAGTATACAATAGAGCCAACTGGAGAAGTGAATAAATCAATTATTGCTCACGACTGCAGTTCTATGAGGTTGGAAACAGTGAATCTGAGTCAATTAAACTAAGATTCTTATTCAAAGGAATAACCAACTGTTTATGCCATTAGGCATGAATTGCTGCTTCATTAATTATTAGCTAGCCACTATGTCCAAGAATGGTGACAGAAGATATTGTGTGCACATATCTTCATGCAACTTTCATCAGAGCTGGAGTATTATCATTAAAATAACGCTTGTTGTCAGTCACTAGGGCTTTTTTCCAAGTTCTGTTCATGCTTATATACTCCTCATGCCTCTTCTTGTTTTTGTAACTCAGTGATGTATAGTGAGTTCTAAATACCATTTGCTTGTTCAAGGCTTGGATTGTTGGCTCTTTCCTTTACAGTGCTCTGAGCAAAAAAGACATTTTTCTCATTCATTCTACTCCTTTGCTTTTCAGGGGCAGAGCTATCACTGAAGATGATTTGCAGTTTTGGTAGCACATCAAACCATAAGATAGATCAACACAACTCTGCAACAAAAGCTGTCTTGCATGAATTTTAAGCATACAGCTTGAGGAAAACAACCACACTTTGTGTATGTAAAATCTATAGGTAATCATCTGCATTGCCTTAGAAACTGAGCAGTATTTTGTACTGTGGGTACAAGGCTATACATTTGCTAAATTCATTGCATTTGGTAAAAGTAGAAGGTGCACATTCTTCAGTTCAAACAGAGGCATATAAAAAAAGAGTTATGTGTAGCAGCATTTAAATCTTCTGGCATTTTAAGACAAAATTTTAACAGAAAACACCTGGATATTTTGTGTAATTGTTCTCTATCATCATAAACAGAATGTTCATTTGGAACTGTATTGCATATAATTTCTCTAAGCATATTGAGGCTTTTTAGCGCAGATTTGCTTAAATTGTATGGATACAACAAGCAAACTTGTAATGGAAATGAGACCTGGAATGAGACCTGGGTTTCTATCCCTTCTTCTAACAGTTTTATCATGTTATTAGAAGCAATGACACTGTAAACTCATCTGGTTATTGTTAAAATATCTTCAGGAATTCATCAGTTATGACATTCTATTCTATTTGTTCATTATTATTGGCCTTTGCTAATGTCCTTTTACACAACTTTTTTAGAGGTCATAAAATGCTTACACACCTCTGCTTACGAGTAGCTCTGGAGGCTTGCTTGCCTTCACACCCTTAGCCTCAGACAACTCAGTCTGAAGGCAGATTTAGATAGTTAATCAATTACTGTCCCAGCTTCTCTAGAAAGCTCAAAAATCACTGAATGATAATGGTTGACGCTGGAGGAGATCTCTGGAAGTCATTTGGTCCAACCCCTTCTTGTTCAAGCACAGTCACCTAGAGCAGGTTTCCCAGGACTTCATCCAGATGCCTTTTGAATATTTCCAAGAACAGAGAATACATAATCCAGTACCTGTGACAGTGCTCAGTCATCTCCACAGTAAAAAAAGCTTTTCTTTAAGAAAAATAATATTGATTAACAAGTGGTTATGAGGAGAAGTGGAAGCTAGGAGTAATAACTCTCAAGTTCTCTGAGGTAGCTTCTTCACAATTTCCACAGTCAGACACTATGGAGTTTAGTTTTCATTTTTATGGCTATAGGTGTGTCTCAAGTCCTAGAGAAATGAAAAAGACTTAATAAAAATTAATAATAGAATAACATCAAACCCATTGCTTGAGTCACCTGATGAATGACTCAATGACAACACATGCATGATTACTCTTCATTCCTGTGCTAAATGTGTGAGGCAACTCCACAGTCAAATCTTAGCTACAGTAACTGCTGCTTCCTAATGTAAGGGGATTTATCCTATGCATGACACTGAAAAATGATTACAGAGAGAACAAATAGCAATGATAGTAGAAGATACCATCCTCAAGGAGGATACCAACCTCCAAGGTACTTCATCTCACCCAGAAAAACAAACCTGATGGGAAATGGTAAGGCTAGCTGTGGTTGCTAGAGAAGTTTCCAGTGGTTTCTTTTGCCAAGACAATCATTTTTTTTAATCCCAGTATCAGAAAAGATTTCCTATGTTTATCTAACATATCACATCTATCACACATATATTGTCATTCCTACAGAAACACTCAGTTTGGCTTTCCAATATAGCCAGAGGAAAAGTAAACAAGCAAACAGACATTCCTTTCTCCTAGTACTGTCTGCAGTGGCAACGACCAACCCTTTTGTGAGTGAAGTTTTGTCTTGTTTTCCAGTCTGAGTCAACAGTTACTACTGATCATACCTAAAAAGGACTGCAGACTAGATTGAATTTTACCTTTGTCCTACTATAATCTGTGATGGTTGACAGCTAAATTTGAGTTTGCCATAAAAGAGCAACCTATTGGCATGTGTCCTGAGATGACTCCACTATCTCCACTGCTTCATAAATTTGTCAGTTCACTTTCAGTTATTTATTTGTGGAGCTTCAATGAAGATCAACAACAGAATGTACATGTCAGCTTTTTCAGGTATGGAGGTGTCCTCTCATGGTAAGTAGCTTTTTATTACATTTGGGGTAATAATATCATTACTATGGTAATGACATAATATGTGTCACTTTTGGGAATGAGAAATTACACATAATTTCTATTTGCTTCAGTCTTGTTTCTATAGTAACAAGACTAGTAATTCTCATTAATGACTAGGTTGTTAGCATTGTTATTTTTGGTAATTCCAGGTTATTAATGTCCTTAGTTTTTCCGCATCTTATTGATGACTAAATCTGAGTGGCTTTTAAATGAAAAAATAGGTCTGCTTGACTAAAACTGTCTTTCACAAAAAGCAAAGAGCATCTTTTGAATCTAGTTTTAAAATTAGTGCAGAATTCAGTTGAGAGAATAAAATTACTGAATCGTTTAGACTAGAGGCAGAATTCAGACTGACTGGTAAACACAATTATTAACACAAACCACACAACTATGATGAAAGTGCTGACATTATCATTTAACATTTCAGTTTTCCAAGTTCATCTTTCCACAAGAAAAGACATTTCCCCCCTAGAGTAATATTGCTATAAAAGCAGCAAAGCAGTTTCAGGCAGAGTGATTATCATGAGCTCATTTACTGCTGGGATTCAAGGTTAAAGGTTGTACCTAGATGCCACAAGGTCATTATTATCCTGTGTTGGTAGCTATGTATTCTGTTACATTTCACTCTCCTTCAGGGCAAACTGCATGCTAAATGCCTATGTGTTAAAGAATTACAAATATAGTCTTCTAATTATATTTGATATTACGATTATATTTACAATGTTTCTCTTCTAGAAAGTTGTACAGATGCCATGAAATAATTCTCAAACAATTTAATCTGCCATAATGGAACTATACAGTATGCTTGGCTTCTTTTCCATATAAATTCTTATGCATGTCCATACTTTTACCTACTGACTGTTCACTTGAGTAGTCACATGCTAGTGTCTACAGAACCAGGCATCTTATTTAACTCATTTTTCTTAAGAAGGCCTTAAAAATAGAATTCCTTGAAAATCCTTTGATAGTAAAGTTTCTAGTGTCTTTTATGATATGCTTTCAAAATACATATCAACATTTTGTAATTACTTAGTAAATATAAATGAAGCATTTATAATCTCTTTCAATGTAGAATATTGCCATTGTCTTCCTAGCCAATATTACCAAGAAGTCAGAGATCTACTATTGGTGATTAATTTATAATGACTTTTGGATTTAAAAACCTTTTTGAATTTAGAAATATTAATTATAACAGGACTTTGGGAGAAAAACAGAAGATTTGGAAGAAAATGAAAGAAGTGAAAGTAAAACAATCTTATCCCTTATTATTCCCAATCATAAGAAGTTTACCTGGACCAGATCTATGACCGAGATAAACAAAACATTAGACTTTATTTTACATCTCTGAAGAGAGAAACTGATTACTTCTTCAATCAAGTAGGCAAAGACCAATGTATGGGCCATGACAACTTTCTTTCAAGGTGATTCTGTAACTGGATTGTATAGGATATTCTTCTTCTGCTCATACTCTTCCGTAGCACAGCTGCAACTTATACTTTTGTGCAAACTTTTGATAATATCTGCCGGTTCTGACACATATATTTACACATACAAAAGAAAAAATCTTCTCTCAATGAAGAAATCCACTTGAAGAATCAAGTGGATTCTTCATCACAATGAAGAAATCTTTACATAAAGAAATCCACTTAATTTCTTCCCTATGTTACAAATCAAGTCAGATTATTTTTACTGCAGGCTAAGGAATTGAATTTATGGAGCTGAAAAGGATAATTTATTTCAATTAATCATTTCCTATCCTAAATATTATTCACGTTAAACATCTTTTCTTCTTGCATAAAAATATGTAATTTAATATTTCAAATTATTATTTAAAATAATGCTTTAAACTCGTGAGAACGGATTCTTTGGCCTTCTGTCCCTCTTTTAGGCAATGGGTCAAACTAGTCAACTCTCCCTACTAGTCAAATCACCCTAGAGAAAGGAGTTGTTGGAGACAGAAAAGATTGTGACAGAATGCACAATGCTAGTTGCCAAATGACACTGTGGGTCAACAGCCATTTAGCATAAATTAAAGCAGTGCGTAGGCTGCTGAAGTCTATGCCAAGACCAATGAATAACTCTTGCTTGGATGAGGATGCCTGGCTCATTCACAGCTCTTTTCAACCTCCTGTGCTTATGGCTTCCTATCACATCTAAGAATGTAGTAAGTGTTCAGGTTCTTTACCGTAGAAAGATAATCAGCTTCAAGGAACCATTTAAGAGATGGATCTGTGACACTGAAATTAAAGCAAACATCAGCATTCATTTTATCAGCTATAATTTTTTTACATAAGAAATCAGTTTAAAATGGTTAATAAAAATTGTTTGGAAATATCTAATGTTTCAGTGGAAAATTTCTTCAGATTCATTTTTGCCTATGGAGCATATGAAATTTCAAATCACAAATTTGGCAAATTTTAAGCACCTGACACACAGGAATGTAATGGGAATATTCAACACTAGCAGCTTCCCTTCAATGTAGCCTAAGAAATGAACATAAGTGCTAGTTGGACATTTTCTAATGAGAAAATCTTACCAGATTTTGTCAGAAACTGAGGCTTTTGGTAGGTGTCTTTGCAGCAAGATGAATGTTCTAATCAAAACTAAAGGTAGAATCAGATCTCAAGAAAGGCCACTGATTACAGGGAATTACAGGGATTACAAGGAAAAATCCCTTTCTTCATTAACACCTCCAAATTCCATGTGCTTGTTTGAAATTTTCAGGAGACACACAACTTGGTGAGAGAGGTAGCTCAAAGTGAGCTTTTGATTTCCCTAATGTGGTGGTTTGACCCTGGCTAGATGCCAGGTGCCTATCAAAGTCACTCTATCACTCCCCTCTTCAGCTGGACAGGGGGGAGAAAGTATAGTGAAAGGTTCATGAGTTGAGATAAGGATTGGGAGAAATCCTGAATTTATTATTAGCCAAAATCTTAGCATGACAATGACAAATAAAATAAACCTTAAAAACACCTTTCACCCACCCCTCCCTCCTTCCCAGGCTCTACCTCCTCCCACCCAGAAGTGCAAGGAAGTTGGGGAATGGGAGTTGTGGTCAGTTCATCACAGGTTGTTCCTGCCACTGCTCCAGGAGAATAGTTCTTCCCCTCCTCTAGCGTGGGGTCTCTCCCATGCGATACAGCCTTCCATGAACTTCTCCAATGTGAATCAATTGCACAGGCAACAGTTCTTCACAAACTGCTCCAGTGGGAGTCACTTTCCCATGAGGTGCAGTCTTGAAGGACTCAAGAAACTGCCTACTCCATCATAGGTCCCCCACACGGTCATAAGTCCTACCAGGAAACCTGCCCCAGCATGGTCTCCTCTCTCCACAGATCTGCAGGTATCTGCCACGAGTCTGCTCAAGCACAAGTTTCCAATGGATTCACAACCTTCTTTTCAGGCATCCACCTGCTCTGGTGTGGGCCTCCTCCAGGGACTGCAGGTGGATCTCTGCTCCCCCATCAGCCCCATGGTCTGCAGGGGCACAGCTGCCTCACCATGGTCTGCACCATGGGCTGCAGGGGAACCTCAGCTTCAGCATCTGGAGTACCTCCTGCCCCTCTTTCTCCACTGACCTTGCTGTCTGTGGAGCTGTTCCTCTCACATATTCTCACAGTGCTCTTCTCTGGCTGCAGTTACCTTCTGTGTAATAACTTTTATTTTCTTTCTTAAATATGTCAGAGGCATTACTATCATTCCTGATTGGCTCAGCCTTGGCCAGTGGCAGATCCATCCTGGAGCCACCTGACATTGGCTCTGTCGAACACAGGGGAAGCTTCCAGCAGTTTCTCAGAGAAACTGCCTCTGTAGTCCACCTGCTAACCAAAACATGGCCATGCGAACCGAATGCACCTAAGCAATGACTAGAGCAAATTTAACAGTTTAATTTTATCTCACATAAACAGGGTTGAAGTTTGTTTCTGATGTTTTGGATTTTAGACATGTTCTGGATGATACATGCAGCCTCTTGTTTGCCCAGCTTTACTGACATGCTCATGAGAACAATTCCCATAGCATGCAATCCACTTGACTGCCTGTACATTCAGCTGTACCTGTCTCTGTAGTACAGCCAATTTCTCATCCTTAGAACATTTAATGGTGATGCATAAACAGATATTCATGTTTCTGTCCTGCCAGATTTTGAAATTCAGCCCCTTCTGATGGAACAATATAACTAACAGACTGTGCTATTCTGTGCCAAAGCTGATTAATCTTAAACTAGTAGTTCCTCTGTAGGGGAAGACCCTCTTCCTCTAGTTTGTCCAAAGAGTGAACCAATTTAAAAATTCCTGAAATATTTTATTTAATTGAAAAATTACTTTCCCCACAATCTTTAGCTCTGCTTTTTTTTTTGTCTTATCTCTATTAAAATATAACATTGAAAAGCTTCTGAATTCATAAGAGCAATTCAGATTGTGAGAAGAATGAATTTATTTTATTTCTATTCTCTTTCTACAGGTTTTCCTTTAATTACAATCACTATTACATGCAGTGGTAAAACCTGAGAAACTTCAGTAGTTGCCCTAACAGCAAAACCAATGCACAAAGATCATGCTATTCTAATAAATAATGTAAAATTATTAATATACCCTGTATAATTTTCTGGATATTTCATCTGTGTCCTCTGGTGGGTTTGTTGGGGGGTTTTTTTGAGCTTTCAATTAATTTTTCAGTTTAAAATAAAAGGTGAAAAACCTTACTGTCAAAATATTTTCCATGGTAATCTGTTCCCCCTTACTTTACCCAACACTGTCTTAATGCTTTAACCATCTTTCCAGATTCCCTTCAGATATCATAGTATTTTAAATATATCCATATACATATATTCATTCGCAATTCGGCTAACAGGAATAGACACATGCTACACAAGCTACATTTTGCCTTTCCAATTTTTTACTATGGGTTTTGGATTACATTCTGTTCAAATAATTTAAGAAGCAGTATTACAGCTTTACAGTGTCTACTAACTATAACCTTTATAATACTGATATTAAAACATGCTTAATTTTGATTCTAGCCTATTGTGATGGGTTAAATATTTTAGTGAGGACACACAGGTACATTTTAAGAGTACTTGCCAGTATTGTTAGTTTGGTTGCTACACCTGATTTCTATGCACTCATGTGGGTAAAGAGATATTTAAGACTTTTTTTTTAGTTAAAAATGTGCTAGTGGGGGAGGTATTATGTTCCTTCAAGATGAACACAGCACTTGCTAATTTTTGGCACACAACATTCATCTCCTAGCATTATGTCACTTGTCAAGCCTTGAGATCTTCCATGGCCAGAACTGACATAATATGTCAAACATTTACAAATCTTCATTTTACGAGTGTTTTTAGAATGAATGATGTAGCACCATTCATGTAGCAACAGCATATATCTTGAAAAATTCTACCCAGATAGGTTTTCCAAAATGTAGCAGCTATTGAAAATCTGTCATGTAATTTTTTTAATGGACTTCTGGTAAATTTTCATGTTACTTTTTAAAGTTTCTACTGATTTTAGTCTCATAAAGTGATAGCACTATTATTGCATTTCTTATTTTTTCCTCTGAGAACTAGTTACTAGATTTCCATTTCTGTAAGAAACAACATGCTTAACATGAGTTTCTTTCATATGTAGTGACATTATATTAGCTACTGACATTGCATCCTAATGCTATCCTACCTGTACTTGTCTCTATTTTTTTATTGTATTCAGTGTTGCAACTGATATGCTTACCATCTATCTTTCTTACTACACTGTGAAGTCCTGCCTATGCTTGGACATAAGTACTACAGCAAGAGAAATAGAGGATGAATTTCAGAAAGCTATTTCTGATTTTATGATCTCATACTATCACTGTGGTTTTGTCAGTAAACTGATTTTAATACATTTCACATTTTTACATTATGGTTCCTATTTTCTTAAGTATTTTCATATGTACAATGTGTAGAAATAGTAGACTACACAATGTGAGATAACTTATTTTTTTAATCCCATTAATTCTGTTCTAGTGAGTGATCAATATTGTAGTAGCTTCATGACAATTTACTTTAAATATCAACTCAAACCCCATGCAATTTCACTGGAAAACACAGGCTGTCTAACAGGTTTTGTAGAAGGAAACCTCTAGTCCCTGAGTATTGAATACTCTCTCCTTTTTCTATAATGCTTTCTTCATAAAATATAAAGCATTTCAAACTATGGATGTACTGAATATTTTATTTAATTTCTTGGTGACTTATGTGAATTGTCCTTCATCACCAACTGGTCTTTGTCACTAACAAGCTAATTTGGGTCATCTAATCTGAAGTATCACATTACGCTCTGTTCGGTAAATAGATTCTTTTTGTGCATTGTTATATTTATTTCTTTTTGTCTACAGACCAGCTTTTAAAAATCACAGAATGATGGAAGATTAGGGCTGGAGGGGATTTCAAGAAGCCATCTAGTTCACCCACTGTCTAAAATGAGATCATAGGTACCTGTATTATTCCTGACAATTGTTTGTTGAATCAATGCTTAAAAACTATTAAAGGTGGATATTCTCAAAACCTCTTCAGGCATTCTTGGCCAGACCTTCATTATCTCTATTAGAAAATTTTTCCCAAAGCCTATTCTGAATAGTTTTTTTCATTAATTTAATCCCTTTACTTCTTATGCTTTCTATAAAGCATATTGTGGACAGATAGTTTTTCTATTCCTGCAGCAACCTTCTAGGTATGTGAAGCTGTTTTCCTTCCTGTGTGATGAAAGCCCATTTGTTTAATCATGGTCATGTTCCCCAGACGTTACTGTTTTCATTCTCTAGATTTTCTCCAGCAGAGAAAAGGCCATTCTTAACATTCTGATGCCATAGTAGTGCTGAGCAGTCACATATTTTAAACAGGCCAGGAGCTCTTATCAGTTGGCCTTGAATGCAGGTGAACTCCTGGAAGAGAGATTGGCAAAGAAAAGAAAAGTCTTAAAAATGTGGAGACCTAAGGAGGTACTCTGAGATCTCAGTTTGCAGTTTGAGATTGGGTCTTGGGAAGTGGAGCTGGCATGTCCAGCCGGCCTGTGACTAAATCAACTCATCTGACACTTTCCCACATCACCACGCAATGCACTAGTCTGACAAAGTGGCTGTAGCATCAGTGTGGCGGTGCTGACTTTGAGCTGCACTGCACAGGGGGAAGCTTCCTCCATCACAGATTCTCATATAGTGATCCCCTGTGTAGCCTGGTTGTATCAGATGTGTGACCTCGGATGTGGCTCCCAAAGGGAACAATCTCAAGGGTAGTCAAAGGTACAAACATAAATACCAGACTAGCTTCTTGAGAAGTTGGCTCTTCCAAATTATGCAAGAAAGTGGACATGGGGGTGTTTACGTGGCAAATATCTGCATAATGTACAGTTTTCAATCTGTTCAGGTGAAAATGCAAAGGTAGCAATATTTACCACTATGTCAAACAGCTGTAAAAAATTCCAGAGTTTAATACTGTCTGAGCTAAAAGCTTATGTTAACCCTTGTTACAAAGGGATGACATACTAGGCAAATTCACAAAATCACAGAGTATGCTGAGTTGAAAAGGACTTATAAGGATCATCGAGTTCAACCCTTCGCCCTGCATAAGACCACCCCCAAGAGTCACACCATGTGCCCAAGAGTATCATGCAAACACTTCTTGAACTCTGTCAGGCTTGGTGCTGTGACCACTTCCCTGTTCCAGTGCCCAACCACCCTCTGGTGAAGAACCTTTGTCTAATATCCAACCTAAACCTCCCCTGACACAACTTCAGGCCATTCCCTCAGGTCTGTCACTGGTCACCACACAGAAGAGATAAATGTCTACCCCTCCTCTCCTCCTCTCTCTCTCATTAGGAAGTTGTAACTGCAATGAGGTCTCCCCTCAGTCTCCTCTTCTCCAGGCCAAACAGACTGAGTGACCTCAACGACTCCTCATACGGCTTCCCCTTAAGTCCCTTCACCATCTTCTTTGCCCTCCTTTGGACACTCCCTAATAGCTTAATATCTTTCTTATATTGTGGTGCCCAAAACTGCACACAATATCCAAGGTGAGGCCGCCCCAGTGCAGAGCAGAGCAGGACAATCCCCTCCCATGACCAGCTGGTGATGCTTTGCCTGATGCCCCGCAGACTGACAGACCTGTACTTTCTGGGGTCCTCCTTGCCCTTCTTGAAAATCCAGACAACCCTTGCCAGGTTTCAGTCAGCTGGGACCATTCTGGATTCTCAAGTCTGCCCAAAAATCGTTGAGAGAGGTTGTTCAATAACATGATCCATCTCTTTGAGGATTTTGGGATGAATCCCCTCAGGCCCCATGGATTTTTAGGGATACAGCTGGAACAGCAGGTGCCACACAATTTCAGGGTTGATAATTTTCAGTCATGGTCCTCCAGCTCAGGGCACTGAGATCCCCTTTCTATCCTCTGTGTTGAAGACAGAGGCAAAGGAAGTGTTAAACACTTCTGCCTTGTCTCGTTCCCTGTTTGTGAGGTGAACATCCTCATCCTGTAATGGGATGATGATATTTCTATACTGCCTATTGCCACTTATGTATTTGAAAAAACTCTTTTCTATTTTCCCCCTTATTTCTGGCCAGCTGCAACTCCAGTTGAGCTTTGGCAGGACAAATGTTCTCCCTACAGTGGCAATCAGCATCTCTGTATTCTTCCCATGACACTTGACCTTGTTTCCACTGGGAAACTTTTTTGCCTTATTTCCAAGCCTCGCCTGCTCAACTTCCAGCATTTGGGAATTGCCTGCTCCTGCACCCTTAGGAGGTGATGTTTAAAAAGCTATCAGCACTGATGGATCCCAATACCTGCAAAAACATTTTTCCAGGGGACTTGACTTTATAATTCCCTGAGCAGCCTGAAGTCTGCTCTCGTCATGTCCTGAGCTGAGGTTTTACTGGCACTTTTCATCCTGTCAACAAAGATTTTAAACTCGATCACTTTGTGGTCAATGTAGCCAAGACAGCCACCTATTCCCACTTCACTCATGAGATCCACTCTGTTGACTAGCAGCAGGTCAAGGAGGGCATTTTTCTGAGTCAGCATCCACAGCGAATGTAAGGTGCCCAGAGTTGCTCATTGTTGTTGGACATTAGGCACTTGAGATGTCCTTACCTGCTTTAGAACATAGTTGATTTCATATTCTAGATTGCATGCATAGCTAATATATACTTTTCACATAAAGAATTGAGTGAATATCTGAATGGATTACTTAAGCCATTTTTTCAGAGGACTGTATCTGTGCTTGTAAGTGCATCTCTTTATCACCTTTTCTTACCATTAATTTCTTACTAGTGGAACATGCCCTGTTCTTAAGTTGTATTACTGATGTTTATCTGTCCTTGGTCGCTCCTCTCCCAAACTCTTTTAGTGTGGAGAAGACAATAAGTGTGTGCTGTTTGCGTAACGGAAGCTGAGGCATTCATTGAGATATGCACTACATGTATTTTTTTTTTGTTATTCAACATGATAATAGAAGTAGACTGTGTTAAGCAGCCAATTCTCGTATAAGACAACCTGTCATGCAAACTGTCCATCTTCAGTGTATGATATTACAAATCATCAATTGTTTAGGTTTTTCTACTGCTTTGCTTTTTGTCCACAGATAATCTTGAGCAACTAGTAATGGGAGCACATTGCATGATACGAAAACATTATTAATATCTCAGGGACAGACTTCATTACACATTGTCATGACTCTTAGAACAAATTATGCATATTTTATGTAGGCCAGGTTACCATGGTAAATATTTTATTCTTTAATAGAGAATAAAATTGAATAGAGAAACAGATACATGTAAAATTGTTTTAAGGAAAGCAACACTATGTTAAGCAACAATATCTTGAGCTATGAGTGTGGCAGTGTTTCAAAATGTTTAAGTAAATAAACCCCAATACTTCATTCCATTAAACAAAAACAAAAAAATTGAACTTGCAAATTCCTCAATTGGAATATAGTTGAAATGGCTGAAAGACAGATATACTAAGAGCATAGTAGAAGGCATATAATATATCATACAAGTACTAGCTTGATTCATCTAACATAGCCAAAAGGTCAGCATTCACTCTTAAAAAAGAAAGTTGCCTGGTTCCATACTATGGGACCATGAGGTTCCATGTTTTCTTTTCAATATTCGCACTTACCCCTCTTAAAACTGACATCTGTGGTCAAGCTAGAAACCCAACTTAAGATATGAATGTCCTCCTTTTAGGAGACATATTGTTACTGGCAAGAATTAATCTGCCTCAGTATGCCAAAGGTAGTGCCACAAACTTGACACAAGTACAGTCTCAGAGGGCTGGATATTAATCTCACAGTTCAGCCTGAAGAAATTACAACTCCAGAAAAAAGGTGAAAGCAACACTAAAATTTTTCTTTAAAGAAGAGTTACATTGTTTTAGCCTGCTTGATGTGGCCTTGTTGCTCAACCCAAAGTTTGAAAAGATTGACTGGAGTGCTAGAAAGTGACATCTCTTCTCTCTCTCTTCTGTGCACAATAAGAAAGATATATTGCCTAACTCATTTGTTGAAGCAAGGAGCATAGCTACATGCAAAAAGAAACTATTATATGTAGAATGGAACACAAAATCCTCACAATTTCACTGAAGACAATGGCCTTGTCTATTACCTACACAGAGGACAGCCTGCTATCTAAATGCGATGATTACAGCACAAATTTTCTGCCAACGTAATTTCTCTTGATCAGAAGAGTAACAGGGCAACTTCCAAATAAAAGTATGTTTTCAGGGCATTGCATCTAAATGTTTCAGGAAATAGCACTGGCTACTAAGGATTTTGCACTAGTATTACCAGTTTCTGGTACAGACAAGTATAGTATGCTTCAGGGATAGCATCAATTGCTTTTGCTTCAGTAAAGCATCACCTGCTTTTTGTTAGGACTAAAGCTTGTTTCCTGACTTTGAGTAAAATGCAAAACAAAGGTTCCAGCTGCACTCTCTGAAATTTTTTCATGTTTATTACCATGCTTACATGAGAGTCTAATCTTAATACTTTAACTATGAATCATTTAAGTCTTCTTGCGTAATTTCATATGACTAATACTCTTTTTATCCTGTTAAGTGTTCTGGAGAGCTGTTTTGTACTGCTGACAAAAACCGTTCTTTGCCCATGAACATAGCGGCACTTCAGCAATGGATATCTCTATACCTACAGAGTTTACAAAAACAGTGCATAGTTTTGTGTTTGTGTCCTTTTGCTTGGAAAATATAAATTTATTGTCCTTGTTATCATTCAAGTCTGTGTTAATGAGGTGCTAATGTCTCTAGTTGGTAAGAATATTCCAAAGAGTGTATTTCCACATATTTGATGGAAACAGGAAAAATCCATTGCTGTATTTATTATTACATATATTCTTTAATTTATCATCCCCAAACAAGACATTTTTGTGCTCAACCAGTTAACTTTAAGTGCATTCTCTAGGTTCAAAAAAAGGAGGGGTTAACAACTAATCCAGAGAATATCATGAATTGTTGCAGTCTCCCTAAGTCTTTCACAGTAAACTTTAAGTCTAAACAATAAAAACAGATAAATAGAGGAAATGTCAAACTGAATTCTGGGTAATGATCAGATCAGCATGCTTTTATACAATTTCCATCACTTTGAATTTTAAATCACCTTTTAAAGGGCACTAAAGCATTCTTGCAAATTAGTCTGCACTCCAATTAATGCACCCAACATGACAATAAGACCAGTTTCAGCTTGGCTAAGCAGACCAGTCAACCAGGAGGATGTGACTTGAGGACTTGGAGAGCCTGTGCCTCCACCTTTTTTCCCTCTCTCTTCAGAGCAGCTTAGGTCCAATTAGGCCAGTTAATCTGCCTAAAACCATTGGAAAGGAAGGATTTCTCTAATAAAGATGAAGCATAGTCTGAGAGGACATACAAATTAAGTCTACTCTTTTCAAAAGACAGAAAATTCCAAGATTTCCCTCAGCCATATATCTCAAAGGTACTTCTTTTAGTCAAGACCAAATGATTTTTCTCCACAGGGATTTTAACTTCAAGAGATCTTTCTGTGACATTTGTTAACATGTAAAGGATTTCTCTTTTGTCTATTTATTTTTCATACTGTGCTCATTTTTGACATCCATTAAATTTTATGAGACTAGACTGCAAGCTGTAGTGATGAGAAATGCCAGGTCACATTACAAGAAAATGTTCATAAATAGAAATGACTTTGTGTTTTTCAATCAAGAAGTAAATAATACTTGCATGAATATATAGGTATTTGAGTAGCCTAATCTGAGATTTTGGAAAGGAAAATTGAAGGGGGCTGAAGAACAACTTCTAAATACATGCTTATATATGAAACACATTTTAACAGGCTGAAACAAAATTCTTGCAAAATGGTTAAACCATTTCACATAGTATCTAGCTCACTCATTTTAAAAACCAAAAAGAAACTAAACAATCTCAGTCCTTTTTATCATTACCGCTGTTGCATAGGAACTACATTGTATACTCACAGCACACAGAACTTTCTCATTTCTTTTGTGCTTCACTTAGATTATTTGACTTAATTTTCTACATAAAATTCTAAGATGTCTTATTCAACAAAATTTGATGAGAAACATTCAGTTGGCTGCAAAAAAATACATATTGCTTTTGGAATTGCTTCCATTTCTCCTCAGAAAACTCATGCTACTCTTGACTGCTGCAGCTGCTTTTTTATATATTGAAGCAGGATTTGGTATTGGAGGGATAAGTATTAGTGCCTCTAGTTCATCAACAGCGTCTAACGTGTTGCAAAAAAAGAAATTAGTTTGAGTTCCTCTAGCAAAATGTTGAACTGTTCAGAAATTATTAACTGAGTTACAAAAGAAAAATATAGAAAGGGCATGAAACATTTTTTGAAATTAAAAGTGTGATACAGAAGTGAAATGAAACTGAAGAGAACTTTATGTTTTCTACAGCTAGAACAGAAATTTTCCTATTTACTTTGGCAACAAAAGGTTAACCTCCTTTTTCACAAGCCCTTTTTGTTAAGAAATCTGTAATCACTTTCCCTGGAGTCCTTGAGTCTGATATAAATTTTGATCAGGAACATGCAAAATATTCTTTTTAAGCATCAATGTTCTGAGGAAAACATTCTGTTAAAATAAAACCGAAGATTTTCTACTCTGTCTCTTGTCCAACACAAAAGCCACTAAAACAGTGAGATTTGTAATGGGCAGCTTATTTAGTCACCATATATACAGTGTAACTTTTGTTGATATTCCATCCCACCTCTTTGTTCTGATATCAAGAGGCAGTTCTGAGCATGTTAGCATGCTCACGAATAAGCCAGCTGTCTGATCAGTTGGTCAACTACAGAACACCACAGTTCAACCTGATCCATGTTTCTCAGACCCTTGTCGAGAAACCAGTTTCTCTGGCTGCTGTCCAAAGCTGGTTATGTAGTCAGCTGCCCCAATCCAGATTGTTCTCTCATTTGGATCTAAACTTGATCTAAATGCTTTAACTGAAAGGGGAGATCAATGGCATCACCAAACTATTTTTTACCAATGAAGCTGCCTTTGGCAACAACTTCCTTCCTTCCTTTGCTGTAGCCCCAGTACAGCACATAAGAGAGGTTAGTATAGTCCTGCTGCTTTACATAATGCTTTGTAACTCCAGACTTTATATTCTAAAAAAAATACTAGGATAGACCGGATGCCATAAAATTCCACTTACCTCCATGTACCAAAGACACCTTGTTAAGGCCTAGGATTCCCCATCCTAGTGTGCCAGCTAAGCCAGTTTTGCTTCGTGATTCATGGATTCAGTTGAGTGTGCTTCCATTTTTTTCCATTCTACTTTTCTTTCACACTTTATTCAACTAACAGCTTTGTTTGAAATAATGGTTGAGCAGTCACAAAGAGGCATGAAGGCTGTAGATGACAGAACACTGAGCAAAGACTTAGATTTAGAAAAGAAATTTTGGACATAATAGTTGAAACATAGGAGTGAGAAAATATATTGGGTAAAGGAAACTATCAACATAAAGAACAGAAGAAAAGTGAGAATAAGAATGCACTAACAGAAAAGATGAGTAAAAAGCTAGCAAAAAAAAATCACACCATAGATATCAAAAGAATAAATAAAAAAAGGAAGTATTAATTAATTAAGTGTGACCAATCGGTAGTTTTAATTTGATTTTGTCATTTAAACGATATTTAAATAAATGCCATTTATCTAGGCACTCAAATACACTTGAATTTGCCACACCTGTTGCAACCTGCAAAAAAGAAATCAATAGCATTTTCCAGCAGGGGAGAAAGGATGATAAGTATGAGCAAGAGTTTGATACTACACAATGAAATCTCAATTCAACCAAATGCATATTTCAGTGCCCATTTGAAATTCAGTAGTCTTTTATGCTTTTTTAAGTGTTTCTAAATTCTTAGTCACACCTTTTATGTTGTTAATCCCTAGACTGCCAAAATGTTTTTCAATTTTTTATTTCCTTCCAGTTCTACTTCTATAGGACCCCATGTGAAGTGTCATGATAGGAATTTTACAATGTCAGCCTAAGGGTTAATTCCACATTATCTATTGTTTGTTTGTCTTGCATTGTAAAATAATTCTTCTTTGTTAACCCAATTTCCTCTTTCAGGTATTATTTAAATAAGAAAAAAGAAAAAACATGTGAATGGGATGATACAGCCAGCAATATCTTCCTCATTGGTCTTTGTTTCCCTATTTGGAGTCAATGTTAAATAAATCCATGCATTTGTCTATCACGAACAGTAAGGGAATAATTAAAATAAGCAAAGGCCAAGCTGCCAAAACACTTCAAGGATAACTGGGGGAATCAGATATACATGTGCAGTTCCAGAATCTGAGCAAAGAACCTACTGTACAATATGTGACGGTGTAACAGAAAATTTGCTTTAGAAATGAATGGAAGGACATGAAAGAAACACTTAGCAATTGTTACGCATACACCTAATTACAAATTGGAACTATAGCATGAAATGCAATTAAACTTTTTGATAGATCAAAGTATTTTCTACAATAAAAAGGAAATATCCTACTGTACATTTAAATAGCCTAACTGAATTCTACAAGGGAATAGAATGAGTACTATAAGACAAAATTGAAATAATACAAGCAGTGTTTTAAGATTTGCATTGTGTGTCAACTACTGCAAGAATGATGCAGAAAAATGATTATCCAGCTCCACTAATAAAGAAAATTAACTGCATGGAAAAAAAACATAGGCAATATCTTCAAAAAACTTTCAGTAAGAATTAACACCTAATATTTTCCATATGTGGTCTCTAAGTTCTGTGTACATTTACAAATAAAACGACTGGCATCACATACCAGTTTCCATTCAGAAAGAGGCTGCTATGTTTTCCTGAGCACTCCTTCTGCAGTGTTCCATACAGGGGAGCTCCATGGTCTGGGCACAAACCTCTGAGCTGGGAGATGACTCCTAGTTTAGGCTGAGCTATCAATTTGCTAAGCACCATAGATAAATCATCTGGTTTCTCTGGTTTTCAGCTGGGTAGGATGGAAAATTGGGAAAAGGAAGAAAGAAACCACAGCTCAGAGCTCTGGTTAAAAATCAAAGGTAACACTTGAGCAGAGTTGCTGGATATGTCTTTTTTTTTTAATCTAAAATGAAATAATTCAATTAAAGAGTACTTTCTTGGGAAATAGCCAGATGATTTTGATAAAATAGCATTTAATACAGAAATTTGTGAAGTGCAGGCATCTTGGGTGCAAAGAAAGCAGGATGACACAAGCTATTTGATTACAGAACTCCTCTAAGCATTTGTTGTGCTGAATAAAACTGATGAGGAAAAAAACGTGCTAACTCACTTCATTCTCAGAAAACCACATCAGAAAGACTGTATTACAGCCTAAGAAAAAGCGTAAAAGAATCAGCAGTGCAAAAATTAAATCTAGAAGCAAGAAAATGAAAACAGAATACACATTTAAGGTGGAAGAGAATGTTGATATGTTTGCATGTAAATAGAAAAGGTTTATACTCTTGCCATTCTCTGTGTATCATATGTATATTTGTTAAATTACATGCTGCTGTCGATCTATAAAGTGAAGAAATTGTCTAACCCATCACAAAAGATTAGTAATGTTTTGAGAAAAAAATCATACTCCAAATAGTGTTTTTCATTTTCAAGTCAAACATATTACATTTCAGGTGGCCACATGTGTACTGAAAGACTATTTTGGTTATGAGATTAGGAAATTACAGTAACTGCTATATCATAATGGAGTAAGATAAAATAATAAATAATTTTGGTTTAAAGGGAAAAATACTTTGCAAGTAATTATTCTCAGCCTGTAAATGGTGTCTCTCTATAACCAACCAAGCATATAACAAGAAGATGAAGAAGAGGCTTATTTTCACTTCATTTCACTTCTTTGTAATTGACAAGCTCTCACTGAGTGTCAACTTTAAAAGATGACAAATCCTAAATCTTATAGGACTCAATTCAATAGTTCACCTCTCTAAACTGTTTTCAAATTAATCTACATTTTCAAATGAATCAGGCACTAAATATAAGGTGACATCTATATTACAAAAATATTAATTTCCTTGTCATTTTTCAGCATCCAAAATAGCTTTAAAATATTCAATTTGTTAATAAAATGCATAGAAATACATAAATGCACAATATTCTCTATTTCACAAGTTTTCATTTTTGCTTTCCTGTTCTATTACAGCAGACATTAGTTTCCTTATTCAAAAATATACCTATTTTGTATTTGATGTAGTGTGGTAATTATACTTCAACTGCTTCAAATGACATAAAACCAAAAACATGAAAGATCTGATGATGAAAGGACTAAACAAACTGAGAAATAATAAATTCATAAAATTTGGGTTATGTTTTCCTATTGTCCCCAAATGTTAGCCTGTTTCCTATTACGACCCTTCCCTTATTCAAATTTGGTAATGGATCTGCTTCAAGGAGTCTGATTCTGAGCAAATCAAACCTATTTTCTAGCTGTGGGTTTGAGGGTTTTTTTCCTGACACATTTCGCTTCTGAAACCGTCATCATGGCTCAACTTTCTCTCTTAACTAACAGAAAACCCACAAAAGCAAACTTCTTCATAAACTTAGACTTGTTTATGATTCTGCTCATGAAAGCTAAGTGGAAATAAGGGCTTTTCAGTCAAGATGGGGAGAATTTGCAGACCTTTTTGTAACTAGATGTCCAAATTATGCATCTGAATAAGTAGATAAAAAATTATCTCAGGCTTCTCTTGGAGAGTTGATGTACCGTCAGGTTTCACATTGTATCTACATTCTTAATCGACTGCATTTATCTTCAAAACAGGAGTTAAACCTGTTGTACCTATTCTTCAATTGCAAAGGACTTCTCCTGTTTCTTATTGAAGGACCAGCTTTCTCTGTCTCTGTTTACTACATTGAATTATAACAGATCACCATTTTGAGCTAGAATATAACCTTTTAAATGTAAAAACAATAAAATTAATGAATTAATTTAAAGGTTATGTTACAAAACCTTTCTGTCTTGTTTTTAAAATTTAAAACAGGGTGTGAAACAAATTTA
Source organism: Cephalopterus ornatus (assembly GCA_013396775.1). NCBI lineage: Eukaryota > Metazoa > Chordata > Aves > Passeriformes > Cotingidae > Cephalopterus > Cephalopterus ornatus. The sequence goes on along the minus strand of VZRE01005401.1, from coordinate 328,854 downwards.
GCAAGATTTTGCAAAGTATTTCAAATTATCTAGCAAAAAAAACCAAAAAAAACAAAAAAAACCCTCAAAACAAAAACAACAAAAAAAAACCTTACCAGTTAAAATTTAGGTTTAGATGGTTTTTGGTTTTGTCCATGGCTATTCCACACCAGTAACTTATGTTTCAACTATTCACAATGGAATATTTTTTTTCTATGCCTGCAATGTACTAATTATCTGAAAACTAAAAGACATGTTGTAACTTCATGCAGCATTCTAGAAATGAAGATCTTGTGATTGAATGGAAAGTTATTATAATATATATTGTTTGATTATTACTTCAGTTTTTCCATACCACTCCAACCATAAGTTTTGTCACAAAAATAGCTTCACTAACTTTTTTGTAGCTAAGACCTATTATACTTGGTACTTATTTGTTAAATACTTTATCTACTTCTCTTAGCAAATGGAAAGTGATGAAAGGCAAATACTATCATGAAAAACAGAATGTGAACATGTCCAGAGAAATGACTCCACAGGAAGCTGCAATCAAGAATCATTTACACTTTTGTTTCTATTCTACATTAAAAGGAACAACAAGATATTGAGCACTGCTTAATATATAGGAATAAAACCTCAGATTTTCCCTTCTCAGCAAGGACTTATGAGTCTTGCTCCCAGCAGATATCCAGCATGTACTTAAAATCACTTCCTGTCTGTAACAAAGGGGATATGTACACAAGAGGGCAAATATGTACACATATAGAGGGATATGTCAGGTGTCTGTGCTCATCTCTTATCTTACAGTGATATTCCATAAACTAATCATCATAGCCTTTTCTCTTTCAAAAATATATGAACAGGTCGGTTCTTTTCCTCTCCCACCCCTCTGCTTTTGCTGCCTCCCTCCTTCACAAACTTTCTAATTCATTCATCTTCTTTTTTATTGTGAAAAATCCCTACCAAATTCACTTTCGTACATCTCTCATGTTTTGCTGTGATATGTCAACAATATCAGTCTAAGAGATTTTTAGAGACATTCTATCAGTCACTTTATCATCAGAGTCTTACTAACCCTGTATCTGGTCTTCAGTGTGCCGGTATCAAAAGCCATCTTGATGTCCAAGCAGATTATGTTTGTTGCTTCACCCCTGTCAGCTCTCATTGTCACCTCCTCAAACAAGTTAATAGCATTTGACAAGCATGGCTTCCCTTTTATAAATGTCCTGGTTGTCTTTGACCAGTCTGCACCTGTCCAAGTGTTCTCCTATTTTGTCCCTAATCAATGACCCTAGAATTTCTCCCAGTTCCCTTTAGTGTTTATACACTGAAATGTTCAGTTCACTCAACCTCCAGCTTGAGAATCTCGCTCTGAAAAATTAGGAAACGTGAGTTGCCCTGAGTATAGCATTTCTAATGTGTCTGTGAACATGTATTTATATCAGCCATTGCCATAACATTACACAATATAAAAAGAGCTTATTTCATATGAAAAAGAGAAATATAACACACCAGCTCTCCAGAAAAGGAAGAGAGCACCTCTATAAAGAAGACAGTGAAACAAATCTTTTATGCCCAAACCACTGAACTATACCGCCACTGTAAACCCTTGTCATTTAGATGGTGGCAGAAATAACAATTTTGAAGATGCTCTATAATTTTTGATGCAATAGGTAGTAGATAACTTCTAGCAAGTAAATAAGCTATCTCATGTCCAAAATGCTACTATTTTAACATAGTGTCTAATAACATCAAACTTAATCATGTTTATTAATTTCTCAGGCTTTGTTAGCTCTTTCAGAAATGTATTTTATTGTATGTTTACAAGGTTCAGGTTCCCCATCTTTCCTCAGGGCCATCTCATTAGCAGCATGTAAAATTAACCTTTCAGGTAAAATAATGCACTTAGTAGTAAGTGTCTGAACTTCAGTGTGTAGGTGGAAAAAAACCATAGTAAAGAAATTCTGCAACTCTAAATTTCAGTATTAGCAGTGCCAGTGTAATTCCCATACTGTTACAAGTCATCTGAACACAAAACCAATGGGTAAAGATTAAAATACTTACCTTATTTCACTGATAAGAAGTAGTTAGTGTCTTCTTTTCCAATTGTACTACATTTCTAGTTACACAAGTAAACTTTTTAGAAAATGACATTGGAATTGTATGTGCACTAATTTTAAATGATCAAATAACTCCTTCATTGTTACTCTTTTTAATCTCAGCCAAAAGTTCTTGCAAATCACTCTGCAAAAAATAAATTAGAGATGAATTCAAATATTTCTTTGAAGCAGTGTACAGAGAATACAAAAAGGTATGCTTCTGTTCCATGTCTTTTCAGGCAGAACCAAGTCCTAAAATATTTCTCTCTACTATGACATATCTTAAATAAAAGGTAACATTTGACATTTTTTAATGTCCCATTAACTCCATGTTTCCTCTAGCCCCATGTCTTCTCCTCCATGATCCAGGAACATCTCAAGATGTTTTTTTTAAATAGCCCCTAGGGGATTTGTGTCCAATATAGTTTAAAGAGACAGTGACTCTTGATACGATAAAACCCTGTCATATCGAGAAAGTACAACTGCGCTTACTTGAGATAGCCTTCCAAAAACAGCTATCTTCACTCCTCTTTTTTAAAGAGCACCGGTCCACTTTCTGATCCTGCAGAGACTCATAAGTAAATTTTTAGACCTACAGGGCCATCTTAACAATATGTTATTCTTAAATAACACTCTCCAAGTGTTATTAGTAAGACTTATTATGACCTATTTAGATTATTGTAGAACTTCCTACAGGAATGTAAATGACCTGAGATTAGGTAGTTCAGTTAATCCTTGCTTTGTGTACAGCAGTAGGCACAGTTTGGTATACTGTGTGAAGGAAAAGGATGCTCATCCTTCTAGACCATTTTATTGTCTTCTCTTTCTGCCAAAAATATTTTGTTTTTAATAAGCAAAAAAAAAAAAAAATTCAGTCACATCTGACGGACTCAAAATTAATTTCCATAGTCAGAAAACACAGAAAACTTTACATAGAGACACAAAAGTCTCAGGTCTTCAAGAAACAGCTTGGGTATTAAATATTGCCTATGCAGGTTTAGGCCATAAGAAGTAGGTTTTCTTGCAGAAGAAGCACCTCCTAGTCCAGTTCCTTATAGTTTCTCTGCTGTAACCACCAGTCCAGATATCAATTTCGTTGTCAAATTCTGTTGAAGGCAATGACTAGCTGAGAATTGCTCAAAGTGAAGTGAAAAATATCACGTGGCAGGTACTTTTTGTAAAAAAAGGCATTCTGTTAGCCTGTCATTCCTCTAAAGGAAGGGAGGCTATTTTCTTCTTTATGGTATGAGTCTTTCATTACATAAATTAATAACTAGCCAAAATGAGCGGATGATCTTACTCTAGGGTATGGGGGAAAAAAAGAGTAAGATGATAATCAGAAAATTGTAACACATCATCTGTAGTACATTTGTGTGCAAAGGAAAGTCTATGTTTGTAAGATAGATCATATTTGAATAGACCATCTGATGTTTCATCTCATTCTCTTTCTACTTTACGACAATGGATTCAGGGATGGGGAATTCACAGCTTCTCGGGACAATCTCTTCCAGGGCCCCACAACCCTCAAAGCGTAGAATTTCTTCCTACTAATCCAAATCTACCCTCTTTCAGTTTACAGCCATTCTCCCTTGTCCTATCAGTACATGGCCTTGTCAAAAGTTCTTCTCCAGCTCTCTTCTAGGCTCATTTTACTGTAAGGCTGCTGTAAGGTCTCCCCAAAGTCTTCTTCAGGTTGAGTAACCCCAGCTCTTTTGGCTATTTCTGAACATTTTCAAGTGTTTAAAAACTCTATAAGACCTACTTAAACTTTGCTCAGGAATGCTAAATTAATTATGTTTTATGTTCTTAGCAATGCATAGCAAAATGCATAGTGATAGTGACATAATAGGATACAATGTTTTAAACGATTCAAAGGTTCTCAAAAAAAAATAGTCAAGTTCAAAATTAGTTATACATGTTTTATAGTACTAAAGATCACATTTTCAAAGGAATTTGTTAACTCTTACATTCTGTTATATTTATTTCTTTATATTGTAAACTTCATTTGTGATTGGAGACTGCAGAGTATACGTAAAAATATGCAACTTTCATTTCAATGAGAATTTTTGTGCTTCCGTTTTTTGACCAATTGCCCTTCCCTTGGTAGTATTGCTATTCCAGCAAAGATTCCCTTTTCAGAATAATCAGTACAGAAATAAAGCAGAGCAGCTTTAGTCTCAATTTCCTTGACAGTTCTCTGCCTTCCCTTTTAACTCCTAAATACGTTAAACCACATCAGTAAACATTAACAAATAAATACTAAATTTTTAAGTTATGTTGTTTATATACAGAAGTCTGTTTAAACAGAGATACATTTTCCCTCCTTTTTGGGTGATATGGAAATCTAATAGCTCATTTTTGCTGTTAAAGACTATGAAATAACTTTCAATGAAAGAACAGTGTTGTTTTAAATTTTAAAGTGCTTGTTCCAAAGAGTGAAAGAATTAGACCTGCTCCATGAAACAGCTACACAAATCATTTAACTCTGATGAAACAGCAGCAAATGTTTAATCCAGTGTCATCTGTAAAGCATTTTTTGAATTTTTCCAGGAAATATTTCACTGAATTAGTCAAGTAAAAATAAATGTAACAAACCACCTCTTAATGTCAACTAGAAGCAGTTTACAAAATTATTTTCTCTTTGAAGATTGGGTTGACTATGTGTAACAATGTTCAAGAAACCCACACATTGTCAAAGATCCAGTCATAGTCATCTAAACAACTCTGAAAAATGTTAACTGATTCTAACCATTGGTGAAAATTGTAATTGCTTTTAAGTCAATAAAGTTGTGGGTGCCACATCCCTGGAAGTGTTCAAGGCTAGGTTGGATGGGGCCTCGAGCAACCTGATCTAGTGGGTGGCATCCATGGCGGGAATTTTGGAACTAGATGATCTTTAAGGTCTCTCCCAACTCAAGCCTTCCTATGATTCTATGAAAATTAGGGGGAAAAAAAGAAAGAAAATATTATTTTGAGTAAAGTATATAAAGCTTTTATGTGATCCTAACAACTAAAAAGGAACTATGTAAAATCCATAACTATGCAAGTTCAAGGCCGACCCCAAAGTAATGTGTCAATGGAATTTACTGGCCTTTATAAACATTACGGCACAATTACATAAAGCCCAATTACATACACAGAACTTATTACAATTACATCAGTGTAACAACAGAGGAAGAAATGGATATTGCCTAATATCTGAAATTTGAAAGCTTTAATTTTAGAATTTAAATTTAGGTCCTTCATGTGTCAGTTGAAATGTATGCAATACACAACACTAAAAGATGAGCTATTATAACTCTTTCGTACTATTTCATCACCAAATATAGAGTATAACCTAATGTTCACTAACTCAAAACACAATACTAATATTCATGGTATCATGTAAAACCACTAGAATTAATTTTTTGTTCATAGAGGAATAAGACCGGTAAATAATCATCATTTATATATAACATCATTGCATATAATCATCACTGTAAATAAACTGAATATTTCTTTTTTTCTTCTTTATAAGAATTAATAGGGACATAGTGTGCATGATGCAGTTAGTGAGCAAGTGTTGAAACATACTGCATCCAGGGCTTTCCTACTCTATAAATTCAGCTTGTAAGAAGAGCTTCCAAATATTGTGCAAAGCCAGTTAAAACCACTCAGGCTTTGTGTGGGATCAAGGACCAGATAAAAGTTTTCAAGGTTTGAATCTACGCATTCCTAGATTCCAAGTGAATTTGATGAATTTTACATTTGACTTTTACATGGAGAAACGCAGAGGTTGGGGTGGGATCTAGGGTCAGCATAAATAACAATCCTAATGTTTGTTTGCACTTCACAAGCAGGAATTATTTAATATTACAGAAGACAATCAAAACAGCTTCACTGGGTGAGTAACATTATTACAGTTTCAGGGAGAGTTTTTAGCAGATTTTTACAAAAGCTGATTTAAAACATGGGCTTTTTTTTTTGCGATTTCTGTAGGTGATTTCTGCAGAACATCTACTGATTTTCTTTCAAAATGTTATTGAACCACTGGGGTTATTTGTTATGTTTTCATTTACTATAGTGTCATTTTATTTCAGCATTGTCATATGAATAATAGGCAATCAGGGCTGAAACTTTTCAAAATTGCAGCCCTCTACATGTTACAATTAAATCAATTACAAGCCCAGAATAAACAGTTTTTAATCACATCAAACATTTCTGCTATGTTATACTATTCAATTCTGTTATGATGGAAATCTAAAGCCCATAGAATACTTCAAGAAAAAATACTACAATTCGTACAAAACTCCTGCTTAGCCTGATTAATAAACTGAAGCTCAGAAAACGATGTGCATGAAAACAGCTGTTCTTGCCAATAATGACATTTTATTTTCAATTTTAGAAGTAACACTGTGTCAATCTAAACAATACTTAACTACATTATGTAAGTATAACAAGTGACACAACATAAAACAAAATGTATCACATCCCGGAAGAATCAAAAGTAAACAGTGCTGAGAGGAAGGCAATTGTAGCTGTGCAGCAGCTGGTGATGAACCATTGCCATCAGGAAGAGGAATGTGAGGAATCACAGAAGAGTACTGCCTAATTATGCCATGCAGATGCCCTGAAAGGTTTAACAAAAATTGAATATAATTTCATGACATGGCTTTACAGTAGCAGTATTTTCACATGGGCAGGCACAGCTGCCATGATATTCTAACACCTTATCCATATAGGTAACAGTATACATGTATCACCGAATTACACAGGTTGCTTTCAAAAACATAACTCCAGAAATGTAATGTTTAATTTTTAAATTTTTTTTTTAATTATCTGAGTAAATCAGATTCTGAGTTTTAAATATGTGCATGGGTGCCTGGATAGGGTGAGAATGGTGGTGTTTTTTGGGGTAGCATGTATTTTCCCTTGGATATCATGTAAAGGAAGAGCATACTTTTAATTTACCACTGTTTGTTGTTCTTATTTAGGTATACATAGAGAACATCTTAATCTGTGATCTGTAATAGTAACACCAATGACAGGCACTTATACTATGCACCAGTGAAATTGTCAAAATAATTCCTTCATTTCTTTAAGGATCATGGTGAACACTGCGATTTCCAGTTTGGGAAATATTCCAAAACATATTGGCAAACTGATACTCTTCATGTATATATATAATGGAAATTCTCCTTCCTTTTTTACTCCTTATAAATGTGCATGTGTGAGCAGAATTCACACAACCTGAACAGGATTCTTTCCTATATCTTTTGAGTCCAAGAGCTACAAAGATTTGAGAGACACTGGTAACTGTTAGGGGCAAAGAGAATTTCCTGTCAGCAGGACCTGTGTAACAGGTGAGTTTAGCTGTGTACTTGTCAAACTTAAGAAGAATCCATGTAGCAGAGCTGTCCACTCACAAATCAGTGATCACAGAGTAGATACTCAAGGAAGGAGCAACTAACTGTCATACATCCAAATAACCTGTTCAGACTGTGCTAATGCAAAATAGAAAACTGTAGAGATGCACAAAGTGCCCAATCGGAAAAGAACACTTGTCGCATTTTACCCTCTGATTGACTATGCTATGACTCAGTATAGTTTCAATTTACCTAAACTGTGAAAAATATGAACAAATGAATAGTACTATCATGCTTTCCTTCACATCTTCAGGCATTGAAAAGACAGGGATAGACCAGAACATATTAACCTTACAAGCTGAAAAAAACAGATGTATATGATACTGCTTATGTTGTCTAGGATTCTAGATATTATTAACAATTATACACCTAAGTGCTAAAACAATGAAAAGAAAAATAAATCTGGGCCTTTTAAAATTACATTGATTTCTTTACCAGGAAACTGTGGGAAAAGATGCTAATGCAGTTTATCCAAAGTGTAGCTCCGTCTTATAATACTGAAGCAGGAATACTAAAATTGACATACTACTTAAGCACTGCACTGGAAACAAATCTACTTCTGTGTATCTAATTCTTTCAGCCATGCTCCTCACCATCAGGGTACCTTGTCATAAGGTATTTCAAAACTTATTCCCTTGTATGTCTCCAGCAGGAATAGAAATTTGTAGGGCTGTCCTAGTCAGTACCTCCTCAGAGAGACTACCAGTGTCTATACATAAACTCCTGTGTCTGGCATTGATTACTTGCCACCTTGAGCCAGTAAACCTTCTGATAGATATCTACAGTTCAGGCATCAGTACTGACATTTGCTAAGAAGTGTCACCATCCTCTCGGATGGAATTAATGTGAATCAATATTTAAAAGTACAAAATATTTAAAATCTGAGATTTAAAAAATTATTTTTTTATTTCTAAGGAGACATCTATAAAGACACTAGCTTTTGTTATGGGCTATACTTTTCTTTAGGTTGTGTTTCAGACTTTTATTTTCATAATTTTGTATATTTTTTCCCACTTGAGATATGGACAAAGATTATTTTTTACTTGATTTTTTTAGGCCTATTTAATTATGTGTGGTGTTTTAACCTATGCAGTCTTCTAAATTCCTGAATTAGGAATTGTTTCTGAAAAACTTTCTGGCCTTTTTTCCTTTACTGTAATTTCCAGGAAGATACAGAAAATTATCATGCGGTATCCAAGATATTGGTTGCTTTACACCTTAGGATGAAAAAGAAACCCAAAGCCTCTTTAATTATTTCATTGATGCTTTGAATCATTTTGTTCCATTTATTACTGAAATAGGTTACCTTAGGTAATAATGCCATGCCTTAGATGGACTTTCATTTACCATATTGATGATTAAAAGTACTAAAATATTGCAGAGGAGAATGCGGAGCATAGAACTGTAGATATGTATTACAAACGCTACTTCACAGTCCAAGGGAAGGCGACTGCGCCGTAACTCTTATACCTTAAACACATACTCAGCTTATACTTCCTTAACAAGAAAGAGGGCTGAGGTTGAAATATTACTGTGTAGTTTCCAGAGTAAATGGATAAACTGAACCTACTGTATGTCAGAGATATTTAAACTTGTCAATTACATTGCTCTCTGAAAAAACACTTTTCTAAGGGAAAAAAAGGAATTTCCAGCACAGTCATTTCTACATTGCCCTTGGCCCAAAGATTTCTTCTATTTAACAATGCCCTGCAGCTTAATATGCTTGTTCTTGCCAGCATGCCACTCTTCCCAATGAAATATACTTTTAAAAGCTTTTTTGACTACCTTAATCCCTTATTCTCTTGCTTTTTCTATTAAAGGCAAAAGTGTAAGAACAATTGTGCCCATGGTTTTAGGAGTTCTTTGGAGTTTGTAGACAATGAAATGTGTCAGATTCCTTTTTCTTCACTTTCTACACTCATCATCCACCAACAACCACCACAGTAAAAAAAAAAATGAAAAATGCAGTAACTACTCTCAGTGACACACTTGCAATTAATGTTAAAATTCCCAATAACTTATACAGGTATTTTGAAAGACACAAAGTCAACTTTGTCACTTACAGAGATACATTATCTGGAAAAAAATTATATCTTTAAAAGCGTTTCTACTTATAGCAGCAAGACTGAAATGAAACACAACTGCCAAATAACTACTAGGTTTTGAACAGAAAAAGGGCCTGTATGGTAGTGATAAAGTAAAAATACTCCTAAGCTGAATTTTCCCCTTAGATAATGTAAATCTTGTACAAAATCCAGTGGGAGTGGGACGTGTATATCAGAGTAAAGAATTTACCCCCCGTGCTTGTATAATAGAAAATTAAGTTGGTTAAAAATGGCACCCAAAAGATGAATGACTATCCAAGGAAATAAATTAGGTTTGAAATTACTATTGGAACATATGCATTATACAAAAGATCATGAAATCCATTTCATCTGACATATTGTACAATGAGCTACAAGAACATTTGCAACTGATAGAAGAGTGTAAGATCTCATGTATTATTCCTATAATAAAGATTACACCATAGAAGCCAGCTATTATACTTTCTTTTGTGGTCTACCAACCTGAAGGTCATGAACCAGGGATATGACCTGAGCACCCTGTCAAGATTTTGAGTAATACAGTGCACCATAGGAGTTAAGAGCCTGTTTCATATCCTATGCATGTTTACTTACCTGCAGCAACTTTGTCATACAAAGTATAATGAAGAAAAGGAATTAGAACACATATTTGGAACAACTGAGAGAGAAAAATATATCATATAAGGCAGAAGTCATCTTCTACAGGAATTTAGAAATGCAGGGATAAAATAGCCCAGATTTAAATGACTGTATGTTTTCTTCAAGATCCCAAAGGAAAGCAACATATGGATGCTCTATGTTTAACATAATGAAAAACAAACGCTCAAACCCCACAGAATTCCATTTAAAAAATCTCAAAACTGCACTCGGAATCAAATGCAATATGTCCAAGAAAATACAGACCTGTCACGAGCATGCTCTTCTATCCAGAATTATTAAATCTACATGATGAAAGCAACCTTTAGAACAGATTTTTCAAACGCAAGGAAGGAAAAAATACATTTTCCATATTTTTGCTTGAAAAGGCTAGTTTTCTTTTCAGTCAGATGGAAAAAAGCAAAGGAAAACAAGAGAAAGGGTGTGTGGTGTATAACCTCACAATGTCTGCAATCTCTTTGTACAATACACATTATGAGTTTGAATTTAGGACAAGTAACAGCTACCCTGTTTGTTTCTCTTTGGTTGCAGTCCATCTGAAGCCTATGACATTAGAAGTACTTTCTACCAACATGGTGAAGGCTGCGGGTATGATTTTTGAATACAGCTGAGTGGACACAAAGCCCAAGAGCCTAAGGAATGCACCATTCCTGGTGGTGACAGTGCAGCCATCCCAGAAGAGCAACCTTGGCACTTCCCACTGGCACACCAGAGCAGCCACTGCTTTTTCCAGACAGGAATTTCAAATAATTGTATGTGACGCACTACGCTTAGCCCTTAGGAGTCGGCATTTCTGTTAGACATAACATAAAACAGCTAAAGGTTCAGAAAATGTTTGAAAACGTATATCTACCACCTCAGGAAAATATTGAACTTAGGTTTAAATATATTTCTATTCAAAACAAACTTGATTCAGTGGAATTTATATGTATATTCAAAGATGAATATGAAATGAGTACAAAAAGTATAAAAGACAAATATGAAACAAAAACAAAGTACAACTCATATTGCCACTTTGGGACCTTGGTCACTGATGGGCTTTCCTATAGCTTAAAGTGAACCTTGAGTGTAGTCATTCTAGGAGTAACGATGTACACTCTTTTAAGCAAAAAGGCTCTGTAGTGCAGTTGGGGATTTGTACTTGAAAGCTGCCTTTAGGGCCAGATTCTGCATCAGAAACTCTATCAATCCTTTACAAAGCTGCAAAACTACTGACACATATCTGAATTTCTTCATGTTCAAGTACTCAGCTACTCTAATGGAGTAGAGGATGCATTAAAAATGTCTTTACAGCCTCATCTGAAGCAGGCATACACAGTTGGAAAAATCTCATTTTCTCACTACTGAATGTCTTTGTAGGGTAAGGACAGATGGACTTTACTATTTAGAAAAAAATTCACAATTCTCCAGTATCAACACACTGCTCTGGAAAATCATATCTGACTTTCTGATTTGGGTAATATATCAATGTGAAATAGTTCTTCTGATTTTGTGTATATATGTCGCAACCTGCGGGAGTGGGAGGGTAGGTCCACTCCGGGTACAGTAGCGAGGGATTGCCGGCTAGATAGCTGGCAGGTCGCGGTATTCGCTGGGCTCCAGGCGCTATGACGTAGCAGCACAGGAAAAACGCGCATGCACATAGCACCGGAGGTTGTGTGGAGTGAACTTTATTAACATGGCAACAGCAGTTTTTATAGGGTCTGCCATGGAAGGGTCTGGAAGAAAAGCGGAGCTTACCGAACAAGGAAAGACTGGGAGGTACGGGTTTACAAACTTGGGAAGGATAGGAGGAGAAAAGGGAGGCATTTTTCAAATTTGAAACAGGGATGGTAACACGGACATATATGGTAACTGAGAGAGATTGTGACCATATAAGGAATATACGAACGAATAACAAAATATTTCACAATTATAATTACATAACTTCTGTCTTAAACTTGTTGTAGAGATCTTCTGTAAAATGAGTCCCCACATATATACATATATATAATGTGATTAATGTAGTATCAGATTCTCAGGCACCATCACAGTGAGGATTTTATAAATACCATAAGAAATAAAACATCATATTAAAAAGGCAAATCAAGAATAACAAAATACTGGGTTTGCACATTATGCCTCTCTAAAGAATTGATAATATTTTTTTCAGAATTCAATAGAGCTGAATAGAACAATCGCAGTGTAAAATGGCCATGCATTCTGTAAATGGAGTGCAGATGTGCAAAACATTGGGAGAGGAATATTTCAGTGACTAATTTTCATGAAATTTTCTGTTTGTAGGAAAAGATAAGTAAATTTATAGGAAGATGAAAAAAATCTTAGCAGACTCAATGAAATACCTGAAGAACAATTCAGTGGAAACAGCAGCTTTTTCTCAGAGTTAGGGTATAAACAGCAACAGGGCCTTCCTCTACTGTAAGGATCCTGTAGTAGAATCCATTCTAGGGATGAGAAGTCAGTTCTCACTGCTAGCTTTACATACTTGCATGTTATATGTTTAAGGAAAGCCTCCATTAGAAGATGGACTAGCATATACTTTTTGATGTTGTTAATACTTGTCCTGCTCTGCTCTGCACTTGTGCGGCCACACCTTGAATATTGTGTGCAGTTTTGGTTGCCACAATATAAAAAGAAGAGAGTGTCCAAAGGAGGGACATGAAGATGGTGAAGGGCCTTGAGGGAAAGCTGTATGAGGAGCAGCTGAGGTTACTTGGTCTGTTCTGCATGGAGGAGACTGAGGGGAGACCTTATTGCAGTCTCCAACTTCCTTGTGAGGGAAAGCAAAGGGGTAGGTACCAATCTCTTCACTCTTGTAACCAGTGAGAGGACTCAAGGGAACAGCATGAATCTGAGTCAGGGGAGGTTTAGGTTGGACATCAGGAAAAAGTTTTTCACCCAGAGGGTGGTTGGGCACTGGAACAGGCTCCCCAGGGAAGCGGTCACAGCACCAAGCCTTTCTGAGTTCAAGAAGCATTTGGACAATGCTCTCAGGCACATGGTGTGATTCTTGGGGTGTCCTGTGTAGAGCCAGGAGTTGGACTCAATGATCCTGATGGGTCTCCTCCAACTGAGCATATTCTATGATTCTATGAGTCTATGATTTATATTATTATTTCTATGGAATTGATTACTGAACAGTCACCAGCTGGTAATGTCTCTCAGATAGCACCAGCTCCAGCCAGATCTCAGTAAGGGAGCTGGAGGTAAAATGTTGCATATCAACAGTGCCAATTCTGGTTTACTCAACTACTCTTACATAATAAATCTTGCATCAGTAACATGTACAATTTATGGCAAACAAATGAGGGATTTCATATGCTGCTCAGATTTGTGTTTACACCAAGAAAGAACATGGCCCATAAATAAGATTGTTGGGAAAACATTTACTGCTGTCATACTGATAATGCATTTTAAATCCTGGGGTTATCAAAAAAGTGGATTTTTTTCCCTCCATATTGTTTGACAGCTGAAATTAAACAAATTCTATTGAAGTACAAAGCTAATAGAAGGTTTACTATGTGTGTCATTAACACCATCCATATAAGGAAACAGAAAATATGAGGTGTGGATTTTTAAAATATGATAAAATGAGAGCACCATTAGATGCATATAAAGGTGTGACTTCAGGCCAGGCATTTTCTTATTACAATCAAAGTGACTCTGTCTTACATTAGTAAATAATCACTGTTGTGTGATTCAAGTTGACATCTTTCAAATTATTTTATCATGTCAAAAACTTATATTGCATTTGAAATAATTTGATTGTTAAACCATCTTAACAAAATATATGGCATACAATTATTCCCTTACCAAACGCTGCTAAACTTCTTTATGTTCAGGCATAGTGAACCTTAAATGATTGACTTAATTTATAAGCTACGTATCTTTTAGTCCTTGCTTTAATCTAATATTCTATTGTTTGTATAAATAATCTGAAAATTCATATGCTAGATTGTTTAAATCTTGTATCAGAGCTCAGGCTCAACAGAAACATTCCATTTCATTTCATTTTGATATCCTTTTAAAGGAAAAAACTGAAATTGAGTTAAATCAAAACAATTTAGCTGATTCTGCCTTAAAAATGCTAGAAACCATAAATTCTGCAATTTCTGCATAAAGCTGTTATTTGAAAAGTTAAAATAATATAATTTTAAATATGTTTATTTCTTAAGGCAATTAGATGAACATACTATAATTTTAATCAGAAATCAGAAGCTTAGAAATTTACAAAAGGTTTTTGTTCCGATAGATAATGCAGCACATAAATACCTTTAAGGCCATCAGTTTTGAAAGGAAAGTATATTTGGAGTGCTTGCTTTGGAATAATAGTTAATACTAACTTCAAATTTATGTCTAAATGTGACAAATTGTTAAGATGTTTATTTTAGAAAAGTTATGGACAAAATCATGAACATATATAAAAATTTAACAAAAATGCAATAACGTGTTTTTTAAAGACTGAAGTATAAAGGCCAGCTTAGGTCATGGAGAAACTTAGTCTATATTTTGGGATGACTTGTTTTCAATAATCCTTTACAATGTGTATATTATTTCAAGTTTTTCTTCTGTACTTCCATATATGCCTTTCTCTGATACATTTTACTGTTCCCCTGTGCTTCTTGTCAGTTCATATCATTTTATCTTAAGTTGACTTTTTTCCTTGTGTTTCACCCATGATTATCTTCCATTTGTTAGTTTTTGTTAGAGAGCTGCCAAGCCAGAAATACTTCTCATCTACATAAAGGGAATTTTAAAATGCTTATTTCTTATGGCTAAACTCCCTCACAGCTCCAGCTTCTCTTTCTGTGTTTCTGAGAACCAAATGCTCAAGGCAGAATATGTATACTGCATGTGCTGATACAACCTTTATGAAAAAGGTTTCATTATTTTTATTTTATTTTAATATTTTATTATTAAAAAATATTTTATAACAAAACAGATTGACAGACATATTCACATGTGTCATTCTCCACCCCATTATCCAATGCACTTACTTCAATGGCCTGGAATTTGAACATTAAATGGTTAAAAATGGTTAAAAATGGCTTTTAACTTTTTTTTTCTTAAAGCAGTACAACTCCATAGTGATTTAACAAACATGAATACTTGTAATACAGGCATAAGCTACATACATGCTTTTAAGAGAAGAAATCTTTTCTTCAGTTGGGTTTTGCATTTGGAAAAAAAATAACTTCCCTCACAGAAAATACAGATTGTCCAAAATTCAGAAGCCTACAAAAGAAACTTTTAGCAAAGTAAAACTAACTGGAAGCTTCAGGAGAACTGAATGATGTGATTGGCAACCTGCATTCTGTTACTTTCTCTTATGTTTATGTACACTTCTCTGCCTGCAGCACATAAATACTGTTTGTTCAACTTCTGTTGTTATGGCAAGTGGAAGTCAATGCAAAAACATATAAGCATGACAGGCAGTTTCTGAGTAAAAGTAGCCATGCATAACTTTCAAACCAGTTTTTAAGGAAGTAGTCTACATCTCCACTGATCAGTCGTATTTTTCAAAGAAACTCTACCTCATTGAATTACATTTATCTAAATTAAATTATATGAAATGTAAAAGTCCTCTGATATTCTTGATAAAGTTAGACATGTTGCACAAGAAAACAAACAAGATAACCCTGTTTTCCCTTTTGATCAAGGAAAAATATTGTTAATATATTTGCAAAGAAAAATCTAAAATAAATGTAGAAGTTAGTACTTACCTCTTATAAAATGAAACAAATTCTTCACAAACTGTAAAAAAGGCAAATTCTAGGTCATATCAAAGCATTTCTAATACTGTTTGCAAATAAGCACTGGTAGCTAAGAATAGACACATAGTGTAACAGAATAGACACATAGTGTAAAAAGGTCCGTCTATCCAGCTAGTATTCTGCTTCTAAAACAGTGGCCTAAAAGACGTCAAAGAAATAGCAAAAGAAAATACAGAAGAAGCAAGGACATTGTCCCTAGAAAACTGTCCAAGCTATCAACTATTTCTGTGTCAGAGACTTTTTAAGCCAGTCTTACATGCCCAGTTTTGTCCTGACTCCAGACAAAATTCAAGGATCCACGTGGTCCACTGCTTGGGAGTAGAGCTGCAATACACACGGGGCAATGCTTCTTCTGTGCTCATTCTGAACATGACACCTGCTAGATTTGTGTCCCTATTGTTTGTACTAGGAGTGACAGAGTATAGTCACTCCTATTCTACCCTTGCATGCTGCTCTATATCATACTTTTGTTCAGCCTCTAACACACTTACATTGCTCTATAGATTTTCTTTTTTCCATATTCAAGAGTCCCAGTCTACAAAGATGTCCCGCATGGGGAAGCTGTTCTACACCCTTGGTCACTCTTTCAACTCCTCATTATTCTCTTTCAGCTGTGCTTTATCCACTGCTGTAAGATGGAAGGGATGACAGCTGCCTACATGATACAGATGTAAAAATACACTTACATTGCTTTGTTATGCATTTTTTCCTAATATTTCCTAATACTAAGTATAACTCTTGAGCACAGAGATAATTGCAATCATTTGGTTATAACTATTTTACCCTTGAGATTATGTTCTTGAGTGGCAATGATCAGATAGGGACAATCAATCCTATTTGTGAAGTTAGGATTGTTTTTTTCCCCAGGACATCATTTTACATTTACTGCTGCTGAATTTCTTTTGGCATTTTATTACCCAATCACTTGCTCTTAGGAATTTCTTTGCAGTTCTTCAGTCAGAATTAATATTAACTACTAATAGCCCAGTATCATCAGGAAAATTGCCACCACATTTATTCATCCCCTTTCCCAAATCATGTATATTGAGTAGAACAGATTTCAGATCCCAGAACTCCAGTATAACTTCCCACTTATTTTTTTCACCTTTTTCTTATGTTTTTTTTAAGCAGAAAACATTTAATGAAACCATTTCTGCTTAGAATTAATCAGATTTACTTTCTAAAAGCAATTAAATTCTCAACAGTTTATGTATTCAAATGCTAGTGGTTTTCTTCCTCAAAAATCTCTGGAGCCTGTTTATGGTTTGTTCAAAAATTTCAGCTGTATCGCTCCCAATTATTGCCCTATTACTTGTGTTACTTTTGGATGCTTTTTATAAAAAATATGGTCAAAACAGAAAAGAAATTAAGTGTCAGGCTTAGAACGATGTCACGCTCTAAGGATTTGCATAGAATTAACACAGTTTCCTCAAAGAATTGGAAGTAAAGCTATGGCATTGCTGATACCAGCACATACGTAATTAAAAAGATACTTTCTCCTGACAACTGACCTGCTCTGTCAATGGATGGGTACTGCCGCAAGATTTTTATCACCGATAAACCTTTGCGTGTGCCTAAGCTTAAACAGGTAAATAATTGTTGATACTACTGTTAAAGTGCTTTCCAAATGCCATGGTTTATGATTTAGTATTTTAAACATACTGTGTAAATTCAGCATAGACTCGACCTATGTATTACAGCAGCTGTGACTCGAAAGGGAGTTTTGTGGTCAGCAGAGAGTAGCCACATCAGATTCTCAAAAGACAGTGAGCTGCCTTCTGGCTGTGCTTGTAGGATCCTGTGTTGGACATCAGCCTTTAAACCTCATACAAAGGGAAAATGAAGTACAGAACAGGGCCAGTCAGGGTGGGGTGGGTTTTTTTGGGGGTATTTGTTTGTTTGTTTGTTTTTATTTCTGCCACGTATTTCTGCAATTATACTTCAACAGGTTTTAGAAGTGTCAAGGGTTTTTGCCAAATGTCATCTTTATGTTCTATTTGTCTTTCTTCCATAGTGGAATACGTAGTATAGCATGCATGTAACTTCCAAGAAGGGAGATAATACTAGCATTATGTATAAAATAATAGCATATACATAACACAAACAAACATATATGACAAAGCATCTAATTTCTTAACCAAAATAATAAAAACCTGAATAAGCAATGCTGATATGTCATGCTTTTTCAGTTCAAATTCTTAAAGATCCTAAAAAAAATAAAAAGAGGAAATAAAATAATTTACTCTGAAGAAACTAGATATGGGTAAAGAAAAAGTTTAATTACATCTAATCATATTTTCAGTGATTCATGATGGCTATTTACATCAAATGATTTTTTAAATATTAAGTATTAAGTCCATTTAAATGTAATAACTTGTATGGCAAATTTTCATCTTTATTTCAGAGCCCTGCTATTTTAAAATTTGTCATTAGAGCTAATAAGAAATTATATTGAAACTACTCCGTACATTTAAATGAAGCATAAATCAATTATTGAAGCAAGGAATTTTTTTCATCATTGTAATGATTATTGGTATGAATTTAATGTTGAGATGTTTCATAATGAAATCTGCAATCAAAAAAAATTACATGGACTTAATTGTTACTATGAGCTATTTAAAAGTGTTTCTCATTGGTGAAAAATTTAAAGGAATACACAAAATCCACAGAGTTTCCTAGAGAATTAAATATAGGGCTAATTGCCCTAACATGCTGGCATTTTATATCTGATTTTTGATCAGACAACAGTATTGATTAATTCTTTTACTTCTTTGTCTATCCTGCAGGTTTCACAAAGAACTTCAGAGAAACAAAATGGCTATAATCAGGTTTCTGATATAAATAGATAAAAGGCCATGAAGCCTGGCAAATTTTTAAAGGAGTGAAACATTCGCACTTACCTGCTTCTCATTTATTAAAAAATTAGAATAGTTGTGATATGACAGCAATAGTGTCTGACCAGTGTATTGCTGTGAGAAGGTCAGCACAGTGGATGCAAATGAGGTGCCCAGTGACCATTTCATTATTCCCAGTTCTTTGTAACCAGGCAGGAGGAGCTGTTGGACAGAGGAGTTAATGGCTGCACTTTGACAAACAATGAGAGCAGGGATGGTCACTGACAGAAATGTCCCCAACTGTGCTAAGAAGTTTACTGTGGTATCACCCTTCATCCCCTCTTCTCTGCTAGCAATGCTGCCCTCATTTGCCTCTCACTGAAATACCTCTGTGCCTTGTTCCCTTTGGGCACAAAGCACTCTTCCCAAACTGGTCTACACGTCCACTAACTTCTTGTCTATCAAATCTCTCCTAACACACACTTCTGTCACAGTACCTCTCTCTGAGAGAAACAACTCCTAACAGAGTTGGTTCAGAAGAAGACAGGAGTAGCTGACAGATACTTTGCCCATTTCTGAGGGACATGCATATATGTATTTAAGAACCAAGCTGCACCATCCCAAGTGCTTCAGATTTTTACTTGCCTTGAAATCACCCAGCTGTACTCTGCCAATTTGCATTGCACCCGTTCCTTTTTCAAAATCTATGACCCTTTTTCCAAAAACCTGATACAGAATGGTTTTTTTTCCTCTATAAACTTTCAAACTTCAGGCTTTAAAAATAGTGGTGACTGCGAATGATACTGCACAACTTGCCCCTTTAGATGACATCATTCCATATCCTTTTTCTGTCCTACAATGACTTTTCCACCACAAAGACATCCTTTTCAGGGATGGACTCACCTTTTGCTTCAGAACCATGAACAATTAGCATCCACATGTTATTCCTAGGGTGATAGGCATCATATCAACTTTAATATCTGAGGTTTCTTTTCCTTTTTATTTTCTTGAAGAGAACACCGTCTGTAACGGTAGTTACTACCTTAAAGAGCTATCAACTTCTTTCAAGATGAGTTGTTTTTTGAAGGTTTCTTTTAGTGGAGTAAAGTATTTGATTTTGGATATAACCATACGTCATCATCAGAAGATTAAAATATGTATATGTTTGGGATGCTGCATATTTATTTACATATAAATTTATTTATATAAGTAGAATTCTGTAAAGCAGTATTTTTTTACATTACTGAGTGATTTCTTTTTTATAAATACATCATTCTTCACTGTATCATCAACGTTTCATAAACAAACATACACAACTACAGTAGAAAGGCACAAAGTGCAAACAAGTACTTGTAATCACGTTAACTCTACTGGAGGGAATTTAGAAGAATAAGGCCCAGGAAAATACTGAAAACATAAAATTTCCCTCAGCTTCTGTGGAAACAGAATTTATCTACTATGATCTCATGCTTCTCGTGTTTTTCTATCTCGTAAATGGGAGCAGTTTGTAATTTTAGAGTTTTAATCTTGATTCCTTAAGAAGAAATGACCTTATTATCCTCCATATCAATGCCTGTTTCTTTTAACCATGTATGATCTTAACTTAGTTTGACCAAACTTTAACCAAACGTGACAGATGTTGTGTAAATACTTCTCCAGGTAAAGTGCCTTGCCTGAGGGAAACATAACATACTTACTCCTGACTTACTCCAAACCATCGCAAACCAGCTTCATTATTATTCTGCCTTCAGAATTTTATCTCTTTTTGAAAGGTGCAGGTCTATTAGACTGACTAGAACTAGAGAATCATTAAGATATGATTTCTAAGTTGGATTGAAATAATTTGATCTATGATGAAAGAAATCCCTGTACTTTGCATTTGTTTTCATTCATTTGAACTAAAATGTAAAAAGATAGTTGCACCTAGATGACTTGTCCCTTCTCTGTACTGAAATGCATTTTCATTCCCAAGTTTGTTTGAAACAGAAAGGTGTTCTTATGGACTGTCTGTCCCCTGTCTCTATTTGCTGTGTAAAGAAAAAAAAAAAAGAAAAATTAGATCCTTTTAGGTTATTCAGTCCACTTCCTACTATGGCTGGATTGCTTCAGAAAACATGATCACAAGGACCACATACTTTATTCTTTTGAACACTCTGAGTAATGGTGTCCCCATTTTTCCTGTTTATAGTCCTATTAGAAAACCCTCTTTTAATCTTATTAATACTAATTTTTTTACTATTTGTAATAAATGTGTAAGAGTCAGGGCACTGAATTCTAGCAAGTATCTTCTAGCTTTGCTTTTTTTAATTCCTTCTTTAAAGACAGAATGCTTTTTTATCTCCCCCATTGGGAAAACATCTTCTAGAAGACAAAAGAAATAACCTGGAGGATAATGTTGCCAACAGCATGTCAGAGATGATTACTGCAAACCAAAAACCAAACTCCTGTTTTGACATTGTGTAGCCAGTAGAGGAGAGCTGAAAGCTACAAAAAAATTGCTTACATATATAACTCAGATCCCAACTATACAATTGTTAGCCAGTATTCTCTTCTCTGAAAGCATGCTCAAAAAAGAAAAAAAGTCTGCTTTTGACTAGATCTTGTCCAGTGTATAAATGAGTGGCATGTCAACATGAAAAATGGAAAGATGGCTACAAATCGCTAAATCAAAAATGTCTGTGGGATGCATGTAAGCTACCAAATCAAAAGATATGGTCCTGAATCACTGTCACTGCCCAAAAATTTGTTTACATATGAGATTTAAAACAAATGGAATTCACACTAATGAAAAGTCGTAATTTACAAAGTATACCTTGAAAGACATCCTTGACCTAAAAGGAGAAGAAATGAGGAAGAAGATTGGAAATCTCCTATTAAATTATTAAAATTCAAAAGAGAAATGAAAATAAAAAATAAAATCTTTTTACTGTACATAATTTTACCACATTTATGAATTTCTCACTCCAATCTCCCATCCAGCTACCATGAAGTTCCCTCAAAAAGATTAAGGAGAGTATCTTCACAGTAATCCTTCACTACACAACAATGATTTTACCTTTTCATTTACAAATAACTTTTCTAACATACAGCTAACAAATTCTAAACCCAGGCTTAATCACCGTATTAGAGGAGCTGGGATTAATTAGCCAATACACAAGTGGACACATGGGATACAGAAATGTTTTGTCCAGTACTTTTATAGATGTTCCCTAACTTCTGCCACATTTACATTATAATAAACTGCATGGGTAGATTGTCCAATCAAGTTCTGATTGATCCTAATTTATTTAGATAAAGATAGAGAAATCAGTATTTCTTAACATAAACTATTTATACCTTATTTGTCTATACTGAAGCTCCTATTTTCAAATCTCTGCTACTAACTCCAGCTGCTTCTACTGGGATGGTCTATTAGGTTGTCATGGACAACTTTAGTTACTTAAGAAGTGAGCAGAAACAGAATTCTTCATCTACAAGTATTTAATTAAGTTCAGGGCACTTAATTAAATGTTCCCTTCTCACGGCCCTACAGTCTCCTAATATCTATATGCTTCAGATTAGGTTCAAGGAGCCTTTCCATAAATTGTTTATAAATAGTTTTCCAAATCTGTACCAGTAGGTTTCACAACCTTTCTTCTTGCTTCACTGTGATAGATATATCTAATACTTGTCCCTATCTACTGTAAAGAGGAATTTCTGTGCAACTTTTCAGGAAGCAAAGCAATTAGTGTGACAATCTGTAGTGGGTTGACACTGGTCAGATACCAGGTACCCACCAAAGCTGGTTTCTCACTCTCCCTCTGCAACTCTCCCTCTGCAAGAGGAGAGAGAAAAAAAAATCAGCTAAGGATTCATGAGCTGGGAGAGGTCACTTTCTGATTACCTTCACAGGCAAAACAGACTCAAAGTGAGGATAGTACTTAAATTTATTACTAACAGGATAAGAGCCAAAGAGTGAGAACAAACAGTCTTACAAACACCTTCCCCCCATCCCTCCTTCTTTCCATGTTCTCTCTCCTCCCCCCCCCAGCAGTGCAGGGGGATGGGGAATGGGAGTTGCAGTCAGTTGTTGTTTCTGCCACTGCTCGGGGAGAGGAGTCCTTCCCCTGCTCCCATGGGGTCCCTCCCACGGGAGACAGTCCTTGATGGACCTCTCCGGCATGAGTCCATCCCTAGGACAGTAGTTCTTCCCAAACTGCTGTCCCATGGGTCACTCNCCATGGTGGGTCCCTCACAGGGTCACAAGTCCTGCCATAAAACCTGCTCCAGTGTGGGCTCCTCTGTCTACAGGGCCACAGGTCCTGACAGGAGCCTGCTCCAGCACAGGCTTCCCATGGAATCACAGCCTCCTTTGGGTATCCACCTGCTCTAGCATGTGGTCCTCCAGGGGCTGCAGGGGCACAGCTGCCCCACCACGGTCTGCACCACGGGCTGCAGGGGCCTCAGCTCTGGCACCTGGAGCACCTCCTGCCCCTCCTTCTGCACTGACCTTGGCATCTACATTGTTGTTCACACATTCTCACTCCACTCTTCCCTGGCTGGTATTCTTTCTGTGCCGTAACCTTTTGTTCTTAAATATGTTATCACAGGGGTGTTACTATTACCCCTAATTGACTTGGCCTTGGCCAGTGGCAGGAAGTTCATCTTGGAGCTGGCTGGCATTGGTTCCACGGGACAGGGGAAGCTTCTAGCAGTTTCTAACAGAAGCCAGCACGGACCCACCCCCTCCCCCCCCCCTGCTCACACAACCCAGCCACACCNACCAAAACCCAGCCACAGAAACTCACTACACCATCTTTTCTATGAAATGTTTTTAAACATAAGAATTCATAAGAAAAAGAAAAATAAAAGCTGATGTAAATTTATTAATTATAAGAGGTAAAAAAAATTTAGAAACTCTAATCAAATTTGTTTTCCTAACTCAGTGGAGTAAAGAGAAGCTTTACCTCATTAAGGAAGGCAAACCTCCAAACTGGACATCTGCATTGGACTGGTATCATTTAACCAGTTTATAAAGTTATGTGAACCAACTAGCTCATTACTGCAAGTTGAAAAACACTTAATTTATTCATACGAAATTGAGTGTTCTATTTTACAAAGTGTTAATCCAGAGGGATCAGAAAATTATTCTAATAGCGAAACATTTAAGTATTAAGTACTGTATATTTTATTGATTTACATGACAGGTGAAAATATATCTCAGTTATAAGGCTGTCAGAATAAAAGAACCTCCCACAGTTTCTACCGAATATACACTTGAGTGTGGAGAAGTTGACATTCATGCAAAGAAGAACAGTTTAACCTCTGAACATTACATTTTGCCTACCTTTCACAGGATTTTTCACTGACTTACCTCCCTATTTCCATAAAAACTAGAAAAGGACTGTCATTGAGTAAAAAGGACAGATAAAACTCACACTGGAGTTAAGCCTGGACCCACTTTTTTTTTCCCTGCAGGAGCCCCTAAAACTAAAATTCACTTCATGTTTTCTTCTCCAAGAGAAAATTGTTAGTGTTTTCGATGAAAGTTGGTTCTGAATCCCTTCCAACCTCAGCCATTCTGTGATTCTGTGAAAACTACTTTAACTGATAGTTCCTCAAGTCTAGAGCTGAAATATCAACACAAAGCACCTGACCCTAACGAAGAGGCAGTGATTTCGCTGCCTTAATTAGGCTCTGGATTACAGTGAGATGTAGTAAATTATGACGCAAGGTATTCATGGTGATGTAACTATACTTTTTGTTGCGGGGGTCGGGAGAATACTGTTCTCATAGCCTTTGCACAAAGGTAAAATATGTGAGACAAATATCTGACATTAGGTCAATTGTTTATATAAATTTGAACTGATTATGAAGTAGCATTCATTTAAAATATGATCTCTTACTACGATGTTACAATGCTTTCCAAGGTTTTACTCACATATTCTAATATGTAGTGTAAAATGTTTCCGGTGTTGTTGACCTAACTCCAAACAGGAGCAAACAGTCTTTAGAGCTTTCTCGTATAAGATAGTTCTCCTTCTCCCCAGCTCTGGCATGGGCACTGTTTTTCACTTTACTCGAACACCACAATGCAGTAGGAGTGGATGGCCTCAGAGTGGAAGCAACTAATCTGAAATATACAGAACTTATACCATTCAAGTTCTGATTTGTGACTCATTACAAATCAGAAACAAAATCAAATCCATTGGTGAACAATCCAGACACTGGGGAAACAAACAAACAAACCAAAGACTGAAATTCATGAGCTAAATTTTTTTTCATACAAGCAGTTCACCCAACTCTATTAAAGCTGCTGGAGAAATCTCTTAGAAGAAACCCATTAAGCACTTCAAGTGTGTTATTTTTGCTCTGGGCTCAGAGGGTGTTTTTATGTGTCATTGAACTGGTCCCACTCAGATGAAAATACAGAAATATTGGCAGCTTTCATACTTGCTCTTTGTCCCAAGCCCAGTGGGTGAACAGCACTGCATTTCCTTGTCTGTAAGCTTTTCCAAATAAGCCTAAAGGGTCTTGCTCATGAAGGTTGAAATATCTGGCACATACTAACAGTTCTAGATCGTAGCTTATAATTAGAATAGCTTGAGCCAGTTCAAAAACAGTGAATCAAGCCAGACCCTACTCCCTTGACAAACCTTTCAATTTCAAATAAGATTCCTTTAGATAATGAAAGATCTAACATCTAAAATTTCATATGCAGCAAAATGCTACTAGATGCAGTTTTCTTTTCAACTTAAAAGTCGTGGTCTCCAGTCATGAATTGCAGTTTGTTTTGTGTCATCTGTGAAAGAGACAGCTTTCCTGGAGAAGTAAGCTGAAAATTACTACATTTTACAGACCTCAGCATTGTGTCACAGAGGAAAATAGGGTTGGACTAAATAGAAATAGGATGAATGTAAAAAGAAAAGTAACATGATAAAGCTGGATCCACTGAACTTGAATCAAGGAAAACAGAGAGGGAGGACTGCATTCCGAATTAAAGAAAAAAACCAAAACAAAACAAAAACCAACCAACCAAAAAAAAAAAAACTAAACAAACACAAAGCAAAACAAATAGAAAAAAACCCCAGATTTGGAAACACTGATTAAAATGAGGAACAGGAACAAAAATTATGGAGGAACTGAGAATGTCAGCAGGAATTTAGGAGGAACAAAAAAACACTGAAAAATAGTTTATTTTTCTTGAAAATTTGGTTTTGACTCTGAAGCTCTACGAAGCAAAATTTACATACAACAGTAAGATTTACAATGTTCTCCCATATGGTCATCTGGTTTCAGTTTAGTCCCACTAAATTTAAAGTTAAAATGTTTTAACTAATACATTTTAGCTGGAAAATTTCTTTCCCGAGGTTTTTCCATCAAGAGGAAAGAGACACAAGCATATATGCTACTTTACACCTTTACTATTTCATCAACACAGATGATTATTACTTATGGGGTTAAAAACGTTTTTTTATCTAAACACAGCTAAACAGAGAAATTGTGCAACTCAGATGTGACAATATCCTGATGCCTTATAAGGATCAACCACTAAGTAGAAGGATGAAACCCATGGACACAGAGGTAACAGAAACCTCCGTAGGCTTAAAAGATTTCTCTGATTTGTCTTATTACTTGAGACTGGAAAATTCAGAAGGTTTTGTATGATTCTTTGTAATGTGTGTCTTTCATCTGAACTGGAAATACCATTTTTGCTACCATTTGTTCTATTTGTCTTTTGGCATGATTTAGGAAACATAAATACATGAAAATGAGTAAATAACTGAAAACACACAGAATTAGATTACCATTTCGGGTTCTAAAAATAAGGTCTCTCCCAGTCACCTCTTGTTTTACTGAAACCTCTTCATTTATGCTATGGAATTTGAGGCTGGATTCTAGAATAAATGGATATAGAAAGTTTCATTCAAGGCAGACTGCTTAATCACATTATTAAAGTCAATAATGAAAGACCTCAATGCACATTAATTCCTCATTTACCTTTTTGCTACATAGTCTTCATAAAATGTCTTTGCTAATCCCAACTACTTTCACATTTCCTTGTAGAACTGTGAAACAGAAAAGATAGATTCCCATTTATATTTTTGAAACTATCTCATAACATAATTGTAATACTTTGCATACTTTATATAGTTTGCTAATAGATGCAGTCAACTCATGAATATATACAGTGATAAACAGGAATAGTATGTAATCTGCGTTATTCACTATTTGTAAATCATGAGGAAAAAATTGTTTCAAGAAGCAACACTGTCACTGCCATCCATGGAGTTCATGGTATTTAAATTAATTTATGTCAGATATCTGAAGCTCTCAGAGCACACAAAGACCTTGGAAGCCGTTGTTTAGAACTCACTCTGTACTTTATATTCTAATGCTTCACTGTAAGATGATTTGTGAATTCACGAAACTTCAGGTTCTGCTACACTTATTTTCTGAGCTGTGTTTGCAACCACTTCTAGCTTTCTCTGAGAAGTCAAAAAAGACTCCGTTGAAGGACTATATCCACTTTGATGGCATGTCTGTTGCTTTGTTTAAAGCAATAGTCATTAGCAAGATGCAATACATGCACTTAGAGGACTGGATAGCAACATGTACTTGTAATACAGGGAGAAAAAGCTGGAGGAGAATATATTTGCTCTTCTCAGCACCAGATACGGTGGTGCTAATACTAAATGTTGAAACCAGTTAGCAGTTCAGTGGTTCATCAAACTGGAACACTGATCTCATTTCCTGCAAAACATTTTCCCCAATGGCCTAGTAGTTTGATCATCATTTATTTTTAAAAAAATTACCTAGCCATGAAAAAGCCTAAATCCCCCCATGATAGTGAATAAACTCTAAGGAAATAGGGTTCAAAACCCCTTACATATCTTCTGAAAATATTGCTGATACCTAAGAATCAAGAAAAGGTTTCTTGTGAAAACCCACTGTATTAGCTGCAGTATTTCAAGTTGAGTGCCTTGGTTGGAATGTAGAAAGATCAAGTCACAAACATAGCTGAAAAGCTGAACAATTTTTCAGTTATCAGAGGTAATAACCCTTTTGTCCAAGAAATAATACTGCCACTGCTAACAATGGTGTTGGTAGTCATATGGGGGAATAATGAAGAGAAATCTCATGTCACTTCTGGTCCAGTACCTCTCTTTTTAGGGTAGTAATTTTTGGGACAGTTTATACTCTTTCATAAAGAGTAGACAAAACAACTCTAAGTCTCTCTGACTGAAACCTCCTATTTGTGCATATTGTCTTCTCTTATCTATTCTCAGATGCTTAAAGAAGAATATTCAGTTCCTCCTCCTGTTAGCTGTATAATATATGAGATCTCTATATTTTATTTGTCTGCAATTTCACACACATCTTTCTGCCATTCCAGATAATATTCAGGCACAGTGAGACTTTCACTGAGTTGAAGCCTTTTATTTCAGTTGAGCTATAAAATGAATGTCTAGCTCATTGAGACTTATTCCTCTTATGTTTTATTGGAAAATACCTGCCCATAACAATGTCTGAATAGCAACAATTTGTATGGTTTATTCAAAGAAGTCCAGCAGTGAATATAGGTAGAATGGAATTAATAAATACAATCAAATTTTGGCAGTTGTCCAATTATAGCATATTATACTTGCTACTGTTCATGGCATGCACAATGAAATGTTGGAAACAAAATTTAGGATGTATAAAATAGAGTGGGAAGCTACTTACTGTTATATATCTCCCACAATATATTACATAACATGATATTTTAAAACCTCTAAATGAATTCTTTAAAAGGCTGCTTTGGTTTTTGATAATGTGCAATAGTAAAACTAATAGTAATACTTATTCCATCATTCATGGATCTCAAAGTGCTTTAGAAAACAAAATAAGTACAATTATTCCCACATTACTTGGGCAAACTGAGGTACCAACATGATATGTTAATACCCCATGGCAAAAAATAAGCCAGTAAGAATACAATCTGTGCCTCCTAAACTTTGTGCTTATCTTTTTTCTGAGCAACATTTCCTCTATAATTTTTTGAGCAATCCGTGTTTTTCATTACATAATTTGTCACTATGTTTGCAAAACAGTTTGACCACTGTCCAGTCACTCTCTATTTGCCGCTTTTGTCCTAATCCCCATGTAATCCCTTCAACCATGACTGCTTCATCCAACGTATCATATTCACAAGCAACTGAAAATTTCATTATAGAAGTATAGACCTGTAAAAGACATCGTACTATGAATCTGCTATTACCATAAAATCATGGAACTTTTCACGTGAAACAAAAGCTCCTAGTGATTCCTGCAGTTAGTAGAGTGCTTTCTCATTGATAGTGTTCAATGAGAAGGAAATCTGAGGTGGCACAAAACATAGAGGGACAATTTATACAGGAGCAGTGCAGAAACTCTTGTTTCAATCACAATGATTAGCTTTTTCAAAAGTAATTCAAAGGACCAAATTATGCAGAGAAATTATATATTAGCACCTCTGCAGAACAAGAAAGAATTAAAATTTCACCTGACAAAGATTTTCATCCTCTTAAGGAATTTCAACATACTTTTCCTGGAAAGCTGAGGTAAATAGCAGTGCACCTGTCACTGACACGAGGAAGAGTCATTTCACTGTGTGATGGCTAACAGATAAACATTCTAGCTTGTGGTCATCTGGTTTTTAAATTCTATTGAGAAATAACATCCACACATTATCTTCATAAATTGTTCCTCCGATTCAGATTAGAAATGTCTCTGCACAGCTGAAGAGTTTTAACACCACTTACAATATTGCCTCTTATTGGCTTATTATCTTTTCAATCAGATTCATGGCCAGGGAAATGACTAGAGCTGCCATTTTGAATTGTAAAGAAGTCAAAGGTGTTTTTAAAGATGGAGACCTTGAAAGATCTGTTTGTTTGGGTTTTTTTTCTTAATAGCTATCCCTGAGTAGTTGTTTGGTTTTTTTTAAAATTCTGATTAGAACTAAAACATTTCAGATTTCAAACTGCAAATACCATTTCACGCATTTTTTAAGTGAAATTTCAAATTTAAATGGCTTAATCAGTAAATATATCACTTTGTAGGTCTAAGAGAACTTACAACAGAACTTGTCTATCAGATAGTGTGACAATATTAGTGACAGTGAAAAATTAATCAGTTCAGGTCATTTTATAATTAAACTAACAGCCTTTTCCCTTCTTTCAAAAATGGGGCATTGCAGCTATCAGGTAATCATTGCATAATGCAAATTATATTCATGTGGAATGAACCCTTACTCATAGTTCACAAATTAAGAGCCTGGGCAGCAAAGTCTGAGAGGTGAATATTCTCAGGATGTACTTACACTAGTAAACATTGTATGGTTATCCTGCTTTTGTACTCTTTACTACACATCTACTCTTGGACATGGCTTCATATGGAATATAAGGATGGATGGACTTGGTATGATCCAGCACTGCTGTTCTTATTAGAGAACATTAAAATAGAGAGAGTAAATTTTTAAGCAATGTCAATACTGGTTTCTCAATGATACCAAGAACTGAACTGCTAAAAGTTTGTTCTCTCTATATATGACTTGAACCATATTGAGAGGAGAGTTAACTAACATATGCTTTACCATTATCAACACTTTTCTTGTCCTGTGAAAAAAGCATGCTTTCAAACTGTCATTTTATAAAAACATCAAATACATGCACTTTCACACTGAAGAGAGAAATTTCAGCACAAGAACTTGGAATTAGTTCTCTTTTTTTGTGAGATTGTTTGCTTACATATACAGTAACTATAGCTCTGTAATGCTATAAACAACTGGCATAATGTAAAATAATAAACATTCTCAAAACAGAGGCATTAATCTACTTTCAAATGAACCTCACATAAAAAAGATAATGAGACAGGCTGGTGATACACCTGAAAGTCAATAACTTCAGGCTGTATCCTGCTATTAAAAATCAATTTTAAAAAATCAGAGGTAAGGGTAGAATGCTTGTCATCGGTCTTACATCTGCAAATGCAAAGACAATTAGCTCCAACAGCTCAAATGCTGTCAGCTTTCACCCTCAAGTCTGAGAAAAGTTGGTTCCTACTCAAGAAAGACTCAGGGTCAGAACTACAAAAGTGTTTTGAGCGGGTGCACAGGTCCAGCAGCAATTCTGTGAGGAGCATATGCAGAATCCTCTGTCGTTACTCCAGGAAATGACAAGGTTTTGGCATCATAATTTAGCATTGCAGTGTGGTCTCAATCATTTCATATAACATTGTTTTACCATTTTCTTGACATAGTAAAGTGGTCTCCATAGACTTACATTGGCATAATTTTGCCATCGTCTTGACACTGTAATACAGTCTCTATAGACTTGAATTGAATTTTTGTCATTGCCTTGAAATTGTAATGTCCTCTTTCCAGGCTTGTCTTCATAAGCACATGCTCACCATTATCTCATCCTCATTCTGAAACCAGTGGGCACTTTTATTTCCTATTAACTTTGAAAAAGATACTGTTTGAAAGCTAATCCTTGCATGTAATGAGTGACTATTTTAAGACTCCTGTCTATGGTTTTACAGGATTTAAAAGAATTCTCAAATCAAAAGTTATTCCGAGAAAATTCAAACACTGGTAAAATGCTGAAAGTGCATGCAAATACATTAGGCATGTGTGCCTTTTATGTTCAATATTATCTAGGTTTTAAGAACATCTTAGTTTAGGCTAGGTCATACTCGTTTTGGATTCTGTGTTCTCTACTATGTAGGGCTGCTTAGAACACTTGATAAAATGGCATAAAGTGATTAAGCTAAGTATGCTTCAGGAAAACACTGAATCTTTGTAGCTCAAAATCACTTCGATCCTCTGTTTTTTATTAAGAGCCATGAAGCGTTTTCTGTCTTATGTTGGATAGACCTGTTCAGGACACTTTCTATTTGGTAATGATAGTACTGTTCCCTCTTGATCAAAAAATACTGAACATACATAGCCATTAAGCTTTACTTCCTCAAAAAAAAAGCCCAAATCAAAAGAATTTTCCTTCCTTCATGAAGGCAGCAACATGCATAGATACTTTCTGAATTTTTCCTCAATTTAAAAAATGCCATTAGAGTCTTGCTTTTTATAGTGTCAAGTATACAGTGAAATAATACTTTAAAGAAGAATCAGTACTCGTATTTGCAGAATACTTGCAGGTAAGAGATGCTGCCTACTAAATTAGGAAATCTTGTTTCACTGACATAAGGTATGATTCCTAAAGACAGGTGTTTCCGTTCTAAAGGGTGCTTTCCTTACACTGCTTACAGAACATGAGGCAAACTGATTTTTACATTGGGCAGCCTAATCAGTCAACTAGCCTGTTAGTCAACATACTGGTATACCTCTTCCTCACTGTATCCTAAAATGTGTCTTTACAGAGATGTAGGGAGCTTTTCACAGAACTCCAGCTGAAAAAAACACCTTTAACATGACAAAGTATAACTTTTTTAGGACCATTGAGTTCAGTACAATATTCACAGAATCTTTTCCTTCAAAGATGCAGGTGAAATTGCTCTTGCTTTACTAGTAACAAATTGCAGGCACAGAAAAAGATTGAAGTTAATTTTAATCGTGTATGAAAAGATTAATGTCATCAGAAATAAAGAGACTATGTGTGATAATTTGGAATGCAGAAATAATAGAACAGAATACTGACATTCACAATTTAATAGTGTATCTTAATTAGAACTGAAAAGTAATAAGGTGGCACTCTTGTGTTACAAAGGGTGAGAGTCAGACACCTAAACACAGGTGTTTCTGATCAGCCAGAGATGCTTGGATGCTCTGCCCCTCCTACACACTCCAGAAGGTACAGACTTCCTACAGATCTTATCTTCTATCTGTCAGCTCTTGCAGATACCTTGTAATAGTCCAAGGCACTTCAAATGGCCTCAGATAGCTGTGTTTCTGCATCTAAATCACATCCTGGAACTTAAATTAAATTTAGGCTTTTTTGGGCTTTTGCTGACTTCTGTCAGTGAAGTGAAAACAACAGGAGTAATGTTAATGGGCTTTTGATAGCATGTAAATGCTGCTTATGTCAAGCACAGTTTATACAATTTGCCTACTAAGGGCAAATTTTTTAACAGAACTTCAAAATAAAAGTTAATAAAAGACAATAGTTGGAAATTATATTTAAAAAAAAGTGTATGTCAGAACTTACATAAAAGCAGTCAGGGCAACTTTAATAACAATTTTCCTGTTCTTTTAAAACCTCAATGATACAGCAATAATTTGACCTAAAGCCTGTTCTTTCTCTCAGAATTTAACATTCACTTTCCTTTGTATCAAAATAGTATTTGTCATAATAAGATGCAAAGTAACTGAATGCTATGTAACACAACATGACACAATGCAGTTAACAGAATACATTTAAAGAACAACACTCTTTTATTCTCAAATCAGATAGCCACTGTCATTTCAGAGAACAGGTATCTAATTATAAGTATGTGTGTGGACTCATGCAGAGCAGACAATGAGATGTCTTGGCTACTTGCAAACCAGCAGATACTGAGGTTCACTGAATCTCCAGATTATTTGAGGGCAGTTTGTCACATCTCTAGATATTTCTTTAATGAGCTTTTTTTGCATTTTCACCAAGCTCCATGTTCATTGTTTTGTAAAAATTCTCTTTGTTCAACTCCAGTCTAATATTGTTGAACTTTTCCAAGCAAAATTGGCTAGCTTCTGAGGATATGTATATAAAAATATATAAATTTAGCATTGTAAAGATTTTCTGCAGACAAATTAGACCAATAGCAGTAAATTTACGGTGTTGAATTGAAACATCATAACAAGAAAGATGACCGGAATTATCCACTTAGTTCAAGTAGTGGCAAAATAGGACACCAGAGAGAAATTTATGGTAGTTTCTACAATACCTATTATCCTATTTAGGCCCTGATCCTATAATTGGGTTTGCCCAAGTGGATCTGATTGCAGGACAAGAGCTATATATCGTATGCTTTTCAGGGTACAGGCAATTGGGATTTTTTTGTTGCTTGAGGGGTTTTTTTTTTACATTATAGGTGAGGCCTAAAGCAAAGCAGACATTGCTGCTGCAACAAAAGATAAAATATTGAAATAAGTCAATAAAAAATTTTCCTGTTTTCAGTGCGTAATGAAGGTCTGTAGATATATTGCGTCAGGACGGGCTATGAAAATAAGATGTTGAAAGATAAAGTGTGTATCCAGAGAATCTGGAGCTTTATTTCAGACCACAGTAGAGAGGGATTCTTGCCTTCATAATAACCACAGTTCAATACTGATTTATCAAAGCATCTCTGAAATTTCAGCTTGGGCAGGCCAGAATCTCAGTGTAAATAGTAATATTTAATATCTCACACTTCTCCAAGACTTTTCAACCAAGGATGTTAAACTGCTTTACAAATATTAATTAAGGCTTAATTAAGCAATTAATCAACTGTGTCATATTACTTTATAATTATGATTTATATTGCTCCCAGTGTGTGGTAGGCAATTTGCAGATATATGAATGAATCTTGTCCTGAAATGTAGAAATTTAGATAAAGTGGTCTTTCCTTGTTAATCACGACCCACAGAACCAAATATTTCTCTCTGCTAATCTTCAAACTCTGTACTATGGCCATTATCAATTAAGAACAAACATCTAGCAACCTCCATGTGGGACAAGGTCCTATCCATGAAGATTTTTGTGGTGGATTTCTTTCAACCATCTTTCCCTCTCCCCTAGTTCATATTTTTTACAGAGGTCTGAAGCTGGGAAGAGTTGCAGCGCCTGTGGCTATGCAATCCAGGCATTTGCAGCTTTTCTGAGATCTCTTTGTTCTGTGACACCTGGGGAAACGCAGTCTGGTGAATGCTCTACACCACAGGCTTAACTTAAAAACATCTCCAAGACGAATGGGTTAGCTGTGTTGCTGTGACTGGCCCTGCCCAATAACATGGCTACCATTCAGGAGTGTAAACTCACTATCTCTGCAAAGGGCTACCAACCTGATTTAACAGTGCTCTGGAAATAGGTGCACTTTCCAAGGAATGCTTTGTAAGAAATGTTCTTCCATAGCTTCCCTCTTTAGCTGACCTCATTCTTACAAACCGATCTTTCACACAAAAGTTAGTACAAAACACTGCTCATATAATATTGATTCTTTCTACAGTTGATAATACATATCAAAGCACACTCACATGAACATGTTGCCTGAGATTATAGAAGAGGGAATGAATAATTTTACGTAATATTCACAACAAATAATTTGGTGAGGTCTATTCACGGTGTGTAGTTTTTGAAGAGATAGTATGGACATTTTTTTCCTCTAATCTACATAAGCACCAAGTGACTCAAACTGACTGCTCAGTGTCCCAGAAATGTATAGTTCACAGTGCACATGTCCAGGGGTGCAACGCATGCGTAGGGTCACAGCCTCGTGATAACACTGCAGCTGTCCTCCTGCGCTTGCCTGAAAAGTGCCTCCCACTACTGAAGGTTGATAGGTCTATTTCTCATTGTTGGGTTTTTTTTCATGGGATCACAACTGTTCTTCAGATACTACTAATCCAATATGAGATTTCTTCTCAGGCTATGAAGACTAGCTTAATGGAGATAGAATTTAACTGTGTCTAGAAAAAGGGTTCATTTCCTCAGCTGGCTTAGATTTCTACAATCATTAGCCTGCTATTACTTAGTATTTATCAAATATTAAGCTTTTGCTTTTATTTATAAGACATTATTATTTATTAAATATTAAGCTTTTACCTTCAAAGCACAGACCTACAAGGCACTGTCAGGATGTCGTGAAAATAGAATCATTTGTGATTGTGAAGCTTTTCCCTATTACCATGGTGTTGAAGGTCACACGAGCGAAACAAATTAAAAGGCCATTTCTTCTAATCAGTATGCATCTTTACCACTTGCTATTAACATTTTTTCCTTAAAAACAAAACAAAACAAACAAAAAACCCCCCAAAACTGGTACATTTACTATTTTACTTAAGTGCGATACAAAAACCCTTAGTATTTTAAGAGGAGTTAATTATATTACGTGGAATAGATTTGGATGTGGTTAAATAACAATCTGTTAAAGGCTTCTATAATTTTAAACAAGTCTGAAAACACATGAATGAAAAAAATCCTAAATATGCACTAGAACTTGTAATGATATCAGTCTTCTAATAAAGGGATTCTGCATTTGTGCCCTAAGTATATTTTGAAATGTTAGGTTCTAATCCATCATTAAAAAAATAAATAGAATATAAAATTTTTTCACAACATTCTTAGGAGTGAATCTTCTGAATATTAACTACCCTTGGTGTTTGCACTGAGAGATACGTATGCACATTTGAAGAAATAAGGAAACTGCCTGGTTTTAATCGATTTGAATAGAATCCTGAGGAAGCAGAAATTGAAGCACCTTTACTGGTGCTCATAGGAGGAAGTAAAAATAACAAAACTGGTTACAAATCTCAACCCATATCCTATTTTAAAGCTAAAAAATTCCTGTGAATACCGGACTGCAACTGGTGGATGATATACATGAACTAGGTAATTTTCTACTATGTATGCTATTTCTATGAACTTCCTTAGGCACTCTTCCTCCTTTTTTTATAAAGAGTAAAATAATGCAGGGATCAAGACAGGAAGCAGAGGATTTGAAACAATGCACTTGAAATTCGATGGTTTTACCTTTTAGGGAGAAAGAGATGAACTGAATTAAAAGAGAATTAATACATTCATGATTTCTAGGAAAATTCATGCATATATCATTTTGTATGTAATACATTATTTTTGCTTTTGATCCAAAGAGATAATTACTACTATTAAAATATTCCTACTTAGTTAACAAGATATTTTGGTGGGCTTTGAAAACCTAAAGGTAAAAGGCTGAAAGTCTATCATGAACATCAGGACATAGAGCAGATTCTCTAGCAGATTAACTGCCTTGATAAAATGAGGTTATATTTCTTCATGCCTGTATACAGGCTGTTCGTGTTCATGGGTATATAACTTGGCAATACTGCCTGCAGAAAATGGAAAAAATACAATTAAACTGTAAAATGAGATTTTACTAATTCTCTCAGATAGATCTGTGAATCACTACTTCACGTCAGTTATAGTTGCAGATAAACAGGTCAGAAAAAAGCCTTTTTTTTTTTATATATTTCAAAACTTCTAAATTATGACAAAGGAAAATGGACATGTGCTTGTTGAAGGAAAATATAAAAAATATTTTTTGTCTGTTCCTAAAAGAAAGCAGCAATTCTCACCATTATAAGACTTATCAGTCATAGATATACAAAAGGAAAAACATTTTAAATATTCAATATTCATGCCAAATGTATGCTTCAAGACATATTTCATTTGAATTTTTTTTTCATTCTAATCTTTGAAGGATTCAGCAAAGTTATAGCACAAAACATCATCTTTGGTAGGAGCTCCCTATTTATTACTGTAGCTGCTCTTTATCTTTTTACACTGTAGTAGCCACTGTGCATCAGCAGCTTTTCTGGCACTGCATTGTCTAGAACTGCTAAGGAAGATGTCTGTTCAGTAAGAATCTGTCTAGCACATTATTCTGATATGCTCCATAAGTTAGCAGATCAATATTAAAAAAAAAAAAAATCTTTGTTTTCTGGTATTGCATGTACTTTGTTGCTTCAACCATTTAACATTTGTGAGCTGCCGTCAGTAATTTCTTTAATGAGATTGTTGTGGTTTTCTTCTGGAAATGTAACTGTCAGGCATTTTTCATTTGTCCCTACTAATAATTCCCCAGGCCTTTATTAAAGAGATTTACAGATTTCTTAAATCCACAGTCCTGCATCACTCAGATACACAGTTCTAATAAAATGATAAATTAGATTTTATTCTTTACCTTATCCTTACAAATGAACAAATTAAAAAAATGTTTACTGAGCAGTCTGGCAGAAGGTAACAAATTAAACACTAGTATTTTCCAGCCCTTTTAATAGAAGCAATACAGAAACACATGAAACAATATACAATGCTACGTTTTAAAGCACATTTTTCAAGTCAAATTGAAAACTTCTGAAGAGACAAGGAAATATTGACTGTAAACATGATTTTTATCCAAGACATGAGGATGGATGCTCACACAGTATTTTCTTGCAGCTGTTTTGGTTGGGAAGGTTGGGGGTTTTTTTTACATTTCCTTAAGAAAAATCACTAAATTGTTAGTGGTTATTTTGCACAGTGCTTGCTTTCAGCTCATTTTAACAGATACAGTCAAGAAAATGAGCTGAAGATCAATATTACTGAAATATTATAATAAATTTAAAACTCCAGCCGTAAAACAAAGAGAAATGTTACTCTACTTTGGAGTATTCTGGTGAATAGCAAACATGGAAACCTGGATGATTTTAACTCTCTGTGCCTTCCTTTCTACCTGAGTCCTTTCCGCTTTCTCTCCATAATGCCATGTTGGAGTACATCCTGCTTAGCCTCCAATCAACATTTCAAGCACTGGGATCATGTTTGATATTGTCAGATGGCCTGGAAAATTAAAAACCCAATTAAAGGCTCAGCACGCGGGTCAGCTCTTCTGCATATCAAAAGGCCTCCTCTGGCTATTCTGCTCAAATTGTATCTGTTAACAGCTCACTTTGCAGAGAGTGAAATAGCGCAGCGTTTATGAGTAATAAGTACCTTCCAGCTGATACATTTCAAACACAAACCACTTTCATGGCCCCGGCAAAAAGTACAAGTCATAATCAAATTGTCAATTTTTTCCTGCGAGATGCATAGATCCATTGTAACTCTGATTGTTAAAGAAGGAAATGCATTTTATTCACACATTGGGGAAAAAAAAGATGCACGTTTTCCCTACAATTAAAGATTTTTTTGTCACTTTTTTACATTGCCTTTCCTTTACATTTCTAAATAGTTACTATAATTGATTTTCGGGTTGCATTCAATTTTTTTTTTTTTTCTGGTAGGAGAATCATTTATAGTTTTTATGTAGTGGAAGAAATGGTTGAAGTGAATAGCATTTTTGTTTAGCTGGGGTATTAATGTTCACCCAAATGTTTATAATGTGAATGTGCAAAGCACTAAAAGCTTTCGAGCTAAATGCAAATTAGCAGAGCACTCAAATGACATTTTTAGAAGGAGTTTTCATCTGTCAATGTGGCATAATATTAAGTCAAACTAAAGTCACTACTTCAGCTACTGGCCATTTGAAAAAAATTCATAAGATACTAGGGTTGACAGAAAAGAAAACAAACTACATAAATATTTTTCAACATA
The DNA here is from genome assembly GCA_013396775.1 of Cephalopterus ornatus. Classification (NCBI taxonomy): domain Eukaryota; kingdom Metazoa; phylum Chordata; class Aves; order Passeriformes; family Cotingidae; genus Cephalopterus; species Cephalopterus ornatus. The sequence continues at coordinate 289,779 of VZRE01005401.1, read as the reverse complement.
TTATATTAACCAAGCAGCTGCTAGAAGATTTCACAAGAAGTTAGCATATAATGTCTCCCTTTAGAATATATTTTGAGTGTATGCAATGTCAAAAATCTAAATCCCTGGGTTTTGCATAATGCATTAAGGTCCACATCTGAGACTAGAAAGATTTTTCAAAGCAATGTCATGTGATGAAATAACACATGCTTCACTCAGGGAAAAAAAAAATCAAGGAATATTATGAGTTAGAAAAAAATGCAAACAGCTTAATATTCTGGAGTGTTAATCCATGGAATGCAAATGCATTAAACGCCACTAATCTAATTGGATTTTTTTAAAAAATCATTTATTTACAGCAAACAGATTTTTCTGGTTTTCATTTTTGGGGGGGGGTTTAACAAATAGGTAACTGTTAATCATAAGAAACTGCCAAGTGACTTTAAAGATTAGAAGCTCACAAAAGCAAAAAATCTGACACTTATGTCTGGAAGTCCGTCTTTTACCCACGCCTGCGGAATGGAGGTACTGCACTGCATTAGTGATGTGCAGGCTCTCCCTGTGTTCCAGACCTTCCCAACACCCCAGCAGCATGGAAGGGGGTGCAGCTGCAGTTTCCATTCGTGTTACCAATTTGTGTTCTGGTACACTCATCAGTTTGCCCTTTTGGAACCATTAGGTGCAACTCATAATTTCGAGTCAAACCCCCTGGTTTGTAGTAGCACTACAAAATTGGGAGGAAACACTGAAATGGGAACAAAACTTTCAGCAGTCAACCCTTCAGGATTTTAGCTGCTCTTCACGTAATTTGCACATCTTCAACTTATCTTCATGTTATGTTTTCAGGATGAGCCGAGCAGCCCATGTTTGTGGGGCCGTGTTCTTCATGGGGGCCAATGTGGCTGCCTTTGGGCCCCATGGACCTGGGAACAGTAGTGGGAACCGGCATAAGGACTTTAGAGCTGCGACAACTTAAGCCTGTTAAAGAACAACATATTGCATATTAATAGGCAATTTAAAATAATTATGTGCTTTAATATTTTCTAAAGAGCAGTTACTTGTCTTTTGGAAGTTTCATACTTCTTATAGAAAAGAAAGCAAGTGCTTTTTCAGAGAAACAATGTATAATAATATGTCAGTAAAGATTGAGCAATTTTGAGTAGTGATGGGTGAAAAGGACATTATGTTCTTTTTTCTTGTCATGGTCGGTATTTTTCTGTCAGTTGGCAAAGGCTGCACTCAGCAAGAAGAAGCTAAAGACCTGCATTGAGAGACACGAGGGTGACAGCTAACCTGACAGGTCAGAAGATGACTGCAGAATTAGCCTTACTTTAATTCTCACTAAAATTCACAGCTCCTGACGAGGAAATGGGAAAAAGAAATTTCCTTACACATTTTCTTTTCATTTCATGTGCAGATTATACATATTCTGCTTCCATTAACAAGAAGGAGATTGTGCTTTATGCAGCTCTATATTTAAGGGCAAAAGACCAAGCAGATGACAGGAGTGACCCTTCTCTTGTCTTATGATCACTGCCAGTTTGACATGACACTAATTAGACTGCCTTAATCTAAACCCAGTTAGTTCTGCATGCTTGCAGCAAAATCTCTGTAAACCTGAACATAAATTGCCTTGGGCCTTTGTGTTCCTAAAATACATATATACACATATACACACTCTCATAATCCAGTACTGATAGTTTTAATATAGGAGACTACTGCATATGTTATTTTTAATTTTCAACTTTACAATTACCTTCCACTCTTGTTGTAGAATGTTATACAATATACATGCCCACAGAGTCAGAGGAGCTGTAAGGAGATTGTTTCGTAGTTCATAAAAAAATGCGTGCTGCATGCAATCTGAAATAGCCTGTAGTTGGTAAGCCTAGACACAGTTTACATTATTCTTTAATGGTGAAATACAATTGCAGAAGTATGAAGTGAAAGGTACACAAACTAATGTCATTTAAAAGAAGATCTTAATTTTGGAAAATTAGCCTACATACAAATTAATTAGAAAATTTACCATTCTTAGTAGATTAAAAAATAGCTAAAAATATTCTGTTCAGAAAATTCAAGGGACAAAAATATAACTGTGGGTACTGAATAACAACAAACTGATTTGGACTACAAAACAGTGTTAAAATTGGTTGTTAATAGATCCACAAGTAAGCTCTGAATGTTTCATATTCAACTTTATCTGTTACAACATGGTTAATGTGTTGCAGAAATAAATTTATTCTTAGTTAATTGCAAATATAACACTTGAAAGGCATAATGTTCCTTTAAAAATGAAAATGAATTTGGTTTATGTTGTGCTGTTATTACTATCTGTACCAATTCTCCTTAATGCTCAGCTCTGTGATATTGTTTGATTGATTTTGGAATTGCAGGGGTTCTTTCTTAAACAATTAAATAGAAAGTTTAGTGAAAGAAAGCTTTCAAAATGAGATCTTTGTACTTGACTAAAACAAATGAATACTAAGGTATAAATCTAATCATTTGTCCTAGCCAAGGAGCTGATTTAAAGCATTATCATCTGCTGTTTGGTCCAGAAGAGGATGTTTGGGTTTTTTTAATCTCTGTGCAGTTGTGGATTGCTACTTGAGACTGGTTTTTCTCTTCTCTTTTCCAGGTTTGCATAGCAACTAAATTGAACAATGGAAAAATTGCTACTAAAGACAGTAAAGAAGGTGGATTAATGAATATTAAAATGTTGTGATTCATGCTGAAATAATATTCTACCAACTTTTTCTGTGTAATTTGACTATAAAAACAAGCATAAATAGTATATAGCATTTCCAAGAATGGGACCCTTAGGCTTATTCATCTGAGCGTGTTTAACTTGCCAAGTTTAAATATTTTCAGAACTGATCCCAGGACAGAGAAGTCTTCATCACAGTACAGCATTTAAAATGATGGATGTGATACATATTTAATACAATAAAATGTCCATTTATATGCTCATACTAGGCACAAGGGAAATCCTTATAGGCAAGAATTCTAAAATCAAAAGGGGCCTATTCTCTCATTGGTGCACAAGAAATTTAGATACCTAACTCCCATTACTGCTGATGGGTGTTATGAGCCCAGGTCTTCCATGCATCAGTGGGACTACACATACTCAGCAGAATGGTGGCCCTGCACATGTTAAACTGCAAAAAAGTTCCATAGGTTTACCCTGTGCAGCTGAATAATGGGAGAGAACTGCAGTCCTGGACTATCACATCATGGCCTCAGACAAGCAAGTCCTCGCAGACCTAATTTATGCTGTCCATTACCTATCCATATGCAAAATATGGATAACAGTGATCCCTTGGAGCTCTTAAGAAAGCTGCCTGAATTTTCTGACTCACGTAATTTCCAGCTGGGCACCAAGATTTCAGAGCAGGTAGGAACCCTACTTTATGGCTAGGTTGTCTTTTATCACCTCAATGGCATTTAAAGAAAGTGTGGGAGAAGGTGGTGTGTGTGTTTGTGGATGAATGGATTGAGTGAATTAACATCAAAAAAATAAGAAAACTAAAGCAAACACAGCAGCACTGTAACAAAACAAGATCAGGGCAGACAGAAGCAGGGAAAGAGCAGTAAGAACACGCTACATGATATCTGAAGGCATCAAGAGCATTGACAAGTGTGGTTGGTTTGGTCCATCAAAGAGATGGCCATGTCCAACTGCACACTTGTTATTCAGTCTTTTCAGTTTGCAATTAAACATGCCAATTTGAGCTACTAATAACTCTCCTGAACGTGGCCCACAGTACCCCTGGGAAGAAGTCTGTAGGATGTTCTATGCTGTTCCCCACCCCCCTCTCCTTTTTTTTCAGGGACACACTGAAAGCCCATTTTCACAAACAGAAGTCTCTGCTGAGTTTTGATGGCTTTTGATCAGGCACTAGCCCTTCAGCACTGCCGGCCACTGTGGCAAAATTGACCACAGCAACATTAAATTATTCTGACTCATTCTGGCTGTGCAACTAGGATCCATAACATCTGAAGACATTTTTAAGATGATTTCACAATACAGGAGAGAAGGACACCTGAGCCCAAGTTCTTTATAGCTACTCATAATATGTGAAAGTCCATTAAAATCTGATCACCATACTAGTTTTGTATTTGCATATCTGATTAGAAGGCTGAGCTACAAAATTGTCTGGTTTAATTGTTTACATCACATGTCCTGGTTTAATAGCTTAACTACTACAGAGGATATTGTAACTCTGAGCTTTCATTCAATGACTACTCATGAGGTATGAAAGACTGAAATTAAAAGTATTTGTTGACAGGGAGAATAAATCTCATAAGACCTTTATGTGCATCATGTTGAGTCAGAAATTATTCACAGACAAAAAGTAGGTATTGATTTTAGCAATTTAAGAAAACCAGAATATGTAACAGAACTTATTTAAATATCCTAAATACCACTTAATAGCATGAGCTGCTGGCTCTGCAAAATTCTGGAAATGCACCCTGCCGTTTGTACTAATTGGTGGGAAATTCAGGCCTGTGTCAAAGACAACTAATCGTCTGATGAAAATAGCTTGTTTCTGACATCAGTACGTACCACACCCCTATATCACATGAGGAAGGTTTAAAAAAGGTGTTATATATTGTCATGGTAATTATAATTGGGTTATATGTATCCAAGGTACAAAACCCATACAAGGTGATGGCATAAAAGAGAGTCTTATAAATGAGACTGTAGGGCATTTAACTAAACAATTGCATGCAGAATAAAGAGCTTACATAAAAGTGTGTATTATGCAGATGTTAGAAACCTCTGTCTCTGAGAAGACACTATTTTGACCATAATGCATTCTGTCATGTGAGATAAAATGCAGAGAACATTTACATTTCTCCCACTCACTGAGCTTCTACCACATGGCTTGCATTTTTCTCACATCAATAGGCATCTTTTTAAACATTATATTCATGTCTGTCTCTCCTGATGGCAAATTAAATTCAATAAATAAAATACTTTATAATAAATATGTTAGATTTAAGAAGCAGTTGTGATAAAATGCTCAGGTTTCAAAAATTATTTGTAAAAAACAAATAAATTTAACAAGATTTGTAGACAAGCTCAAAATATATTAATATATTGTATATGATGCACAATAACATAAAGACCCGAAAGGACATTTGCACAGTTTTTCACACTGCTGAACACAGTGCTAAGACAAATAATCAACAGAACTTGGACCCACTGACTCTGTGGATCAGATCAACATGTGACTGCTGCAACAGCATGACTTGCCAGGGCATTTCCAACCAGCCACAGTTACAGATAGATACTGAATAGCAGGGGACACGTTCACAACAAAACTAACAAGTCTAGTGTCACTTGGAATCCTGTTATAGATTGCTAAATAGTTCTATCAATACTAAACCCAAAGCAAATTCTTTTGCATTTACCCAACCAGATTGGTGTACTTGGCAAACCAAAAATTTGTAATAAAATATAATTAGTGCATGTAATTTGAATGTCCCACTGTGCTCCTGGTAATAATCTCCTGTTATGTAATTTGAAATCGCAGTTAGCGAGTATCACTTTAGAGTTAAACAAATAGAAAACTTACTGCAAAACGCTTCCTCAGTGTCTTTTTACATTTTTGCTTCTATCTTCTGCAAGGTGTCTATTTCTCAAATATTATTCCTAGCTTGCTTTTTTTTTGGTTTTGAAAGTGTAAAGCATATAAAAAGCAAGGAATCTTGCTGTATAACTTAATTGCTTTTATTTGATTTTCTACTTATTGGATTCCTACTTTTTTCTTAGTAACTACTTTAAAAGAATTCTTTTAGTGTTTTATTATTATTTCCTTTATGAACTGCCAAGAAAATCAAACAGGTAATGTGCTTTTGGGCATTTTCAGAAATGCAAAATAAGAAAGACCCCAGCACTGATTCAAAGAGCTTACAATACAGACTAGACTAGACAAGAGATTATTATTATTATTGTTGTTGTTGTTGTTGTTGTGACTATTATTATAATTTACTTTTGTGTAAGATAGTTCCATAATGTCAGGCAAATAACGTGAACCCAGACCTCTTCATTCTCAGTCCAACGGCTAACCCCAAAGCACAAGGCTCAAATGTACACTTTCGTCTCTACATATTTTAATCAGGTGCAACGCGTTATATATGGAAACTCAAACAATTGATGTATAGTAGCTACACCTATTTCACATTTAAGTTTTTAATAAAAAAAAAAAGTAGCTTTATTATATTAGTAGTTAGTAGTTTTATCAGACAAATATGCAACCCCATTGAAACAGCAGGGTTTCATGAGCACTCACCATCCCAGCTATTCACTTTCCTCCAGTCATGCAAAACAAGTCTCTTAAACCATAGAATGAACATGTCTCATTTCAGATCAGATGAGTTTTGCATGGTATGTCACAGAGCTAGATGGAGGAGCAGGTTGAGGATAGACCATAACTGCAGGAAAATATTAAAGGCTAATATCATTTTCTTACTCTCCTCTTAATGTGATGTCAGGCTGTATCTGCAGGCACGCTCACGCTTGTGAACTGGAAATAAATTACAATGGCAAGATCTCTTGCTGTAAGAAATGATTTTCTTCTACCTGCTAGAGAGTGACAAAGACTTCCTTAAGCTTCAGAGAGGCATTCCCTGTTTGAAATGGAGCTGCTGCTGCCACATCTCTCAACTTCTTCAACAAAATGCAAGGCTGTGCTCTTTACCAACTAGTGAAGGCAAGTTGCTTCACACTTATCTCGATGTTTGATCTATGTGTGATCTATGTGTGTACAATTACAGATTGCTCAGAGGCCAGTTATCCATGAAAGTCTTCAGCATTCCCCAATAGCCTTGCCTATTCCAAATGTTCTGCATGATCCACTGCCATTCACAACCTTACCATTGCTCACTCAAGAACCAGTTAACACCAGTAATCCTATCACTTGATGCATTTGTCTCTGGAACACGTTCACAACAGCCGGAATTCCATGTTCCCAGCTAGCACTAAGTTAAAGTGCTAGTATAATAAATATTGTTTCCTTATGTCACAAAAGACAAAGCACTATTTGATACCACAGTATTACTATACTGAATGTAGTCAGACTTCTTGCAGAGCAGTTTAAGTGTAGTTGGCTATGTCTTGAGTCTGGGAGCTGTCTTAAATGACAAAATTCCCTTCAGTTCAATTTTTGTTCCCAAAGTGATGTACCATAAGATCTATTACAAATCAAACTTTTTTGGAGCAATGGACTTGCAGGAATTGTCTAACATGATGATCTGAAACTAAGAGACTAATACTTTTAAAAATATGAAAAAAAATCAGAACTTTGTATTGAAGCTCTTTATATGGGTTAGGCATCTATAGCACTGAAATGTAATATATCTAAAGCACTGGGGAGGAATAGAAAAAGACCACCTGAATTGGAAGATGGAGGAGACATTTTACTCCTTGCGGGAGACAAAAACATCATTACTACAACACCACTATTATGACTTTTTTAAATTTTGATAACATATTTTAGAATATTTCTTCTAAAAAATATTAAAAGTAATGCTTCTACTAAGATCACACTGAGAAACAATATTTATTTTTTTAATTAAACTATTTTAATATTTTGCTTGAAAAAGAAAGGTTAAGCTGTTTTTGAAATATTTTCCCCACAATGAAAAATGGCTTAATATTTGGTAGAGAAGCTTAAATGCGGTTGCCCAAACCTACAAATTATAAATTAAATTTCAGTTCAATATATTCCTGCATTTTTTAATGCTATTAAAACTTCATAGGATTCAAAATGGAATAGATATAGATTTAATATTTAGAAAAAAGTTCTGCATGTAGTTAGCAATCATTTCTTAATCTGGAATATTCTTATCTGCAGTAGTTTTAATACTCATGAAATTCTGATGGTTACAAGTTGCTCAGTCAGGCTGACTCGTTCCACTTCTTTTGAGAGAGGTTTTTCTGATGTCTCAGCTTCTCACTATTGAAGCTTCTTAAGTTTCTTTGTACTATCATGTACATATAGTGGAGCTAATTTTCTCTGCAAAAGGGATCTGGTTTGAAATCTGTTTCCTTGCCCTTGCCTTTTCAGAATTCTGCCAAAGAGAGATAGGGGGACTAGGGTGCAATAAGGAGGTCATAGGAATGGCAAAGGAGATGTCGATGTAGGCTACAGCTTTCTCTTTTAAGCAGTTGCCACACATTTTGCCCCACTAAACACTTACCTTCAGAGAAATTCAAACGTTTACAGCAGAAGTCATTCCTGGGAAACTTTAGTATTAGCTAGTATTCAGTGATCTTAGGAAGTATTTCAGTAATAAAATCACCAACAAATATTTTGCCTAAAGGAATACACAGACTGGACAAGCTTTGTAAGAGCACCAGTAGTAATTTTCCCCATTGAAACTAGTCCAAATTCCCACTGTTTTCCAATGGGACTACAAATAGAATCATGTCTCATCCTATTACTCATTTTAACATTCTTTTAGGATAACTAACACTCCTTTCATGATTACTGTCATTTTGATTATTTCAGTGTCTAGGAAAAATAGTGGTCTGCCATGACTCCACTATGTCATGTCTCCAAACAGAGATATTTTTCTCCATTTTAATCTTATAAATCCACTAGGACACCTATATTTAGCTATTAAACATATAGTTTGGGTTTATTTACATGGTACAGAATTGTACTTTTCAACAACTGTTGTTCCCCGCAGCAAGATATAAAAAAAATTTATACATTTAAAGGTCTAGTCTCAAACTTGGATGACTCCAGTTTCAATTCCCTACAGTGCCAGGCACACTTCTGATTAAGTCTACAAAGGCATGCCCACATAGGATAACTTGCAAAAATATGATCTTTATTACATGATCTAAGCAGTAAGTCTCCATGAGAATGCCATCAGGACTTCTCAAATACGTGGTCTCTGTTGCTCCCTCTGTTGCTCCCTGCCTCTATGAATCCTCCATTTCTTTCATTGTCTGTTTCACTGGGAAAGGTTATAGAATGCTCTGTTTCTAGGTTTTATAGTAGTATTGCACTAAATGGTAAACTTGAGAGATCTGGTACAACAATGCTACTTGATCAAGTATTCTCTCTCTTGAACTACTGTATAAATAGGGGGTCTTTACACAACTATGATTTTTAGTGTAACAGTGAGCATGCTTTACACCATAAATAATAATATATATTATTTTCTAGAGTCTTACATGAAATTTTGCAACAAAATCCACAAGACAAATCCCTTAACACTCTGCCAGGTCCTAACAAGCAAGATTTATACCTTTTTCCCTTTTCTCCAGCTGGCACCCATTTTATGTCTTAGTGACATTCCTCTTCAACGGTGCTCAGGGGCAGCAAAAGGAAACCTGCTCATACCCTGAAGGCACTCATAGTCCTGACAGCCCATGCCAGGACTCCCAAGGGCTCCTACCACCCTGCCCACGCTCCAGGACCCCATGTCAGCCCACAGGCAGAAGTGAGCTGACAGAAGTGAGACCGTGTGGTTCAGGGATCCCAGGACTGAAAGAAAATCTCTCCTTAAAGAGGTAGAGTGACCAAAAAGCATACACAGGACTGAGTCATAACAGCAGCCCCCTGCTGCTGTTAGGGGGAAGCGGGGGGGGG